>WNYF01000005.1:0-492522 GCA_021396225.1 Sporothrix inflata | reverse complement strand
ACAACAACAACAACAACAACAACAACAACAACAACAACAACAACAACAACAACAACAACAACAACAACAACAACAACAGTATCAGCAGCAACAACAACAGCCCCTTGCGCACGCCCACCCACACCACATGCACCACCAGAGCATCGACATGGCCGATGCTGGTGCAGCTCAGCCAGCCACGATCGCCCCAGCATGGACCACGACGTCGACCAGTCCGGGCATGATGCAGCCACCTCCCGTTCCAGGACAAGGGCACACGACGCCTGGCTCGGCCGTTTCTGTCACCGGCGTCACACCGGGCCATTCTGACTGGACGGGTCTCATGAATAGCAACGGGCACGACGAGAGCCGTAGTCCACACGGCGCCAGAGGAGGGGCAGGTGGTGGGAGTGGCGTCAACGGTGCATCCTCCGTCTTGCACGGCACGATGCTAGACGGCTCCGTGGTCCCGGGTGCCGGACCGAACAGTTTTGTCGACTTTGAGTTTGACTCTGGCATCTGGGAGTCGATTATGAACACGCTGTCGCAGCCATTGGATTTAGGTGCGTGAGGTGGCGGTAGTCATGGTTTACGACTTTCTTTCACTTTCTACGCATACCATTTTGGATATTATTTTTTGACTTTGTTTTCTTTTGTATAAGATGCACAGCACAATTTAGAGGCGATAGTAGACATGCAACGGTAGGGGGACCAGGGGAGTGTATAACCCCAAGCTCACAGACGAGACATGATTTAGAAGAGAAAACGACTATGCTTGAATTCCAGTGCGAGATACATGGTATGGAAATGACAAAAGAAGGCCAAACGGATAAAATGATACAATATTGCCAACAAATTGAAATCAACTCTCAAGAAACGCCCTTTCCTTTACGTCGTACATCGTGCCGCACCCATTTAGCTCGACCGCCGGATCTTGTTCTTGATCTTCTCGCCCAGGCTGATCTTCTTCTTGTGGCCCTGGG
The DNA here is from genome assembly GCA_021396225.1 of Sporothrix inflata. Taxonomy (NCBI): domain Eukaryota; kingdom Fungi; phylum Ascomycota; class Sordariomycetes; order Ophiostomatales; family Ophiostomataceae; genus Sporothrix; species Sporothrix inflata. Next base: position 491,560 of record WNYF01000005.1, on the reverse strand, counting down.
CCGTGTTGCTGGTGCTGGTGCTGCTGTTGTTGCTGCCGTTGCTATTGCCACTGCCGCGGTTGGTATTGGGGCCGTCAGGGGCGGCGGCCGCCGTGTCTGCCGCACCGGGCTGGTTGCCGCCGCCGACCGAGATGCCCTTCTCCTCGAGGATGCGGTCGGCTTCACGGCCGGCGCCCTCGCGCGAAGCGTCAAAGTTGCCGCCGTCGGCCTGCAAGCCCGAGCTGCGAATGTACTTTTCGCCAGTGCCTTCGCCGTGGGACGCGGACTGGGGTTTGTCATCGTCGTCGTCGTCGGCGACGGCCGAGTCGCCGGCATTACCAGAAGCACCGCCCGCGGCCTTGTCGCCAGTGCTTAGGGCGCGTCCTGCGTCGCCGTGGTTCTCGCGGGCGACCTCCTGGATGGGGCGGGGTCCGGGCCCGTCGATCTTGGGCTCGCCGCCGCTGCTGCTGGGGACCTTGGAGTCCTTCATGCCGGCGTCGCCGGCGGCAGTTGATGTGCCGGCCGGGTTGTCGGAGCCGTCGTTGTTGGCAGCAATGTTGTCTTTGGTCGCGTTTGCGGTGTTGTTGGCGGAGGTCGAAGAGGCAACGGTGTTGTCGACCGACTTAGCACCCGCGACGCCTCCGACGCCTGCAGCGCCCGTAGCGCCCCTAGTGCCTGCAACGCCCGCGCCGGGGGCCGATGCATGTGACTCAGAGTACCGCGCGTTGGCGGCATCTTGCTCCTCCTTGTTGCCGGCGTCGTACGGCTCGCCCTTGGAGGTGTCACCCAGGACGCCCGAGATGGGTTCTTCGTTGCTGTTGGGGATGAGGCTGCCGGGTGTGGCTGTGGTGTTGGCCGTGTTGGCCGTGTTGGTCTTTGCAGACGAGGTCGCAGCGTTCGCGCCGATGTTGCTATGGTTGTTGTAGTTGCTGTCGTAGTTGCTGGTGTTGTTGTTGTCGTCGGCGGTGCGGTTGGTGGTCTCAGTGGTGGCGTTGGCGTTGCTGTTGTGGGGCCAGACGGCGTGCGCCGCGGCGGATGCCATGTTGTTGATGCTCTCCATGTTGGTATAGGTAGGGTGTTAAGATGTTAGAGGTTGGTGAGGGGGTATAAATGCGATGGTATGAATATGGGCTGCGTTAATGGTCAAGGTGTTCTGGTTTAGAAAGTGGATTGAGGCTGCGAAAGGGAAAGGAAGGCTCGGCTATATAATGGCCAAATTACCCCAGTTTGGAAAGAGCCCCTCGATTACACCTCCCCTCTCTGACGTCGATGGTTCCTCCCTCTTTGGTGGGCGTTGACGGAACAGGAAAGAACAAGGAAACGGAAGTACGGGCGTGCTCTTTCCCACACCAGGCATGGTTGGCTCATTGGCTCCCTTGGCTCCTTCTTTCCCATCAATCGAACAAGCATCGAGACAGAGCGGGTATTTCGGCCGTTTCGCCATTTCGTCTTGTTCTTGTGCCGCCATGTTCCTTCATTTGCTTGGCTGTTGGGCTCTATTTCTCTGTCTATGGTTTCTTTCTTTACTAAGGACAGCCCATGGTCTGTCCTGACACATTGACCGGCGGGACTGCTTTTTCCTCGCCGCGAATGGCCTCCAATTTGCTGTGGTAAAACACGCCCTCTTCGACCCAATTGACTGATACTTTTCGAGGTCGATTGCAGTTCTCTTGACGAAGTGTATCTGTGAATTGACATCTTGCATCGTCTGCAACGTCGTTGTCCAGCGTTCAGGTGTGAATGACGTCGCTGTGGTGGTTGGCCGATTACGTCACTGTGCGAAAGAAGTCCCGCCCTCGATCAGAAAAGTGGGGCTCCACACACACTCACTAACACGCCCATACAGCTGAAGCTTTCAGGCGACCCCCACTGGCCGACTCCACTGTCGCCAAAAATACAGGCGCTGAAGGTGCAAGAAACACAAAACTTGCCTAATGCGGCAGGCCCAAAGCTTGTACCATTGAGCGCCTGTTAGTGGGCATCTGGCACGCTAACGACCAGACAAGGATGTGCTTGACAGAGACACAAACGTGCATCAAAGATCGAGAAGTCACTTCATTTTTTATGTACGTCGTAGTTTCACCACTTGCAGGCACGCAATGCTAGATTTTGGAGCCGATCGTTTTTTGGCCAAGACTGCTAGCGTCTTGTGGAAGAAATGTGTTTGTAGTATTACATTAAACAGGCATTAAGGAAAGGAGAGAATGGAAAGATATAGTAGAAAAGAGAGAAAGCGAGAGAGAGAGAAAAGAAAAAGAAAAAGAAAAACATGTGTACATCAATGTACACGGATGCGAGATGCGACAGACAGTAGGAAAGTAGGACAGTAAGAAAGTTGTGTGGTATCAATGAGTTTCAGTGAGTTCCGATCCTTTTCCGAAGGAGTGTATTGAGAGAGAGAAAGAAAGAAAAGAAAATTGTGTGCAAGCACAGACTGGCTTACAGCAGCAGGGCAGCCGCAAAGACACCGACCGCAGCGGCCAGGCTGCTGCTCACCATGCTGACAGGGACTGCACCAGCCGTCACAACCACGCCCGTCGCGCTGCCGGTCTTGGAGGCCGTCGGCGAGTAGGTGCCGCTCAGGGTGCCGTTGCCGGCCGCGCTACCACTGCCGCTTCCACTACCGCTGCCACTGCCCTTGCCCTTGCCCGAGGTCGGGAGAGCAGTCGGCGGCGTAAAGGTCTGCACAATGGGCGACGTGCACGGCACCAGCACAATGATGTTGGTGGTCGTCGGCGTCATAGCCAGGTAAGCGCCCGCGGTGGTGGTGACAGCCACACTAGTACCCTTGGCGTGACCCTTGTTGGTGTACGTCTTCGTGACGACGTACGAGGTCTGGTACGAGGCCGGGCAGTTGACGACAGACGCGGCGCAGCTGGTGATGGTGTAGGTGGTAGTCGAGAAGACGGTCGACGTGGCCGCAACACCACCACCGCCGACGCTGGCGCTCGTGGCCGTGACGGACGTGCTGAAGGAGAGCGCAGCCGACGACGTGGTGGGCGGGCTGACCGTGCTGGAGGGCGTGGACGAGACAGCGACAGCGCTCGAAGAGACGGCGGCAGCAGACGATGAAATGACGACAGCAGACGATGAAACGACGACAGTGCTGGAGGAAGCGGCGGGAGACGAGACCGGGATGGACGAGTTCACAGCAGAGGCAGGAGCCGAAGCAGAAACCGAGGCCGTCGCCGACTGCTGGGCGCTGGACTTGTTGTTGTCGTAACCGGAACCAGAGCCAGAGCCCTTGCCTGAGCCACCAGAGTACGAGCCCGAGCCCGAACCAGAACCGCCAGAGTAGGAGCTCGAACCAGAACCAGAGCCCGATCCAGAGTACGAGCCGGAACCAGACGATCCAGAGCCAGAGCCAGAGTAGGAACCCGAGCCAGACGAGCCAGAACCAGAGCCGCTCGAGTACGAACCAGAGCCAGAGCCAGACGAACCGGAACCAGAACCACCCGAGTAAGAACCGGAGCCTGAAGAACCGGAACCGGAGCCACCCGAGTACGAACCAGAGCCAGAAGAACCCGAGCCGGAACCGCCAGAGTACGAGCCAGAGCCTGAGCTTGAGGAGCTAGAGCCGGAGCCGCCGGAGTACGAGCCAGAGCCTGAGCTTGAGGAGCCAGAGCCGGAGCCGCCGGAGTACGAGCCCGAACCAGAACCAGAACCCGATCCAGAGTACGAGCCGGAACCAGACGAGCCAGAGCCAGAGCCAGAGTAGGAACCGGAGCCAGAGCCAGAGTAGGAACCAGAACCAGAACCGGAACCAGAACCGGAGCCAGAGTAAGAACCAGAGCCAGAACCACCAGAGTACGAGCCCGAGCCCGATCCCGAACCGCCGTACGAGCCAGTCTCCTTGGACGAGGAGCCAGTCGACACAAACGTGGCCGTCGTGCTACCGCCGCCGTACTTGGCACCGCCGCCGGCACCGCCGAGAACACTGGTAACGGCACTGGCAATGGAGCCCCAGCACTGGGTGGCCGTGGGCGCGGACAGCAGCGTCGTAGAAATGGTGGGCACGGCACCAAAGGTCTTGTAGTCGACCTGGACGTCGGCCAGCGCGTAGGCGCCGACGTTGCAGTCCCAGTACTCGCGCGACTGCAGGCCGCAGGCCTCGGTGGTCTCGAGGATGCTGACAAACTCGATAACGTTGGCGTAGATGCCGAGCTCGAGGCCCGCGCCGATGCCGACCACAGCACCCTCGGCGCCGCACTGCGTGCGCACGCGCAGGTCGGCCTTGAAGGTGGCGGTGCCGCTATTGACGGACACAGGCAGGGACTGGGCGCTGAGGCCGTCAAAGAAGGAGTTGGTGATGGTGCCCAGCAGCAGACTGGCCTCGACGTACGCGCCGTCGGCGAGCGTCACGGAAAAGCCGCCAGCGCTAATATCAATCTTCTCAGACAGACTGAACACGAGGTCGACAGCGAACACAACGCCCACGCTCAGACCGGAGACGCCCATGCCAACGGGCGTGTTGGACGTGAAGAGGTTGATGGTGTAGACGGCCGACTCGCTGACTTCGACGGCCAGATCCACGTAGGCCTCAACGCCGGTAAAGTCGAGGCGCAGCGTGGGGTCGATGAGCGAGTCGTCGGTCAGCGACGCGGCAATGGAGCCCTTGGTGTAGCAAGTGTTGCACTGGATGGCCATGGTCACGGAGCCGCCGAGGCCGTTGGGGTAGGTGCCGTCAAACAGCATCTCGTTGTTCCAGCTGTGTGCGAGGTCGAACGAGGCCGCCGTGCGCGTCTCGAGGCCGCGGGCGACCGCCAGGCTCTCGTCCAGGACCGTGCGGGCGATAAGATCGTTGCCGCGGGCGACGTTAGCCGGGGGCAGGGCGGGGGCAACGGCCACGGGGCCGGCCTGGCAGAGCGAGGCAGCCACGGCAGCCCAGCCGATGGGGTTGCGGGTGAACAACATGTTGATGGTGGTAGTGGTGGTGAATATAATCAAAAATGTACAAAGCAAGCGAAGGTATAGTCAATATACGACCAAGGCGGAAACGACAGGTAAAAATGGTGCTAGACCGGAACGAAGTGAAAGTTGATGAGAAAATAATTGAAAAGGAAAAAGAAAGAGGAAAGGACCAGCTCGTCTAGAGGAGGACCTGTTCCGTCTTTCTGGGCGTTGAGTAAACGACAGATGGGGAAGAAGATCAGCGAAGGACTAAGAGAAGAGAATAGAAGTAAATATAGGAAAGGAGAAGAGAAAGAAAAATAAGTGAAGGACGATTAAAAAGAAAGAGGATGAAGAGGAAAGAGAGAGAGGCGAGAGGAAACACGACAAGAGGGAGGGAAACAACTCTAACTTTATGGACGAGGAGGAGAAGGAGGTAGGAAGACAACACAAGAGCGGGTGAGGGTCAGAGGACGAGACCAGAGTACAACGGTCACATCTCCCGTGCAGAGCCACTTACACGGGGAGGGGACCAGAGGGGCTCCCATGTCGAGGTCCATTTCCGAAATAGGCAAGGTAGGGGTTAGCGGACGAGAGCGAGTTGAGGACGAGGACGGGGGTGGAGACGAGGGACCAGAGGAGAGGAGGCTACGGAGGAGGCTAGACTGTAGACTGAAGTAGACTGACGACCGGGGATGTTTGCCTCCCCTTAGGGGAAGTGATGGGCGTGGACGACGGAAGAAAAAAAGAGGGGAAAGGATAAGCTTGACGAGGATGAGAGATAAAAGAATAAAAGACTAAACGATTAAGCAAGAAACGCAAAAAGAAGAAAAGAAACGGGGACAACAGGAAACAGGGAGAACAGCAGCAACAAACTGCAAAGCCTCACTCGTTTCATGAGCGAATAATACGGCAATGCTCCGTGCCCCGTGCTGGGCCAGCGTCGTATCCGAGATGAGTGCTCAGATCAAGAGAAAAGAAGGCCCATATTTTTGGGGAAAGAATAGAAGAGATACTACTCCGTACCGAGTACCAGACTGGGCTAAATCCTTTGGATCTTTTTTTATCTTTTCTTTTGTCTTTTGCCTTTCTCTATGAGCAAGTGCACTCGAATACGTGATGCGCACTATTTTGCTGTTACCGACTGTTGTTTCCCTCCGTTTCTCCCTTTTTGATAAAGGAACAGATCGGGATCCAAATCGAGATGGAGCCATCAGAAAATGTATGAGCATATAAATCAATAAAAAAGAAGAGACTGGCTGTTGGAAAGAAAGGCCGTTGAATAGAGTGGACGGGCCGAAAGGATCTGCTATTGTAAACCAGGTTGTCCGGATGCAGGAACAACAGAACGATAGAAAGTGCAAGTACTGGAAAATACTGAAAAGAGACAATAAAAGAGACGCATAATGGAAAGTACGAGACGAAAGGCTGAGCCTCTTGGCACTCAACCCTGGACTTTGCTTTGATTTCCTGCATTTCAACGACGCCCGGCAGGTCAATTTCAGTGCATCTGCCTGCTCTGAGTGGCCAGTCTCTGCGATGCCCGTGCTCCCGGCCGTGAGGCTCATCTCAGGGGACACACAAAAATCGACCAGAATCGACGGCCATTCGTCCTTTTGACGTGGGCAGCACTGAAAGACTTAAAATGCTAGAAAAGTAGACTTATTCGACACAGAGGACGAATGGGACAAGCCCGTCTTCCATGCCACATGTTCCGCTTTCGACGACTCGTACGACGCTGGAAATAAAAACGAGTCTAATGCAGGTACAGCGACAGGCACACCAGAGACAAAATAACCCAAAACGCAAGTACATATCCAAAAGATGTCAAAAAGGACCAGCAAGGACGGCGAGCACGTTGGCGAGGTTGGGTTGACCATTCACACGCCCGGAAGAACTCGACCGCGTCGAAACCGAGGCTGTCCACGCCATGGGCGGGCGGCGGAAAACGAGATGGCACTAATACCAGCTTGAGAACTAAAAGAAAAAAAAATGTATTCCCGGTCAGGCCAGGCCAGGGGCGAAAGCAGGAACCACTTTGGACGGTCAGATAGGACGGCAGGCAGTCAGGAAAGACGAAAAGACGAAACAGGCGAGACTGGACGAGTTGACGGCCGAGCAGAGTTGATGGGTTGAAGGGAGACGAGGTGAAGAGTTGACAAGTCGCTGTAATGACTTACAACCACGGTCTGACCAATGGCAGCGTCGCATCCCGGTGGAGACCACAAGTGCACAAAGGCCGTTCCCCCAAAACGTGCACCCAAATTCTCTAACACGTCAAGGGGCAGGAACAGGGGGTGAGGGGCGAGTGGCTTCTCGGGGCCTTGCCCACATCGCCCACTTAGACTCCAGGACTCTTGGAATAGAGTTGACGCCACTGGGAAGAAAAGAAAGTAGTGCGGGTGCTCCTGCCCCCCCTGCAACATATCCCGTACCCAGTCCCCAGTCCTGTGAGAGGCTGAAGGAGAGAAAGAGCGACCGGTCGATTGGGGCCCAGATTGGCTCATTGGGTTATTTGGAGATTTCGTCGAGGAAAGAGGCTGCTCCTTCCTACAGGCAGAAGAGTTGTGGAGCAGCCAGTCAGAGGCGAGAATGGAAAAGGAGAAGGTCCAGTGCAATATGAACAGTGTCGCCTTTTTTGCGGATAGGCTTTTTGGTCGTCGTGGTAATTACATTGTATTCCACCATATTACTTCTCACTATATGTTGCAGAGACTGTCTACGCGAACAGAGGGCTGCGACGGCGACCACCGCCCGGCGTAGCATCTGCTCCACCAGTGTGGGAAGGAGCCATCCAGGACACAACACAGCGGGAACTGCGAGAAACAGCTCGAGAAAAAGGCAAGTGCCAACAGACAACACACTGTCGGGACTAGTCCAGGACAGTCCACCCGAAACAAGCCCGGACTCGTTCTTTCTCTTTGCGGCGTGTTGCTCTTTCCTCTGCTCGTACTTTCCTTTTTCGATATTCTTGCTCGTACTCGTTACCTTCCCTTTCCCTCTCCCTTTCTCTCCCATCCACCACCGTCCAACAGACAGGCTTCCCACACTTGTGTTCCAGATTGGCCTTGTTTGGGTCTCCTTTTTCCGTCTTTCTTCAGCAGGTGGTGGGGACTTGGAGACTTAGGACAACGCTCGGGTGCAAGTGCCGGGGTTTCCGCCAGACGGAGGCCAGTCCCAAGACGCAGCATCTCGACGAAAAGACGGGCGATGGCGCGAGAAGAGGGGAAGAGGACCAGACAGACCAGGAAAGTCGACTGAAAAGACGACGGACCCAGAAGCGAGAGCGAGCACTTGACAAGTGCGGAACCTCGATCGCGGCGCCCTAACATCGTTGAAAGTTGCGCGATGCGCTTCAGGTTTGCTGTCCAGAGTCCCAAAGCCGGCACTAACAGAATGGACTACGGGGGACTAACACGACCGGGACCCTTTTTTCTCATCGGCTTCTCTTCCTTTTCTGCTTTTTAACCCTCTTTCGTGATATGAGCTCAAGACAGAAGGAATGGAAAAAGAAGACCGATCAGAAGACAAGACAAGCCCCGGGTTTCGTTATCAGCCGCGGCGCTTGACCTTCTGGCGTGCTTCTGGTGGGCCACCGATAGCTTCCCGGTGAGGTCACACACACGGATATACAGACACACGCTCTCTCTCCGGTTTATCTCGATCTGGAACTCTGTTGACTCTCCCGGAGATGCAAGGAACGGGACAGACCGACAGGACAGACGACGCGATAGACAATATGCTAGAAGATATGCCAGACACCTTCTAGACAGACATGATCGAAGGGAGCGTCCGGACCGACAGGAGCATCCGGGTCTGTTCTGACAGAGACCATTGCCCACGTGCTCTCTATCAACTTTCTGTACATCTGCACATGGACCGTAGTCAGGGAAAGAGGAGGCGATAAAGGCGACAGGAGGCGACAAAGCCAGGCACATGTCTGGCCGGGTGCACAACTACAGTCGACAAGTCGACAAGTCGGAGCCGAAGCAGACATCAAGAGGCGAAATAACGAAATACCAAAAGAGGCAATTGCTCTCTCTGTTCGGGTCTTGTCCTCAAACCTGTCGCGCCATCCAGTCTCTGATCTCGTCGACCTGAATGAGCTGAATGGGCTGAAGAAGGGATGTCTCGGCTTGCCCTGTGTTTCTCGTATTGCAGCCTCCTGGCTGTTTGGACGGGTTTGACAAGGTCTCGTAGGGTAGCCTCGCAAGGTCATTCTTTACAAAGTTGCTTTTTTCCCTCTCTTCTTTTTTTTTGCACATCGTCTGAAACGGCAGAGTCAGTACGATGCTTTTGAACAAGAGCACGCCTAAAAGAAAAAGGCTCTGAAAAAAAGTGTGACAAGCTTCGACCATGTTCCCAAATATAGACTTTAAGGTTGTTTCAGGATCACCAAAAACGGATAGTCAAGGAGAGTAGGAGCAAAAAAGGTCACCTCCCACGGCAAACAAGAATAGAAACACTGGAAAAAGAAAAGATCGAAGAGGAAAAGGTTTAAAAAAAAATGCTTGCAAAACCCACCGTCTTGGACCGTGAGCGGGACTCGACGTCTCAGAAGAGGGAAGGGGATGGGACAAGGCTCACGATGTAAAGGCTGGCAGTGGGCAGAGGCCTTAGCCAGCGCAGGCTGGGCAACGAGCAGCGGGCACCAAAGCACCCCAATACAACATGCCCCGTGCTCCCAACCCCCGGCACACCACCGAAAAAGGAGACGTGATGGCATTCCTGTAACGGCATGTCGGCCTCCTTTAATATTAAAATTCCCCCGATCGATTCACGATGGTCTTTTTTTACCTCTTTTTCGTTCCCCTCGTTCTTTTAATAGAAACCTCACGATGCCTTGCTGGGACGGGTCCTTGCCGCTGGATCTCATCGTCTATCCATCAGAATGACTACAAGTACGACGTACCGCCCAGTGCGGCGGCCCTGCACGCTCTTTAAAAACCCCCAAGCCTCCGCTCTGATTGTTTCACGGCGGTCGTATTGAAGCAAGAAAACGACATGCAGAAACAAGAGGCGCTCACGGTGGTGGGTAGCATGTTTTGCAAAGGTGCTGTTTGTGAGGTACGTCACATTGAGGAAAAGAGAGGTGATAAATGTCAATTGTAGCCGATCGTGCTAATCCAGGAAGATCGAGTTAAGAAAAAAACCAACAATACATAAAAAGAGGGCGACAGACCCAAAGCGGATCGGAAAACGAGGCGGCAAGACGTCCAAACCTCGCCTTGAAGCACATCAGTGCTTGTTTGACGATGCGCCGTCTGGGTGGGGAAAACTGGGAGTAAAACAGACAAAAAGTGACGGTATGACATACAAGAAGAGAGCAAACCAGAAAGATGGACACCGAGATATGGGAACGTCTGGAATGAAAAATGCAAAAGGGGATCGTCGAACAGACAAGCATAGGCACACCATGCGAGTGTGTGCTGTGGCATGCCGTGGCATACTGTCCAAGGACCAAAAGAAGGAAAGCAAGGCTACCCAGTAGACCGAGGGGATGTGTAGAAGCGCCGAGAACTCCCTGTGCTGTATGCCCGAAAGTGAATGAAACAAATGTGCAGAACTCCGTAGCAGAGAGGGGAGAAAAAGAAGGAGTGAAAGGAAACAGGAGAAAGAAGAAACCCGCCAGAGCGCGAGGAGGGAGAGCACAACGATGAGAGAGTGCCTATAAGCATCCCATCCTTCAAGATAAAGGGCATGCAGGATCTTGGGTACTCATGTTGACCAAGAGTCCCCTGCCACTCCATAACTCTCTTGCTCTTCGCCTCCCCCTCTCACCCACCTCTCCTCTAGTTCACCTGGCACAGCAGCTCGGCCTCGAGAATGTACTTGCCCTCCTTGTACTTCTCCGACGCCTCGTACGCCTTGTCGTACTTCCAGCCGACGGTGTCGCCGCAGCCGCGGCAGACTATGTCGCGCACCACGTGCCGGCCCGTCGTCATATTGCGCTCGGCCGCGTTGCCCGCGTCGACGTTGACCACCGAGTTGAACAGGTACGCCTTGCCATGCTGGCCCCGGAAGTTCTACCGCAGTTAGCACACTATTCAAAAGAATCGCGAGGTATGGGGACTCACTCTGCTAATAATGTCGTCGTGGTTGGCCAGGTGCGCCTTGCAGACCTTGCAGCCGTAGATACGCGAGCTGCTGAGGTATGTGTTGTACGTGAGACCCATGGTGTCCGGGGTGCGAGAAGAAGATGAAGATCGATTTGTGGGTGTGTCGGGCCGGCCGGACGTCTTGTTGTAAGCGGGGGTGGGAGGAAGGGCGGTGATGCAATCACTCGTTTGCGGCAAACGGAGATGGAGCGTTTTCGCGGGAGATCTCGTGGGATCGTCGGCACAAGACAGCTACCAGCAGATATTCACAAAGCGATTTGCGAGTTGGTTTGTCGTCGGCGTCGTCGTCGTCGTCGTCGTCGTCGATGGCGAGATGTCTTATCCGTCGCTGCTTATCCGTATCTCTCCGGGACGCTCTATCGTCGGGGGCGAGGCTTAAGGGGCTCCAAAAAAGGGTGGAAACGACGATAAGGCAGGTTCGAGGGCGGGATTGTCGGGAGGCTAAGTGCGCTGGAGCTGGAGCTGGAGCACTAGAGTGGGCGAGTGTGAAATGCGATGGCGAGCTGTGATGCGGTGATGATGATGGGAAGCAAAATGAGTTGGGGAAGAAGAGGAGGAGGAGGAGGAATGAGAAAGAGGGACAACGGACAAAGAGGCGATAAGAGGGGGAACAAATAGCTAGCGAAGGAGCGATGGCGTACGGAAAGAGTGAATGAGGCGGGGAAAGAGCGACCCTTTGGGGGAGCACCACAGCGCATGACCAGGTGACGACACACGGCACGGGAGCGATGCAGTGAATGGGCCATTTGGCGGCGTTGGTGGGGTTGGGCTAGGCCCCAGTAGCACCTGCCCAACCGCCCAAGTTCCCCAATCGGGTGCAAATGCCCCAGTTTTCCTGCCGTGGGATTTAGACAGCTCGTTCACCAACATCTACAGTACGTCGTGACAATGGCCTCCACGACGTATCAGTAGACAAGTACATTGGGACGAGGGAAGCTACAGTAATACCAACCAACAAACAAACCTAAAAGATCTACGAAAAGACATGTTCACAATGGATGACAGCATAATTAGAAATTTCATGGACGGCAAAGATTGCATAGATTCTATTTTTATTTTTTACTGTGACCGTTCTAACCGGGCGAGTTCAGAGGCTCATCGCAAAAAAGAGCGTGAAAAGAGTGTGGAGAGAAAGAAAGAAGAAAAGGAAAGAAAAATGTACAAGAAAGGGAAAGAAGAAATAAAGAAGAAGCACAGGAAGTGACATGAGAGACATGGAAACCGAAATGGAAATCAAATGAAAAACAAGCCGCAAGATCTTCGTCTGTAGTAACGACTGTGCGCGCGGACGCCGCATCTATGCCGGAGAAAAAACCGATACCCAAATATGTACAAACCGAACCAGAGAGCGGACAGCCAGGCTGTCCGTGTTGTGTTGTGCAGGCCCCCTCAAAAGGGTGGCGACTACCACGAAAAGGCCTCTTCGACAAACTCGATCGAGCCCTGGTACTGCCGCTGGCGGACTGCGCGACGCACTTCGTCGCTCAGCGCACCGGGGCCGCACACCGACACACCGACTGTGCCCACCTGGTTCTCCATCTCAATGCCCAGCAGCGTGTCGATGTTGGGACGGCCCGGGAACATCTGCACCGTCGCACTCGGCGAGTGGATCTCCTTGGTCGACCGCGGCCGGCTGACAAAGAGCATGATGCGCAGCACGTCGCGCCGCTTGTCCATGGCCAGGATCTCCGTCATCCACGGCCGGATCCACTCCAGATGCTCGGGGCTCTGGATGATCCACACGAGCACGATCTTGCGAGCCGCGACCGTGCCATTAGCATAGCCGACCACCAGATCACGCACGTGCGGGACCGCCTGCGTCACGCCAACACCGCCGGCAAACAGCATCACCGTGCCGTACGAGTGCATCTGGTGCAGGCCGCCGTAGGGGCCCTCGACGAGGCAGTTCGTGGCGTACCGGCCATCCGGGCTCGCCGCCGCCTTCTTGTACAGCTTGGCCGTCATGCCTGTGCGGCCGCGGATGACAAACGACATGCTCGTCTTGCGCATCGCAAGCACGTCTTGCCGGTTCATTGCCAGCTTCTCCGTGTCCAGCGACTCGGCCTCCTCGCTCCAGGCGACGGAAAACGGATGCGACTGCCAGAGGCCGACACTCGGGAAGTACAGGTACGCATGCTGGCCCGGCTTGAAGTCCCAGGACCGGGCCATCGTGACGGTGACGCGGCAGGCGTTGCCGGGGAGGGCCTCGACAAGCGTCTTGGTGCCGCCCTGGCCAACATTGTGGTACATGACGCGCAGAACACGGGCGAGGCGGTCAAAGGCCCAGAGGGCGACAACGGCGTACAGGTAGACGATCTGAGGAAGACCCTTAAGCTTCAGATGGTACCACACGCCCATGACAGCGACGGCCGCAGCGAGAATGTGCACGATCTTGAACGTCTCGTAAAAAGCGTGGCGGAGCGGGCTCATGGCCTGGATGCCGATGAAAAGGAACGCAATGGTCGCAATCAGGCCGAACATGATATACCGGACCGAGATGGCAGTATGGAAGGCGGCACCCCAGTCCTTGGCAATGGCGATCGGAATGAGGAAGGCGAGCGTGTGCATCAGGGCCTCGAGGATGGCAATGCGGCCGAACCAGCGGTGGAGCAGGTTGAAGGTGTCAAAAGACATGCCCAGCAGAGGAATCAGGGGGTTGTTGCGGCCGGCCATGAGGAACAGGGGAACCATGTTGACGACGGACAGGACGCCGCTGCGGTTGCGCAGCTGGGCCGCGGCCGTGGAGAAGTTGCTGTGCAGCTGGATGTCGATGAGGCAGAAGGCGACGTTCGTGCCAAAGTACGCGGTAAGGAAGGCCAGTTGGAAACGGCTAGGCAGAGTGCCAATGTTGACGGCCGAACTCATCTGGATCTCGCGGTTGTGGCGCTTGTGGAAGATGGGAGCGTAGACAATGTTGCGCTTGATCCACGACATCTGGGGGTCGGCACGGGCGTAGTAGCGCTGCGTCTCGTTCTGGAGCGAGGTGACGGTGCGGACATGGCGGAGCATGGCGTAGATGGCGCGGTGCAGGAACATGGCGATGGCAACCGAACCGATGATGATCAGGAGGTAGTTGGCGAGCAGCTGGTTCTCCAGGGCCGGGTTGAAAGCAGACGAGGCGGCTGTGGTGGTGGCATTCTGGGCGGCGGCGGCTCCGGTCGTGTTCGTGGCGGCAGCGGTGCCGTTGATCGGGACCGTGCTATTCGAGGCATCGAGCCCGGTGGCGTTTTGGCTAGAACCAGACATTGTCGTTCGTATCTAGTAGGTATCGAGGTAAGAGGATGTGAAAAAGGAGGATGTGAGGCCGGAAACCAGCCGGCTGTGGAAAGGAAGGACGCGAAAGCGGATTCTCTAAGCCAAGATGAGAGAAGTTGACGATGCTTTTTTTCGGTTATTGCCTTTTTTTTTCTTGTATGAAATGAAGGTAGGTTCGTGCCCAATGCTTTGCAGATCGACCAGCGGGAGTGGTTGAAAAGAACAGGTGAAACGTTGAGTGAGGGTGTTGAAGAGACGTCGATTGAACAGGTTCGAAGCAGGTCTTGGCACGGTTTTATACCGTTCTGTCGTGCCGGCTCTGTTACCTTGCTGTTAATGCAAGTTGATCGCAAGCTTTTGTCGGTCTCGTTCAGTCCAGTCGGCCAGCGCGTTCCGAAGGAGACGTAAGGTTGACGAAAAGGTGACAAAGGCTTTGTCCTGAACTGCTGTCGTCGCTTGGACCGTGAACAATAGACTGCGTGTGTACAAAGAGCGGGCGATGGGCAAAGAAATAGTCGAAATGAACAAGACGAGCTGGTCAAAGAAATGAACGAATGGGCGAGATGGTCGAAAAGAAGAAACAAATGAAGAGATTGAAGAAAATGAGGAAGAGGTAAGAGGACCGGCTCGTTTGGCTTCCACAAGAACTGGATGGGTGAAGGAAAGGTCTCGCCGCGCTGGGCAGTCTGGGACAGATTGGCGTTCTGATGCGTCGATATTGGCTCTGGGATGGTTGGTTGCTGGCCAGAGATTGCAAACGGGAACGCGAGGAGAAATATGGCGATACAAATGAAATGGAATAAAGGAATAAAAAAGAGAAGGCGGAGAAGCGAAGAGAAGGGAAAGCACGGAACGGCTCCGTGGAAGCAATAACACGCAAGGAAGGAAGAATGGAGGTTGGAAAGGAAAGAAGGGAGGAAGGAAATGGAAAGAGGGAAAGGATCAAATAATGGCAAACAGAAGGAGCGGCAAAAAAGAGATCGAGATAGATTGTCGACGGTGCCTTCCTTCTTAATAGATCTGCCTCTGGACCGCTCTTCGCAGGGAAAGAGCAGGTCAGAGAGGGAAGGAAAGGTCCTGCCAGGGGGGTGTGCCTTCCCCATTTGGCAGTTTCTCACTTTTTTGACGATGCGCACGCTTTCTCCCACACACCCCTCCCTCCCCTCCTTATCGCCACCCCGGCTGCATACATTTACACGAAAATTTGTGCAGGTACGTCGACCCTGGTGAAACCCCACCGACGTATGCCAGTCGTGGCTTCCTTTTCTGAGCAAAAAGTTAATAACAAACAGACCAGGGCAGACACAGGGCAGGCCCAGGGCAGGGTCAGGGAAGGCGCGATCCTGTGTTTCTCTGTTTCTAGTGTTTGTGTATTCGCCGGACGAATCCCTCCTCTATCCTCCTCTGCACGAAATAGAGTGGCGCCACAGACACACGAAAACACAGACACCAGCAAACCAGAAAACAAGAAAACAGCAACGCCGATGCACTGCAAACGAGCAGCGAACCTCCGCAGCGTGTGCGACGAGCAAGGCCACGGATACGAGGCGTTCAGGGCACTCTCTCGAACTGAAGTGCACCACTTTGTACGAAATAGAGTTTCTGCTACAGCACTCACCCGCAAATTGGCTGAACCACCGAGCGTTATGCCCATATTGCCTCGCCCGATCTAGGATTCTAGACCTGTCGCGCCCTCGAGAGAGCAGGGCGTCGATGCTCAGCTGCCCAGCTTGCCCGGTGTTGCCCAGCTTTTGTCCAATCTCGAGATCTGTGCTGACTGTGTTTGATAGATTGCTGCCCTGGGATCTGGCCCTCTCCCCGCCTTGTTGATGCTCGGCAGTGCGACACACGACAGACACTCGTTGGCGGCGGCGTCATTGTTTCATTGTTCTGCCCAGGCCCCATTGTTCGCGGGACTGCTGTTCACCAGTCTGGCTTGGGCGGCTTTGTTTGCTTGTAAGTGTGCGGCATTGAGCATTGTTCTTTTTTTGTCTTTGTGCTTTACCTGTCTGTTCTATTTTGGTGGTTTTGAGCGGTGCATTTGCGTTTGTCCATTGCTTGCGCTTTTCCCTCCCATCTCAGCCTCGTTTGCAGTCGTCACCGGCCTGCTTGACGAGAGGGGCGTGTCATTTTCTGTCCCAGCGTCTACAGTCGTATTCTGTTTGGCGATCTGGGCAGTGGTTCTTGTCGTTTGGTGGTTCCCGGCGGGCCCCTGTGGCTCTTGTGGCTGCCTCTTTGCCGTCTTCTTTGCTTTTTCCCTCCCTCTCGACCAAGATGTCTGTGTTCTTCTCGGCGATCCGCTGCAGGGGGAAGGGTCCCACACACAGGCCAGGCCTGCACCAACCACCCCTGGCTTGGAGTGGCCAGGCCCAGTCTTGGCCCACGAAACGGCATATCGTTGTCTACGCACTACGATATTATTACCAAGGTCTAACTCTTTGATCAAGTCCTTTTCTCTTGTCATTTGCCTATGTGGACAAGATGCCGCACGCACTCAGCGCTTCGAAATGCCGCGACAGAGTGCAAACATCGAAACACTCTTTCTATTTTAACCTGTGCCCCTTGTCACAGATGCCAGAAGCGCTCGGAGACGCGCCTCCCAAAAGCAAACACACATGCAGCTCGGCGCTGGCTTACGTATGCCACCAAGTGTTCTCCGAACATACATCTCTTTCTCTATCCATGCAAACGAGCACAGCAACACGAACGAGAAAAAAAAACATATCAAAAAAACCAAGAAGCAAACGGCTGGCAGCTGGGCCTTGAAACGCGCTAGTCCTAGTCCAGGCACAAGTCAGGTGGGAAAGGACGGTGAATGTGCTGGAGCACGGGCTGGCTTGTCTTTGTGCCTAGGCGATCAAGGATGCCAGCGAGCGGTTGGCTGCCGTTGAAGGCCAGGCGAGAAAAGGGGCAGAGCTAGGTTTTGCAGCGGCTCAAAGACAACCCTCTGGCTTGTGTTAGTTCTCGGTGCTGCTAACAACTCCCCACAGGATCCACGGCTAAGATCCAGCCATCCAGCGGGCGGCGCGCTGGTTCCCCTGGGCGTGGTGTTTGACGGCCGCCTCTCCACTCGACTGATTGGCTCACGGCGCCTTCCAAACGTGAAACAAAAGGAAACAGCCAAAGACGACAGGCGAATCAGAGGCCTGTCCCTTGCAGCTTGCCAAGGGAACCGCCGGCCTTGCCCTGCATCTTGGCCTGGTTGGCCCTCTCGTTTGCTGCTGTCCTGCGGGCCAAGAAGAAGGCCCGGTCGCATTCTCCCTTTCACTGCATACGTCGATACATGCCTCCCTGGCGAGCCTGACGACTTCTCTGAAGAAAGGGGAGGTTGATCGCCACCAAACGCACAGCCGATCGGAGGTTGACATTCGCACGATTGACTGGTTCTCTCCCTGTCCTGTCCCTCCTTTCCTCGACTCTCGTTCCAGCTTCCCATTGGGTCAGCTTCCAATGCCTGTCCGTCACCGAGCGCTCTTCCCCGCGAGCATGCCCAGCACGTCGTATTCGTGCTCACTCATCTGCTCAGTTCGTACAAGTACGCCCCTCATCAGGCCCTCCAAAAATCTCCGACCTTTCGGTTGTCAGGCCAGGTCAAGCCAGACGAGACGACGGCGTGAAAGGCCATCGCGAAGACCCCAGCAAGTGGACTCCCAGAACGCACAAGGGCCGAATGGAATCACAGCAGAAAACAAGGGCCTGGGCGTCGAATTTCAAGTGATCGGGAGCAAAACGAAATGCGACGGCCGATAACGAAAATGAAAAGAACAATAAAAATAAGAAAATGCGAACAGCGTTCGGGAGCGCAGCTGTGGTGTGGGCGCAATGCGGCACAGAGACAGAGGCGTCACCGTAGCACGCCTACGTGACAATGCAAGCTACAAGTGAAGTATCTTACCGTGCTTGCTCCTCTTTTGCTTTCCAGTCTAAATCATTTTCTGCCGTAGTTTGCCTCTGCTCTCCCACGTCCCTTCCTTCCCTGTTACAAATGCTTTGCAAACCGCCGCGGGCTCCCGTCAAAGAGGGGGATCATGTTGACAAAGTGAACCAGGCAACTCCGGCTGAATTGGCGGGTCGATGAGCAGGATTGGAGGCTATCAAACAGCGGCAAGGGGACAGGGAGGGCCGACAGAAAACAAGAGGACGAGGAAATAGGACGAAAAACACCGTCTCGCCTGCGACCGCCTCGTTCACCCGCGCATGAATTTGCAAGAACGCCAAGAGGCGGGGGTCGAGCAGATCGAATGCGAATGCGTGCGTAAGCCACACAGCCCATGTTCGAGATGCGATGCTTTTGGGCTTTGCTGCTGCGCTGCTGGGTCGGAGGGTGCCCCGGCCCATGTTCTAGAAAAACATCGCATTCCTCTCTTATCAAAATCGTTTCCTTCCAGCATTTTCACAGAATACCACCTTCGGCACTTGGATGCCTGGAAGAGAGGGCCGAGCAAAAGGGCCGTCTCCCCAGCGCCAAGAGAAACGTGCGGCACTGCTGTCGTCAGTCCGCATGGGTACCGTGACACTGCTGAAACCATACAAAGAGCAGACGACAGACAGCAACGACAACAACGTCGAACAATCAAGAGAAGAGAAATCGAAGAGCCAAAATGATGACCAGAAAAAGAAAAGACGATGACGACCAACGTGACTGGGAGGATTGCCAAGACCTTCACGTTTTATGGAGTCCGTGGGAAAGGGGAGTTTGGTGTTTACAAGCTGTGAAAGGGATAAAAATATCAAGAGACGAAACTCGTTTTGAATACTGCAAATGCTAACTTAAAAGCAAATCAATTACGACAGCAGATGAGAAGAAAAAGATGTCTGTCTTTTGGTTATTTCCATTTCATCCTCCATCTCGGTCAAGGAACGAAAGACGCAAGCGCTTCTCGCACCCGACGCTGCTGTTCGCGGCCGACAGTATCGGGGCTCCATTCTTATCCATCCTCCGCCCTCCCGATGGCAGATGGAAGGCAACGCACATGGATGTATTCATTCTGACACTGGTGAAGTGTCATACGTGCAAAGGCGTTTATTGTTATGTTTCTACTTTTTCCCCCGTATCTATCACCATGCCCTCACGCCTGGCTATGAGCACGACATCCAGCCTCCTCGTAGTGAAAGGCATGGCCATGCGGACGACGATGCCCCGAAGGTTGTGATCTGTTCGCTTGCACTCATACCGCCCTGTTCTTCTTCTTTTTTTCCCCGGTGAGACAGCCTCATCACCATCTTCACTCCTTCTAACGGCTTCCTTGTGCCGTGATCTGTAACAAGAGGGCGAAAAGTAGAGACGAATGGAAAGGGAAGGGGGGAATTTTCAAATCGAGAAGAAAAATCTGTTACATAGACTGTCGATCCTTTTCTTTCCATGTGCTTTGAGGGCGTCGTGTTTCTTTTTTTTTTTTTTTTTTTTTTTTTTTAAAAAAAAAGGAGAGAGAGGATAGTATTAAATTTCAAATATTAAATTTCAATGTTTTTTAACAAAAAACAACTTCATACGTATTCATATTCATTTATTTATTTTTTTCTCTTGAAAAAGTTTACATATCATCACCTTCATAGATAACCTACCTTCAAATCCTACTTGACGCCCATCCATTCTTCTATATTCCCATGCAGATGTAGAGTGAATGGGCATTCGCTTCGGGCCGCACAAATGGAATAGAATATCGATGCAGGACGTGCATCTGCGCGACTCCTGCGATGCATGCAATACGGGTCGATATAAGAAAAGAGGATGCAGCAAAATAGACGAGAACGACAACGAAGACAGCCGCTCTATTGGCGCACCCAATATAGTTTGCGTCCGCCCTTTGATGGGGCTAAAGTGATATCTTAAGGTCACGAGGCGTGTGCATGGAAACATACAGAAAACAGAAAATACGTGAGCCATGGGCGGTCCATGATGTGAACGAACTGTGGGTAGCACAAGATCACATCTTGTCATCATTTTTTGATCCCGATATTGATATCGACGGCGCTCATGAACGAGTGGTCTGACACCGCATTACACTTTGATCATTCCTGGCTTTCATACGTTCTCTTTAATTTACTATTTTTCACAGTGATTAATATCTACCTAATTTTGCATCAAGAACTGTGTAAAAACAAGCCGAAGGCAGTTTTCTATTTAGTTCAGTTTTTGTTGTATCAGATTGAGGGCCTTCATGAACCCAAACCTCTTCTCGGTTCTCGTGTACCCATCCAGTCGGACACAGCCTCCGAAGATGTCTCGGTTCTCATTCCTGAACTTTCTGTTTCTTAAACAAAATATCACAACCACGGATATCGAATTTTTGTCTCTGGTCGGGGATCGGAGAGCGTGTGGCTGAAAAGTGAACAAGACATATCCAGACACTAGACACGAACTCATACAGACACACACACCCAAACCGAGAAAAAGGAGGTGACTTAGGCGAGCGAGCCGAATTATCGAGATTGTCTGTCCCTTTTCTTTGATTCCCATGCACACACCGGGATCCAATATATTGCTGCGGCAGACTAACAAAAAGCCATGATGCAAAATAAAGAACGAAAGGTGGATGTGCGGCAGTAGGCGGCAGGTAGGATACGGGAAACTTTAGGCGACGGCCAAGCAACAATTTAAAAGAAGATGCCACCCGCACGCACATTTTTCAGTAGCGATACAAGTAAAAATCCTGCGAGATGGATACACACGAAAAAGAAGAACATGACCGGAAAGGGGGCCACGTTTGAAACATGCGACTCTACGGCAGGTCGAGCCGCATGAAGCACGAGAGAAGTCCAATTTTGTGCCCCAGGTATCTGTTGCCTGAACGAACCAAGACAGTGTACATGTGCGAAAGAAAATACAACAGAAACAAATGATAAGAGGGGAAAACCTGTAAACGGCATGCACGAGTATATAATCGACGAGTGTCCCCACCCACCTGATACAACTCGTTGTCGCTCCGATCAAGGTCGCGGTGGTTTCTTCTGATTTCTTTTGTTCATGCCCCAGAGATCGTTCTCAGCCTCTCCTATCAGGACCTTGCCTCCGAGGGGGCCTGCTTCCCCCGAAAGGACTCGGCCCCTTGTTGCCTGTTGTGTTTCTCCCTCTGTCACGGCTAAAGCCGGTCGAAACAGAGCTGACGGTCACTGCCATCTGCGAGAAAGGAGTGAAAACAGGATACACGGGAAAAGAAACAAAAAATCGATAACCGAAAACTTCAGTCTGCTTCGAGACGGGGTATGACAGGAGTTGATTTCAAACTACCAAAGGGTTTCCAAAAAAAAGACGAAAAAAGGCCAGCTCAAAAGATAAGACCAAGGCGTATCAACATGACAAGAGATGTATCAAATCGTACACAAGAAAACACCCTTACAGACACAACTCGTCATCGCTGGACGCCACATCGGCGTCGTAGTCAGCGAGTTGGTAGCTGACGCTACGTGCTGCTGCCGCTTTTCCCTTGAGCGTGTTCCCAACTGATTCGCTAGGCCTCCTTGCGTTCTTGAAATTGCTTGCCAGGTCAAAGAGAGGCATGCGCGCTGTCTCTTCGTTGGCGTGGACCCTTTCTACTGTCTCGTCGCTCTCGTCGCCTTGGTCCTCATCATCGTCTTCGTTGTCGGAAACAAGATTCAAAAGACTCCGTGTCGTCCGCAGGCGGGGTCTGGTGTGCCATGTGGAGGGAGCAACCTCCAAGCGCCGTGATCGGTTAGGGCAAGGGCATGGGGCAGCGTCTGACTGGCTACCTGGAGTCCTGGGAGACGAGGGCGTGTCGTTGTCGCTATCTTGGTCGTAAATAGAACAAGCTTTTATGTCCGACCTGTTTCCGGGCGACGGGGACGATGTTGGGAAGGACGTCGGTAGAGATAGTCGCCCAGACCTTGACGCTGGTCGCCGTAGTGGTTTTTGGCTGTCTTGCCCTGTTAATTCTGGAGGGGCCATGCTGTCGATGATGACCACAAGTTCGCTCTTTCGGGCCGGCTTCGGTTTCGGCACAGAACGAGAAGATGGTACGCTCGAAGTAGAAATGACCCATTCGCTGATGCCTTCCTCCCACCGGTATCCGTCAAAGAGGGCAGCCGTAGGTGCAGCCCGGGTTTTGGAGGATGGCGGGCTCAAAGCTCCCATTGAGGCTGATGCCGGTGAGTGCCTGGGTGGTGCGCGGTGCCGGTCCTTCTGTACGGAACTCTTGCCGAGGCTTTCAGCGAATGCTAGGTCGCGGAGGTCGTTGCTGCGGCTCGCAAGGAGAAAAGCTGCGTCTGCTTTTAGTCGACCGGCCAAGCCATTTTCAGAATCGGAGCTGGACGCACTGCTCAGGTATCCAGCGGCATGCGTGCTCAGCTCAAGCAAGTAGGCCCGAGCAGCCGGCACGCTTGAACTGGTGGATTCGGATCCGCGGCCGCAGTTCTCGGCGACACATGTAACGAACGCAATTGTGGCATCATACAGCTGGCCTCTTTGAGCAGAAGTGGCTGGCTTTATGAACTGTCGCAATGCCGTCTCGTCAAAAGGGTTGCTCTCACAAATCTCGGCGTTTGTCTCCATCCAGCTCTCTGTATTCGTCGCTGGCCTATGCTGTAGGAGACATAGTGATAACATCAAGAGATATTGTCGTGGGTAGCAGTGAGTGGCGACATCATACTTATGTTGCCCTTTTCTGACCTTTATTTTTCGTGATATCTCGGACAGGGAGGATTGGACAGTCGCAGCGAGACGCCTGACGACTGCCGGTTCGGGAACGAGCAAGGCAACGCCGCTCTCGAGCGAGGCTTCCTGCTGGAGAATACCAACGGCACAGATGCTCCCTAAGATGCTGACTATGGTGTGGTATGATGATGATGAAGTAAGAGAGGTGGTGTTGGTATCGTTGGAATTGGACGTATATTCATGGCCCGCTCTAAGGTTCGAATCGAGGATGTCGTCGTCCGGTCGGGATTGAATAAGTTGTGCTATAGCTGTGGCCACGAAATCGAGAAGGATGTTTTCTTCGCAGACAGGCGAGCCTCTGCTGGATAGCAGCCGGACAACGCGGTGCCATAGGTTCCCAAATGCCTGAGTAGATAGCCATGCAGCCGGCAGATGGCTATTGTTGAGAAGATCTGTGATCTGTCGAAGGGAAACAGATGTTCGGCCAGTCTCATCTGCATATTGGAGCAGCAGGCCTAGCAATGCAGGGGGCCCTGTCGACCCTGAGAGATTGATGTGTGCCCCGTCGGGCTTTTGGTAGAGCTGATCGCCCTTGGGCAAGGAGGAGGCATGGCTGTCGAAGAGGACACCGATCAGACTCTCGGCCTCGTCATACGCCTTCAGGTGCGTACAGAGGTGGACAAGTAGGCGAATAAAGGTGTCGTGCAAGAGCCCTTCGGTGCAGGCAGACTTGAGGATGTCGATGCCGTGTTCTCGAACAACGACTCGTAGATGCTTCCACCCGCTGTTCTCACTTCCCAGAGACTCCAGATCGCTGTAGATACCAAGCGATACGCTGGACGAGGGAAGTTGCATTGTCCCCTCCTTCTCGGCCTCTCGTTCCGTCTCTTCACAGATCGCGACGTATTGAGGGACTTTGCGGAGGCACATGGCCAGGAGCGAATTCGATTTGCGCGCGGGCTGTAGGGTACATGCCGTAGCCCGCAGGAGTGCGTCGACGGCTCGGAAGATTGACTCGTATAGATGGTGGAACTCGGGCGGTGTCGCTTTGACAACGACTGCCCAGTCCCTATCGATTGATGGACTGGCGCTGCTGTTTGCACCAAGTCGAGAGCTCTGGTAGTAGCCGCGGTACTTGAAAGCCGGGTTCTTGGGCCTGGGTCTTGCTGTTTCTGCATCGTCTGTTGTTGGAAAGGAAGGGCCACGACCAGCGTCTGTCGTTATCGTCGATGTGCAATGCATGATTGGCGATGAAGGCAGAAACCATGCCTGCCGGTGTTTCCGTGCTCGGCTCAAGACTGGTGTCGCCACCACAACTTCGCCGGGACAGAACGAGCGTGTTGCCTGTTGTTTGAGCGGTGCAACTTTTACACGGCTTGTTTTCTCATCCTTCTCCAGGCTTGCTGCAGATTCGGTCATTGCGTCTGGCCGGCCTTGCCGCCGCCGTCCTGTGCCTTTCAGGGAGTAGGTATAGCGCACCCGTTTTCGGCTCGCCAGGCCGTCGTCGGCCGTCGATCGTTTGTTGGGGCTCGCATTCTGTCGTAAGAAGTGGTTTCTCTGCTTCAGCGAGGAGCTGGCTTTCTCCTTGCGAAGTGCCATCAAATGCGTGAGCAGAGGTCGGAGCTGTCGGTGGCACCGCGTCGCTGTCCATGGCTGCTCCGCCGCTGCAGCCTCGCGCTGCGACCACGCCGGGAGGATATCGCTGTTTCCATGTCGGTATATGGGTGGCGGAACGGGCGCCGTGTCTAATAATGTCGGGGCCGCCATCGTCTCGTCTGCTTCAATCCATCACGTTGTTCGTGTTCCCAAACACGGCAAAGCGGTGCTGCCTGCCAGCCCAACAAGTGCTTCACAGCCAAAAGACGTTGCCCAAAAGAATATACATAGGACGTGTCCAATCAAATATGTTCGCAGCAGGTCGTCTGCGGTGGTGTTGTCGTGTGCCGCGGAGGCCCAAAAAGAGGTAAACGTAAACAAGGGATGCCAAAATGGATGTCGTCGGGTCGCCAAAACGGATGGGAGAGTCGTAGTAATGTGTCGTAAAGTGTCGCGCGGTAAACCAATTCTGAACTCGGGTATATAATAATATATGTAGCTGGGTGGTGATGGGATGGTGATGATTGAATGTCGAGCGAGTTAATGTGTGTCGTGAGAAGAAGAGATGTCGAAAAGCATCATCACTGTTTGTTGGTCCGCTTGCAGCTGTTTACTTCTTTCCTACTTGGGCTAGTGCACTTTACACAGGCACAGACGCGACCAAGCGGCTTTCTGCGGCCAAAATGCTGGCAGGAACGGCCCTCGACATATAGGCGCCTCTGATTGGCCAGCTGACCCACGGATTTTTTTCGCCCAGGTCACGATTCGACGTGCCTTTTTCTGTGGGGCCGCTGGCCTGCATTGTGCAGCAGGTCCGCCAACTCCCGCCGGGGACGCTAAGAAGAAAAAATAGAGCAAAATACGCCGGAAAAAATTGGGGGAAGCGCTAGAGAGTCGCTTTTTAGCGGGAAGGACCAAAGGACAGGCGTCCGTCGCAGGAAAGAGCGAAGAGGCGAGGCAGGAGCCCTCGGGGAGGTCGAGGCAAGAGGAAGGAGCAGGCGAGATGCTCCAGCATTCTTTCCCAGGCTGGCAGATCCGCCTGTTTCCTCGGCTCTCCCGCATGGTCGCCCTGCACTCCCCATTGGCGCAGCTACCCCATTAACCCATTCTGGCCCAGTCGCTCTGGCCGGCTGCAGCATTCTCCATGATCGCTTATTTTTTTTCTGTTAACCCGAAAAAAAAGTTTCTCACGAGCGCAACCAAACACCATCTTTTGCTCAACATCTCTGCCGTCTCTTGTCCACCACACCACGCATATCTCTGGCAGCGACGCAATTCGATCTCTGCGGTTTCTTTTATTTGTGCATTACCTGGTTTTGGGGGTTTTGGATCCGAAAAGTTTGTAATATCACCGTTTTCAATTTCCCATTTCCATTTTCTTTCTTTTGCTTCTTTTTTTTCTTTTCTTTCCTCTTTTCTTTCTTCTCGCTCCCTTTGCTTCCCTCGGCACATTACGGCCATACCAATACTCGCCTCTTCAGCTCCAAGGTCCATTCCTAGAGCTTGTCCGTCCTACTGCTTGCTTTCCGCTTGCAGCTTCGCCTAGTCAACAGCCCTCCGAAGGCCTGTGATACCACGACAAGAGTCACCGACGTCTCGCCGTCTCGCCGTCTCCGTCTTGGATCTACCGGGTCTAATTAGGTTGCAGAACACCAGCCAACTACTCCGCCGTCCTTTCCACGAGCAATTGACCTTCCGTTGCCGGCTCCCGCGACTAGCCGGCAGCCTTCATCCGCCACTTCCAAGCACCAGCTTCGAGCAAGATGGCGACGTCCGAAGACCAGGGCAACACCCCCCCGGCCGCCCCCGTGGGTGAGTAGAGCTCTTTTCTACATCTACAATGGATTGGCTACCTCGGAGTGCTGCTGGGATGCATAGGGTACTAACACGGGTGCAGAGGAGAACGGTCCCGCCGAGAATGCGGCCATTGAGCAGGTCGAGGTCGACGAGGCCGAGCAGGCCGCTGAAGGTACGTAAAGACGACTGGTCCTCCGTCTCCGTCTCTTACACGGACATACGTTATGCTGCTGTGCCGGCTTGGGGTGTTTGCTAACCGGATCCTGTATGCAGAGTCCCTCTACAACCTCACAATCGTCCTGCCGCACTCATCTGAGAAGCTGACGATCATGGTAAGTAACGGGCCTCAAACGACGTCAGCATCCTAGCTTCGGCCCTATCTAACACACACTCTCCCTAGATCTACGCCCACGAGCAGGTCAGCGAGGTCCGTCAGGCCATCATCGAGTCGCCTGCCGCCCAGCAGTACTCCTGCTTCCACCTCGAATACAAGGGCGCCCGCATCAACGAATTTGGCCAGGTCTCCGATATCGCAGACCTCGCCCTCGAGGCCGATATCCACGTCGTCGAAGACCCCTACACCGAGAAGGAGGCTCGCCTCCACGTCATCCGGATACGGGACCTGATCGGCGCCGCCGGCGACCACCCCGACACCGTCCATGGCGTCCTGCCCGGCCTGTCCCTCTTCGACAGCGTGACCACTGAGGCCACCGCTGCCTCCGAGGCGATCCCCGTCGAGTTCGACTTCACCGCCCCGGCCGACCAGAGCTCCCTCCTCCCCCGCCCGTCCGCGGACGAGACGGCGCCCAAGACCATCAAGGCGCTCCAGATCTCTCCCTGGAACCCGCCACCAGCACACCTGCGCCAGAAGGGCCACCTGATGTACCTCATTGTGACGACGAACGAGGGCGAGCAGTTCCAGGTCACCTCGCACGTCGCTGGCTTCTACATCAACAAGTCGTCCAACTCCAAGTTCGACCCCCTGCCGCGGCCGTCACCCAAGGCTCACTCGGCCCACTCGCTGCTGAGCCTCATCGAGGACCTCTCGCCGTCTTTCGCCGCCAGCTTCGTCAAGCTCCAGGAGTACAACAGCCGCCGCGACCCCCTGTCCACCTTCCAGATCACCAACGCTCTGCCCGCCGCCCCGTGGCTGGTACCTGCCCTGTCCTCGCCTGCGCGCGCCCACAGCGCCGACATCACCCGCACCCAGGAGGCTTACCTGATTGCTGGCACTGAGAACGTCGACAATCTGCGCGACTGGAACGAGGAGCTGCAGTCGGCTCGCGAGCTTCCCCGCGACACCGTCCAGGATCGCATCTTCCGCGAGCGCCTGGTCGCCAAGGTGTTTGCCGACTACATAGATGCGGCCACCCGCGGCGCCCTGCTTGTTGCCTGTGGTGAGGTCGGCCCCCTGAACCCCACTGAGGGCCGCGACGCGCAGATCTTTGTGTACAACAACATCTTCTTCTCGTTTGGCGCCGACGGTGTTGGCACCTTCACGTCCGAGGGCGGCGACGAGGCTGCTCGTGTTGCTACGGGCAAGGATGTTGCTGGCGTGCGCCGCATCAACCAGCTCGACCTCGACGGCCTGTACTCGCCCGGTACTGTCGTTGTCGACTACCTCGGCAAGCGCATTGTCGGCCAGAGCCTTGTGCCCGGCATTTTCAAGCAGCGCGAGCCTGGCGAGAACCAGATCGACTACGGTGCCGTTGATGGCAAGGACGTCGTTGCGGCGGACGAGCGCTTCGTCACGCCGTTCTCCAAGATGTCGCAGGCTCTCAACGTCAAGCGCCATGCCGTCTGGGACAAGGACCAGAAGCGTCACGAGCTGGAGGCTAGTGTCGAGACCAAGGGCCTCATGGGCACGGACGGCCGCAAGTACGTCCTGGATCTCTACCGCATCACGCCGCTGGACATTTCGTGGCAGGAGGAGGGCGAGGCTGCCGAGAAGACAGGCGCCGCTGCCTACCCGCACCGCATGACCGTCCTGCGGCCAGAGCTCATCGACATCTACTCGCGCGTCAAGATGCGCGAGTGGCTCGATAACGAGCTTGCCAAGCGTAACAAGGCCAAGGCCGAGGCCGAGGCTGAGGCCGCCACCAAGGACGGCGAGGCGGAGGCGGACAAGCCTGCGGCCGAGACCACTGAGACCCCCGCGGCTGCCGATGCTGAGGCGAAGCCCGAGGAGGGCGCCGAGGCTGCTGCCTCTGAGGAGGGCGAGGCGAAGACCCAGGACAACCGCATTGACGTGTCCGACTTCAAGTTTGCGCTCAACCCTGATGTGTTCAGCGGCCAGGTGCCGCAGACCGAGGAGGAGAAGGAAGAGATGGCCAACGACGAGAAGGACGTCCGTGCCGTGTGCACGTACCTGCAGGATATCGCCATCCCGTCCCTGATCTCCGACCTGAGCGAGTCCGAAATTAGCTTCCCCATGGACGGCCGGTCCCTCAGCCAGCTGCTGCACAAGCGCGGTATCAACGTCCGCTATCTCGGCCGCGTGGCCAAGCTGAGCGAGGGCGAGGAGCGCCTCAAGTGCCTGCACGACGTGTCCCTGCGCGAGATGATCTCTCGCGCTTTCAAGCACGTCTCCGCCAAGTACCTGCGCTACCTGCCGCTGCCGCTGAGCTCGGCCTGCATTTCGCACCTGCTGAACTGCCTGCTCGGTGCTGGTCTCAACGCCAAGCCGACGGCCGATGTCGACCGGTCCATTCGCAGCCTCTACAGCGACGCCGACCTTGCTTTCGAGTCGGTGACGCCCGAGAGCCTACGCGCGGATGTTGAGGCCGAGACGGTCCGCCGCTTCCGCTTCACCCTGCCGGCCGACTGGCACACGGAGCTGCGCAACCACCTGCAGCTGCTGCGCGAGGTGTCGCTCAAGCTGGGTATCCAGGTCCTGAGCTCCAAGTTTGCGTTCACCGCCGAGGAGGCTGCTGCTGCTACTGCGGCGGCTGCCACGACCGAGAACGTCCAGAACAGCACCGCCAACGGTGCGCAGGCGACAAATGGCGTTGCCAACGGCGAGGGCAGCAAGAACAAGAAGAAGAAGAAGGCGGCCCGCGACGGCTCGCCCTCATCGATTGACTCGGAGGCTCGTGCTGCTGCGGCCCGTCCCGCACACACGTTCTCGGCGGACGACATTGTCAACATCGTGCCCGTGGTCAAGGACTCGGCGCCGCGCGGCTCTCTGGCCGAGGAGGCGCTCGAGGCCGGCAAGATCTCGCTCTCGCAGGGCCAGAAGAAGATCGGCCAGGAGCTGCTGCTGGAGTCGCTGTCGCTGCACGAGCAGATCTATGGCATCCTGCACCCCGAGGTGGCGCACGCCTACCACACGCTGTCCATGCTCTACTACCAGATGGACGAGAAGGACGCGGCCGTCGAGCTCGCGCGCAAGGCCATTATCGTGTCGGAGCGCGTGGTCGGCGTCGACAGCCAGGAGACGCTCCTGGACTACCTCAACCTGGCGCTGTTCCTCCACCAGCAGGGCAAGAGCGCGTTGGCGCTCGAGTACGCCAAGCACGCGCTGCGCTTGTGGCGCGTCATGTACGGCTCGGACCACCCGGACGTCATCACGACGATGAACAACGCGGCGGTGATGCTGCAGAGCATGAAGGCGTACCATGAGTCGCGGCGGTGGTTCGAGGAGTCGCTGCGCGTGTCGGAGCAGGTATTTGGCCGCGCGTCGCTCAACTCGGCCACGCTACTGTTCCAGCTGGCACAGGCCCTGGCCCTGGACCACGACAGCAAGGCGGCGGTCAACCGCATGCGCGAGAGCTACAACGTCTTCCTCAACAAGCTGGGTCCCGAGGACAAGAACACCAAGGAGGCCGAGAGCTGGCTCGAGCAGCTGACGCAGAACGCCGTGTCGCTGGCCAAGCACGCCAAGGACCAGGAGGCCCGCCGCCTGCGTGCGGGCATCAAGTTCACAACCCGCGGTGCGGCGGCCGGCTCGGTGGTGCCCGGAGCCGGTGCCGGTGCCAAGGCTGGTGCGACCCCGTCCAACGCAGCTGTCGGCTCGGCGGCCTCGGTTGGAGGTAAGCCGTCGTTGGACTCGCGGTCCATTGACGAGCTGATCCGGTTCATTGAGGGCACCGAGGGCAACAAGAAGACGAGCGGCAACAAGAAGCGCAGCAACCCCAAGCGGAGGGGCGCGGCGTGACGCGCTGCCGATCGCTCAAAACACAATGAAAATATAATCACAAAAATCATATAAAAAACATGCGGAGGATTTTGCATTAGAAGGGGCGGCCGACCGGAGCATTTTACCGGGGTGTATTATCAACAACACACATCATCATCAACCACTCCACACCAACATGAAAAAAAGTTACCATCTCTCGCATACCCTCCCCATTACCTTGCGTCTGGTTCTTCTTCTGCTTTTTTTTCTTGCGCATTTTTGCTTCATCTATTTCCATTTTCTGTACCTTTTTGTGGTAAAAACTTATACAAATTCCTCTCTCAACTCCATTTCAGCTGTTGTTTCTACGCAACCAATCTCCCTCCTATATATATGTACATATACAAACATCCAAACAAGCTCGACACGGCAGCATTGGGTCTTTTTTCCGGGGTTTAGTCTTGTTTTTTGGCGGTTACGGTTTTGAACTACAAAAGCAAAAAGGGGAGGCACAAAAAAGAAAGAAAAAAATATGAGAGGGATTTATAGAGATGACGCTTCGCCGTCGACGCTCTTCTCTCCTGGGCATATAAAAAGACGGCGAGGGAGCCAAGGAGGATATTTTACTGTTACAAAAAAGGGACATGAGGCTACGGTCGTCGTTGTATATATACACTCTCCAATCTATCAGCATTTAACTACATATCTAAATCGCTAGCAAAGGCTCAAACATGACCCCCAAGTCACAGTGGGGGACACTTATTTCTCAACTCTTCCAGCTTGGCCAACAGGCGGCTTTTGGCCGTCTCGTATAAACCGTTCTCCTTTAGATACTCTGTATAGCGGGCACAGTCGTCGGCACGTCGCTGCGCTTCTTCAGCGAGGTCGACATGCGCCTCAAAAAAGCTGCGTTGCAGCTCACTCCGTGCAGCCTCGTAGGTGTCCCTTTCATTCAGATACGCCGTGAGATCCGACGACCGTCGCATGGGCTCGGGCGCCAGGAACTTGTAGAAGCCGATGGACGCTTGGAGTGGGTTGCGGAGGCAATCGGCGACATAAGAAACCCTTTCAACGGCATCGGCGTCTCTGCTTGAGCCAGGTTTGCCGTACCACTCGTCTCTCAACTTTGCGCAGATTTCAGATGTCTGGGATTTTTCAGCGAGGATCTCTTGAAACTCTGCGTGGACAACCCTTCGCTTTTCGAGCCCTGGACGAGTGACTCTGCTCTCGTGCCCCGTGAGCCACGATGGTGGCGTAAAGGCACAGAGCGGCACGGTCGCCGCGCCCTCCCAGTCCAGCACGCCGCGGACGTTCCACGCGTCATCCACGATAATGTTGAGAGAATGCATGTCGGCGTGGTTCAAGATGAAAGGGCCGTCGTCGTTGTCTTCGTGGCCGTGCGTAGAACGGTCGGGCGTTGGGTCGGATGCAGGCCAAGTGATTGCACTGGGCACAAGACCTGCGGCCATCTGGTCAAAGGCTTTTTCAAGACAATGGAGTGCAAACAACTCGGAGCGAATGCCATCGAGGTCGTTGTCCCGGCACGGCTCCTTGAAGGAGGCCATCATCATGCGGTAACAGTAGCGCATGAAAGACCTTGCTGACGTAAAGGGCAGCGGCGGAGGGTGTGGCAAATAGAGCGGCGTGGACAGCAGAAACTGGACCGGGCCCAAGGCAGGGAGGGGCTCGATATACGAGGCTGTCGTTGTATAATTTACCGCCGCATCATCCAGAAGCAACGAGCCGATGAGCGGAAATTCAAGTGCCCGCAGGTCGGCCAAAATGTCGACTAGCCGGGCCAAAAACGGCCGCCGGGTTTCTTTATCGAGGCTTTCCAGCTTGGAAGCGTTGAGTTGCTCGCCCTCGATAAAGTCCATGATCAGGAAGCACTGCGTGTTGTTGACTTTCGCATCTTTGGTCGCATCAACCGAGTCATCAACCGTAAGTTGTGCTAGTTCGTCGGCCACAGTATCGCTTTCTGTTTCAGCCGTCAAATCGGCCTTCAGGAGCCGGAGACCACGCCCATAAGCGTGTACGCGGGGAATGGGGATCTTGGTGCGCTTCTCCAGGAACCTGAACACAATGTTAGTAATAAAAAAAAGGCATACGTTCCCTCGACCTTCATCCATTCATGCCTGTGATACAGCAGAAACGCACCGCATCGTGGCCACCTCACTCTGCAACTTCGGCCAGGGGTCGTCGTCCATTAACGCAGGCGTAATGGGGATACGGACCACCCACTTGGCGACTACTTTTGGCTGACTCGTCTCGTCACCGCCTTCGTCGTGATACACGCTGACGTCCAGCTCGACAAAGAAGCACACATTGAAGCTGCCATGGCTCTTGCCCACAACACGGCCACACACATGTCTGCCACTGTTGACACCACCATCATAGTATCGAACAGCAAGCGCGGCGACAGCGTCCTGGTCAATGCGGTCAATCCATGCCTTGTTCGTCTCACGATGTTGCTCGTCGGTGTCCAACGGAAAGCCGCGGAGGTCCAGGCGGGGGCGGATGTCGAAGTCGGCGGTGGTCACCTCGGCCTCGGTCGCCATCTTGTCGGTGCCAATACTGACTGACGCATCTTGTTAAGAAGAGACAGCGGCATCCCTGCCGTCTGTGATCGTTGTGCATATGTGTGGTTTGTTGACAGAGAGCGCTGTACGACCGTTGTATTGGGGGCGCTGTTAGTCGGCCAATAGTACTTCCGGGCTCCGCAGGCCGGGGGTGGTAGCGGGCAGAAGCGGCAGAAAGCGCCTGTAATTACAGGGCACTCTGGGGCGAATCAGAAGCCGGCTTTTAGGGACCGCAGCGCGCTCGTCTAGCTCCAACGTCGGATCTCTCTGGCTCTTGACATCCATTGACAGTTGCAGCGCATTTTGTCAGCTGCATACGTCATTTGCAAACGACAAAAAAACTCGGAAAAATCGCCAACATGAGTGCACCGTGGCTTGCAGCGCCGCGCAGCTTGCAGAGCGTCGCCGCCGTATCTCGGTCGACCTCGGCATCGGCTCTCCGGTCGTCGGCAGCGTCCTTGTCCTCGTCGCTCGTTTTCTGCCGGGCGTGTCGGAGGAGCCGGAGCCGAACCGGAGCCACTCGCCGGGCCTACAGCAGCAGTACCGGCACCGTCTCGTCACAAGTGCCGACTGCAGGCGTTGCAGCGCTTGCTTCTCGCCGCATCATCTCCGTGTCCGGCCCCGACGCCGCAAAGTACCTGCAGGGTGTCATCACCTCCAACATCCTGCGGCTGCAGACCGGCCAGGACGACGGATCAACGACAAGCGCTCCCCAGGCCGGCCTGTACTCGGCGTTTTTGAGTGCCCAGGGCCGTGTGCTGAACGATGTCTTTGTGTACCGGGACACGCTGGGCGTCGGCAAGAACGCCAGCAGCAGCGATGCCAGCTCGTTCCTCATCGAAGTCGACGCAGACGCGGCCACGACGCTCGCCAAGCACATCCGGCGCTACAAGCTGCGGGCCAAGTTCGACGTGCGCCTACTGGAGGCCGGCGAGCTGACTGTGTGGCACGGCTGGGGTCTACCTGAAAGTCAGCAGCAGCAGGCGTTCGGTACCGAGACCGGCCTCATTGCACACAACGACACACGCGTGTCCGGTTTTGGTTGGCGGTTTGTCGCGCCATCACAAAATACAGCGTCGACCCTCCCCCCGCAGATCGAGCTCGACGTCGCCGACGAGTCCGCTTACCGCGTCCGCCGCTACCTGTTGGGCGTCGCCGAGGGCCAGCGCGAGATCCTGCACAACCAGGCGCTGCCGCTCGAGAGCAATATTGACCTCATGGGCGGCATCGACTTCCACAAGGGCTGCTACGTCGGCCAGGAGCTGACCATCCGCACGCGCCACCGCGGCGTCGTGCGTAAGCGTATCCTGCCGTGCCTGGTGTATGGCGCCGAGGACGAGCAGCCGCGGGCGCTGGCCGTGGACAGCAGCGCTGGTGCTGGTCTAGCCGACACTGTGCCCGCCGAGACGAGCATTGGCCGCGTCGGCAAGCGGGGCCGTAGCGCGGGCAAGTGGCTGAGCGGCGTCGGCAAGCTGGGCCTGGCGCTCTGCCGGCTCGAGACCATGACGGACGTCGTGCTGCCCGGCGAGGCGGCCGCAGCGGCAGCGACCTTTGACCCGGCCGGCGAGTTTGTGATGAACGTTGTGGAGAAGAGCAAGGGTGAAGGCGAGGGTGAGGCCGAAACCAGCGGGCCGACGACTGTCGTCAATATCAAGGCCTTTGTGCCGGACTGGTTGCGGCAAGGACTGACGCCGGAGGCCACGTAAACGAACGAGCATTGTATGAACAGCAGAAATTCATATCGAATTTATTTATCCGTTTTAAGAAGAAGAAACGGACGGGTATCATAATCTAATGTACATAACGCATAATATATAAAGCAACCCTTCTCCCAACCCAACTCCCTTTTTTATGCAGCCGTGTCCATTGGCACATCGCCCGTTCTTGCTGACGACTTCACCGGGGCAAACCTCGGCACCCTTGTGAGAAACTTTCGTACTTCCGGGTCGTCGATCTCATCCCACTGTGGTTCAAAGGGCGGGGCTATGACCGATGCATCTCCTGCACCATGCTGTCTTTGGGCCGCGCCGGCCGCCTTCAGCCGGTCCATCGTATATGCAAAGAGCGGCCGTTGCTGGACAGTTGGTGCATCGCCGGCTTTGGCCTGGTTAGCGCCCGTCTTGAGCAGCTGCCGCCACGCTGCGTCGGGTTGGGGCACCGGTGGCTGTTGGGATGTTGGTACCGCTGGTTTGGACGTGTCGGTGTCCCGCACACCGCCCTTCTTCTCGGCCCGCCGCCGCGCTTTGTCCTCCTTTTCGCGCAGCCGCTGCTCGATCTCGGCAATCCGCTCGTCCTCGCGCTGGCGCACGCGGTCCTGTGCTTCCTGCTCGCGGCGCTGGCGCTCTTCGGCCCGTCGCCGCCCGGCCTCGCGCAGCTTGTCGCGCTCTGTTGAGGCCGTCGCTGTCGACGTGCTGGTGGCCCCTCCAAACGGCGCACCACCCATGTTTGTGGCAGCCGTCGTGGCTCCATGCTCTCTCTCGGCCGCCTCCAGCTCGTCCTTGAACCGCCGCCGCTCCGCGC
The DNA here is from genome assembly GCA_021396225.1 of Sporothrix inflata. Classification (NCBI taxonomy): domain Eukaryota; kingdom Fungi; phylum Ascomycota; class Sordariomycetes; order Ophiostomatales; family Ophiostomataceae; genus Sporothrix; species Sporothrix inflata. The sequence goes on along the minus strand of WNYF01000005.1, from coordinate 456,097 downwards.
TCATCTGCTCGCTCTGCAGCCGCCGCTGCGCCGCTGCCGCGCGCCCCGTGTCGTACACCTTGCGCGCCTCGTCGTCCACGAGCACGTCGCGCGCCCGTGAAAACCGCTCGTACAGCGTCGGGTCGTAGTTGGCGCCCGCCTTGTCCGGGTGGTACTTCAAGCCTTTGCGCCGCCACGCGCGGTGGATGTCGTCGCGCGATGTGCTGCCATCCACGCCCAGCAGGTCGTAGAGGTCGACGCCGGACTTGGCGCTCTCGCGCGCAAACGCGACAATCTCTGCTTTGTCGTCCATGATGGGGGTGGTGTGGTGTCGTGAAAGTGGCGGATGGGGTGGATGTGGTAGTTGAAGACGGTTTACGTGACGTCCGTTTTGCAGGCGGCAAATTTTTTATCTTATCGCTGTGCCCATTAACGCGCCAGGGCGTTGACGGCACGCGTCAGGCACGTCCAGCACGTTCAGTGCTAGACTTACAACGGCCGCTGCCTAGCGATGCGTCATTCGCCACTTCTTCTCGAAGAGTTGAGGCACTTTCCATACGTCGGTCGCAACGAAAGAAAAAAGAACCGACCGAGCCCTCCTTCCTCTCTCTCACTGTCTGAAATTGGAATGCCCACTCGGGTGAAACCATGCCTGCCGCAAGAGGAAGCTTTGCGAGATTTCGGTGGTCGTGCCTTCTTGCGTTGCGCTGCACTCCGCCTCGTCGCTCCTCTGTTGCTGCATCAACGCTAGAATTGCAGTGGAGCGCAGGGCGCTGCTGTGACCAGGTGAAGCGAGGAGTCGTGAGATGCGGAGTGTAATACGGCCGCAAAAAGCAGACATACTTGTCATGAGTATTCTCCAAAGCGATTGTGTTTTTCAAGAAGAAAAAAGGAAGGAAAGCCGACGAGACTCACGTCCTCGAACTTCAACGATTGAAAGACGTCGAACTTGAGGTTTTGTGAAGATGCTCGAAGCGCTGGAGCCGCTAGAATTACAGTGGGCTGCAGGAGGCTTCAGCGGGATCTAGCGGACATTTGCGCGGCGCCACTGAAACAGGCTGATGCCCGCACCGACCGTGCCTGCCACTTTGGACGACCAGTCGCGGTTGCCCCGTCAACATGCCAGGACCCACCCAATGTAAACATCGCCGTTAAAAGGAGGCCGACCCTACCACTTTTGCTTCATTTTGCCTTTCTCTTCTTCCCTTTCCTTTCTTCCTCACCACCTACTCTACTCTCCTCCATCCCGCTCCCCCTCGCATTCCTCTTGCATCCTCTGCTCTTCAAAGCGTCATCGCTTGACCACCTCTTGCCTCGCTCTTGAATCTCCAAGTCCATTAGATCTTTTCGCTCTTTGGCCATCTGATCGCCACCTCGACTTGCACGCCATTCACAGCAGGCTCGCGCCTCGATACATCGAACCAAAAAAAACATACAGCACAACCTACGAAGATACTAACCATACACCACCAATTCCAGAACCATTAGCTTGAGTCTCTTGGAGCTCGTTCGATTCATCGGAGAAGCTCACTTACACTCGCATTAGCCTTTTTTCCTCTTTTTAATTCTTTTTTTCGTTTTCCTACCCGCACATCCTTCACAATGGCCTCTGCCTCTGTATCAACACCCCTCAAGTCCCATGCTGGGCTCTTCTCCTCCCGGACCGCTGGCGGCCGCATGCCCCTGACGCCCTCCCCCCGTCAGCGCACCGCCGCCGCCCCGGCCAACTACAACTCCTCCCCCTTCACACCAGAACGCCAGGCGGCCAACAACGGCGCTGAGCGCATCTGCACAAAGTCCGTCTACGGCGGCAACCTGTCCTCGCACCTTGCCCGCGCGTCCAAGTCGTCCGCTGCGCACCGCGACTCGCCCAAGTCCAACATTGCCCGTGGTGTCCCCACACCGCGCAAGGCTCTCGAGCTCGGCGTGTCGGACTTTGCCCTGACCGGTACCGGCCAACAGGCCAAGACGCCCTCCAGTGTCCGCACCAAGAAGACCACCGTGCGCCAGAAGACCAGCAAGACTACGCTCACCTACGCGGCCGCCGACCGCTTCATCCCCAACCGCGCCGCCAGCTCTGCCATCTCCAACGTTGGCTCTGGCAAGCTCGACTTTGCCGACCGTCAGCGCCCGCAGAGCCGCACTGGTGGCGATGCGTCCACTGTTCTGTCGTCGGCCACCGACGATGCCCTGGCTGCCCTGGAGGCGCTGAATATTGACGACCGCGACGACGACGATTCGGCCAGCTACTCGCGGCCGTCTCCCGGCTCCATCGCCTACCAGGACTCCCTGGCCAGCGCCTGCGGCGTCAACATCAACACGCGCATTCTGCAGTTCAAGCCCGCGCCGCCTGAGTCGTCCAAGCCCATCGACCTGCGCCAGCAGTACAACCGCCCCCTGAAGTCTGCCGGCGCCAACGCGGCCCAGTTCCGCCGTCGCATTGCCACGGCCCCAGAGCGCGTCCTTGACGCCCCCGGTCTGGTCGACGACTACTACCTGAACCTGCTCGACTGGAGCACTGGCAACCAGGTTGCCATTGGTCTGGAGCGCAACGTCTACGTCTGGTCGGCCGATGAGGGCTCCGTCAGCTGCCTCCTCGAGACCAGCCCCGACACCTACGTTAGCAGCGTCAAGTGGTCGGGCGACGGTGCCTACGTCGGTGTCGGCCTGGGCTCCGGCGAGGTCCAGATCTGGGACGTCGCCGAGGGTACCAAGGTGCGCAGCATGTTCGGCCACGACACGCGCGTCGGCGTCATGGGCTGGAACAAGCACCTGCTCTCCACTGGCGCCCGCAGCGGTCTGGTCTACAACCACGACGTGCGCATTGCTGAGCACAAGGTGGCCGAGCTCGTCTCGCACACCTCGGAGGTCTGCGGTCTGGAGTGGCGCTCGGACGGTGCCCAGCTCGCGACTGGCGGCAACGACAACCTGGTGTCCATCTGGGACGCCCGGTCACTGGCTGTCCCCAAGTTCACCAAGACCAACCACAAGGCTGCCGTCAAGGCCCTGGCCTGGTGCCCCTGGAACATGAACCTGCTCGCCACCGGCGGTGGTTCGTACGACCGTCATATCCACTTCTGGAACACCACGTCGGGCGCTCGCGTCAACAGCATCGACACCGGCTCGCAGGTCACCAGCCTCCGCTGGAGCACCAGCTACCGTGAGATTGTGAGCACCAGTGGCTTCCCCGACAACTCGCTCAGCATCTGGAGCTACCCCACGCTGGTCCGCAACGTCGAGATCCCGGCCCACGAGAGTCGTGTGCTGCACAGCTGCCTGAGCCCCGACGGCCAGATGCTTGCCACGGCTGCTGCCGACGAGAGTCTCAAGTTCTGGAAGATCTTTGAGAAGAAGGCCGGCGCCAGCGCCAGCTCGGGCAGCTCCGGTTCGTCTGGCAAGGCCGACATGGTCAAGCAGATGACCATCCGCTAGATCACCAGATCATTCGACAACAACAACAACACAACGACAAACAGCGACAACAACAACAACACAACGACAAACAGCGACAACAACACTCGACAACAACACTCGACAACTAACAACGACACTTTAACAAATGCTCGGCTTACTCTCCCCCGATGTAACTGGCAATGGTAGGTATAAACGGATCCTCTTTTATTCATCTGGACTTTTATATCTGGTTTCATTGGGATGGCAATTTTGTTTTTCGTGTTCTTTCGTCACGGTTCGACAAAGAAATACTTGGGTCGTTTCAGCGCGGAGTTGGGGCTAGGTTGGTTTCACGATTTATTTATGATGGACAACTTGGCCGAATGTTCGATACTTCGCCAACAGGAAGGGGATACGCATTTGTTATGCCTTTTTTGTCTTTTTATGAAACGGTTTCTATGTTACGACGGAAGAGAATGACAATTCGACGGAGAACTGCGTTTTTCGGGCTCGATTAATAATGAAGTGCATGGCGAACGAAGACGCGGAGAAGGCGATATTTGAAGAAATCGTGTTTGTCCCATTATTATCATCAGCTACTATCGCAATGTACTCCTGTTGTATATAGGATTAAACTGGATTATGAAGCTGGCAAATTGCGTGGCAAAGCTCGAAGTGAAGCTCTAGAAGCGCTACATAGAGCACGCTGGAGAAGCTGTTGGAAGAGAAGGCGACCGCTAAGAAATAGTGCGTCCAGGCGCATGTCGCCCAGAAAGTGCACACGTGACCTTGCGCCGGTGGAAGGAGCGATGAGGTGCCGCGCTAACTAAGCAGAAACGTGCAGACTTATTACCGAGTGCTGGGCGGCAGCCAAACTTGCCGGAAACAAACCACTGCTTTTCCCTCTCCCTCGCTGAACGGCACCTTTGTTCAACGACAACCGCATCCAACACCCTCCCTCCACGACCGCGTACTGTGCGCATCTACGACCACGATTACGGCGCTCACTTTCTACGTCGACCAAAAGCTGCAGAAAGTCAATTCAGCAAGGCGGCACCGTGTCAGACGAGTCTGCCGAGGTCCTCATGATTTTACAGAAAGTTGCTAGGCAGCATCACGATCCATAGCTACCGCGGCGCAACTACAAGGGATTTTTGCAGTTCAGGAACAGCCTAGGAGGAATTGGAGACGAGAAAACAAGACAGAGACGAAGATCAGAAAGCAGTGAAGCCAGTCTCCCGACCTAGACAGAAGGGCATCTAGAGCTGTCCCCAGCATCAACGACAAGCGCATCGAACCGACGACAGCACTTTAAGAAGCAAGTCAAGCCCGGCACGACAAGGCCCACCTTTGCCTTTTTTGGCCTTTGGAATACCATACCGCCAGTCTCGAACCGACTCCTCACCTCGTGTTCAACTCCGATTTCGGTTTCGCAGCCTGGTTCTCTCGCAACGCAAAAACAGAGACGCAACATCCCAGGCGAAGAACGAGCACGCCACGAGACCCGACAGTCCGCAAACTGAGCACCGAGAGTTTGCTAGCGACGAGCCTATCCAGCCATGTCGAACAACGTGGTCGGCTCGGTCTACGAGCAGATCATTGAGGATGTGCTCTCGACGTCGCGCGTCGACTTTGAGGAGAACGGCGTCGACGAGGCCGTGCTGGACGAACTGAGAAGAGTAAGTGGTTCTCCCTCAATGTCTTTTGATCCTGCCCTCGATTCTGCTTCTCCGTGCTTTCATTCATCGTTCTTTTTTCGTTTCCGTCTCGCTGTCGCCGTCTCTCCCTTGCCTTGCCTTTGATGCCACCACGTGCACGCTGCGACTTCTTTTTTTGTCTTTTTTTCAGAAATGAAGAATCTCATCTTGTTTCCTTTTCGCTTTTCGTTCTTTTCCTCTTCAAAGCCCATTTTCTGCGTCGTCGTTGGCGTTTTTTCGTCTCTTCTGTCATCCCATCGTCCACTTTCGTCTCAGGCCAGAGGCGCGAAGAGAGGGGGTGGATGTGCGGAGTGGGCGGCCATGACCTATTTGCATCCCTATTTAACTTCGCCACTTGGATAGCGGGCGGAGCAAAGCTGCCCCGCCCACTGTTGCCTAAAGTGCCCACTGGACAGCGGCTACGGCGGCCACTGTCTGCCACTGAAGGGACGCTAATTGGTGGAAAGTCCCCATCTGCATCACGTGCAACCTGCAATCATCCTTGCATCAGCATCTTACACCCTCAATCTTTGTTTGCATGCCGTGTGATGATTGACTGGAGCTGAATGGTTCAAAAGAAGGAAGGAAGAAAATATACTGACATTGACTTCAGGGTTGGCAACGGAAATTGACCCAGTTCAACGTGGCCCAGTTCCCATGGGACCCCAAGCCAGAACCCGAGGCGGCCGCCAGCAATGGCACACCCGCAGCCTCGTCCGGCAAGGCTGGCGCATCGTCGGCGAACAAAGCCGCGTCGCCGCCGCCGTCAGCCGACAACAGCTTCTCCCAGCCCACCATGAGCCCCATGGCCAGCTCGCAGGGCCTCGCTCTGCCCAGCCTGCCCATGCCGGCGTTTGAGCCCTCCAGCATCAAGACGGAAGACAGCACGCAGTCTTCGGGCAGCCATCGCATCAAGATGGAGCCCGACACACAAAACGGCTCGGGCCTGGCTGGCGTGCCCTCCGCAGCAGGCTCCCAGATGCCCCTGCCCAACGCGCCCCCGTTCCCCTCGGCAGCGGGCGGGCCGGACAGTGCGGCCATGCGGGCGGCCGCCATGCTGAGCAAGGAATTCGGCAGCGCCGCCAACGCGTCCATCAACGCCATGAACACGCAGCAACAGCAGCAGCGCCCGGCTGGTGGCCAGCCCAGCAATGCGCAGCAGTACCGCGCACAAATGTCGGCGCAGGCCGCGGCACAGCTTAACGGCGCCAACGGCGTGGCACGATCGCAGGTGGACGGCAGCGCCGACGATAGCTCGTTGTTTGAGGGCGTGCTCCTCCAGCAACAGCGGGCCGGCCAGCCGCCCGTCGAGCTGGGCCGCATGGAGATTGACGATCTGCTGCACGAGCAGATGGCGCGGCGGGCGAAGCAGATGGAGGGTGGCGGGCTGATGCTGCCGCTGCAGCAGGCGAGCCAGGCCCGAAACCAGAAGCGTGACCGCAAGCGGCGAGCTGCCGCCGCCGCCACCGCTTCTGCTTCTACATCAGAGATTACCGCCACCTCGTCACTGCCAAGGGCCGCCACATCGATTGCGCAGCTTGACGGCGTTGACGACGACGACGAGGACGTCAAGGCCGACATTCTAGACGACGAGGACGCCATCAACTCGGACTTGGACGATCCCGAGGATGACCGGGAGGATGACGATGACGACGACGATGTCATGGGCCCGATCATGCTTTGCGTGTACGACAAAGTACAGCGCGTGAAGAACAAGTGGTGCGTATCCCTACTCCCCTATGTTTACAACGTTTTCCTCTAGTCAGCATTTACTAACCCCCTACAGGAAGTGCACGCTCAAGGACGGTGTTCTGACGGTTAACGGCAAGGAATACGTCTTCCACAAGGCCACGGGCGAGTACGAGTGGTGATCCGGGGCATGACCGGCATTTCATACGTGCACAATGACCGGGAAGGGGCCAGAAGACGTGTAGCAACGGTGCTTGCTCATTATCCTTTACTTTTCAAAATCGGCATCTATTGTATTCCTTACTCTTTTTTTCTACGTTGTTTTACAGGATGGGCTTTCATAATAACCCCCCACCGTTCTGATTTTGTATTCTTCTTCTTTTATTCAAATCTACGAAATGGAAAGGCAGCGGTCTTGTATTGTTTTCCACGCTCCCAAGTCAAAACGGTGACGGTGAAGAGGAATGGGATGTCGTTGGGTTATGAAAACAGCTACGATCCCGTGGCCATCCCGCCCCAAACGCAGTTAGTCTTCTTTTCTTCTACAATAAAATAAATTGACAAATCCTCGGTGAGCCGCGAGCACGCGCAGAAAGTGTCCAGACCAGCAAGTAACAGCGTGCAGCGGCCGACAATAGGCGTAGAATAGAAATAGCGTACAACGTGGAGCGGCGTTGCTACGAGTGCCAGTCGCACCTCCCCGAGCTCCGCGACACCGACTCCCGAGAAAGCGGACCGCTCAGGGAAAGAGCAGAACGCCCCCAAAAGCAGTCCCGGGAACGACAAGCTTTTTATCCTCTGTGACGCACGCATACATTGGCTAGACTTGTAGACTTCTAGACTTCAAACTCGACGCGCGAGATTTGGGAATCGAGCTTCCCCTCTCGCCTTCTGTCACCTCCTCATCTCCCCCACATTGCAAGCTCCGTAATAGCCGCGTCCGCTCATGCAGTCCGGCGTCAGCTGCCACTCCGGTCAGCATCGCCTCCCACCTCATCTCCGGTCTACGCAGAGGATAAAAGAGGGAATAGTGAATAAAGTAAGGCGAGGGAAAAAAAGAATAAGGCATAAAAACGCGGTTGTCGGCGGCCCTACTGCTTGCGGTCCCTCCGTCGCGGGCCCCTCACTCGCTCCTTCCCTCCTTCCCTCCCCCACCCCTTCCCCATCCTCTGCGTCGAGCTAGCTCTCCGGCAAAATGCAAAGTGCCCTGCGCTATAAAAGTACAGAAAGGGGCTAAAACTGCCCTTGTGCTCCATTGCACGGAGTACAGCTTTTGACCACCACCTGCCCGAATTATACGAAGCGACGATGCGACGGTGCGACGATGCTCCATACTGAAGAGAGATACGTCCCCGACGCCCCCCGTACACGTGTAGCTTAGCGTCCGCACGGCGTCGGGCCACGATAGAGAGGACGAGAAGGGGGGGAATGATATGCCACCTATAATAATACGGCAAGAGCAAAGCACAAGTACACGAGGGTCTAGGCCAGACCGTTTGCCCCTTTCCCTGCCCTAGAGGGCAAGAACCGACCGACAAACGGCGCTCGTAGTTTTTTTGTGTTCGAGGCAGGAACCCCGCACCCCTTCTTTCCCTCCTGTGAGCGGAGAAGGCCCCCGTCATCCGTGTTGATCTGGGCGTGGGCTGTTGTTTAAATAAGGAAGGCAGGGCGCCCCGACCTCGTCGTCTCATCGGATCGTGGTTTCCCTGAGAAGCAGATTTACGGACAGTTTTACGTAGTACGCCCGCATACAAATTACAACTCGTTTCTACGCCGAAAACCTCTTCCCGAAATACAACCTCGCCCTCATCTCACAATGTCGTCGTCCGGCCCCTCTGTCGCGCCGACCAAGCCCAACATCGGTGTCTACACCAACACGAGCCATGACCTGTGGATTGCGCCGGCCGAGCCGTCGCTGGAGACCGTGCAGGCCGCACAGGGCCTGAAGCCGGGCGAGGTGACCGTGGCCATCCGGAGCACGGGTATCTGCGGGTGAGTCTCGTCTACGTGCCTTTACGCGTTTGTATGTCTTGCTCACGCTCTCTTATAGGTCTGACGTCCACTTCTGGAAGCATGGCTGCATCGGCCCCATGATCGTCACAGCCGACCACGTCCTCGGCCACGAGTCCGCCGGCGAGGTCATTGCCGTGCACCCCGACGACGCCGCCGTGGCCGACGACCCGTCCAAGGGCCACCACCTCAAGGTCGGCGACCGCGTCGCCATTGAGCCCAACATCATCTGCGGCGCCTGCACGCCCTGCCTGACCGGCCGCTACAACGGCTGCGAGCGCGTCGCCTTCCTCTCCACCCCGCCCGTCGACGGCCTGCTGCGCCGCTACGTCAACCACCCGGCCGTCTGGTGCCACAAGATCGGGGACACCATGACCTGGGAGGAGGGCTCGCTGCTCGAGCCCCTGAGCGTCGCCCTCGCCGGCCTGCACCGCGCCAAGATCGAGCTGGGCGACCCCGTCCTCATCTGCGGTGCCGGGCCCATTGGCCTCGTCACGGCCGTGTGCGCGCGCGCCGCCGGCGCGTGCCCGCTCGTCATTACGGACGTGGACGCCGGCCGCCTCGCGTTTGCTGCGAAGCTGGTGCCCGGCATCAAGACGGTCAACGTCGGCGGCGGTCCGCGGCCTGCGCCGACGGACGCCATTGACGAGGCCGCCGAGGCCGCGGCCAAGAAGATTGTGGCCGAGGGCTTTGGCGGCACCGAGCCGCTGCTGGCCATTGACTGCACGGGCGTCGAGAGCAGCATCGCGTCGGCCGTGTGGGCGGTGCAGTTTGGTGGGCGCGTGTTTGTCATTGGCGTCGGCCGCAGCGAGATCCGGATGCCGTTTATGCGCGCGAGCGTGCGCGAGGTCGACCTGCAGTTCCAATACCGCTACAGCAACACGTGGCCGCGCGCCATCCGGCTGGTGCAGAGCGGGCTCGTGGACCTGAAGCCGCTGGTGACGCATCGGTTCAAGCTGGAGGACGCCGTGGAGGCCTTCCGCACGTCGTCGGACCCGTCGACGGGCGCAATCAAGGTGCAGATCCAGAGCCTGGACTGATTTTGATTAGAGAGGGAGTGGAAGTGGTGGCGAAGGGAGAGGAAGATAAAGACGATGAGGTTTAACGAAGAGTTCGGGGCCAAGACAGCGCCGATTGCCTTTCAGCACGTAATAGAATAGAATGCCATGCACAACGATTCAACGCCATTGCCTTCGTTTGATATGCTCGTTATGTGTTTGTGATGTATTACGACGTAGTGATATTCGATTGTCGTGTTTGGCAGGAGACAAAGCAAGCTCCTTACACGGGCACCTGTGGGCTACGGCAAGGGTGGTGAATAAGACACGCTATGGGAAACGCACTGGCGTGACGGGCACCTGGGCAGGTTCGCATGTCCCCCTGCTTGCCACGATCTCCAAGGGGGAAGCTCCATCAATTGGCGCAATATTATTGGCTGGGACCACCGGAAAACGCCAAACGCTCCTACCTTTGGACCTTGCGACATCTCCCGAGCTTTCCTCCTTTGCGACTAACTGGAATTTTCGCTTAGTTTTTTTTTACTATTTTTTTTTTGGCCCGTTCCGTGTCGTCTGCTCTATTACCGTGGCTTTTCTTTTCACGTTCCCGTCCTTCCTTTCTGCTCCCTTTTTACTTCTTCTCCTATCAATTCATCCATCGAATTTGACGAACCGACGATTGCGACGATAGAACGACGATTACAACGGACACGACACCACTCTCTTTGTCGACCAATCTCCCCTTGCTCTTTCCCAATTGCCGCAGCTCCTGCCTTGTTTGCCCCCAATCTACCGAGGTGCTCCTTCCGTCTCCTGCAACACTCGTTATACTTTTTTGCGCGTTTTTCAACCGCGATTTTCCGTCACCTTTAATCATTCTTTTCTTTCCCCATCCATCCATCCATCTCCATCGCGTCGCATCTCCATCGACAAAACCGATACCTCCGTCTCTCTCTCCCACAATGTCTGCCATCCGCACGTCCACAATAGCCGCCGCCCCGGCGCGCCTGGCCCTGCGCCGCTCGGCACCGCGCCGCTTCCAATCGACCTCCACCTCCTCTTCTTCCACATCCTCCACAACCGCGACCGACGCGGCCGCCAAGGCACGGCGGACGGCTGCGGACGTCACGTCCAAGGCGACGCAGGGCCTGACGCGCGTCACTGCGGCGGCGGGTCCCGCCCTGGCCGGTGCTGCCCGTGGCCTGACGAGCGCGCTCGGCCGCGTCGGCGGCCGCACCGGTCGCTTCATCAACGTTGTTGAGCGTGCGTGTCCCAATGTCCCCTAATTGGCGCTCGTCCTATGTCGATGCTAACAAACCAGGCCAAACCCCTTTCGTCGTCTACTACTCCCGCGTCGGCCTCGAGCTCGGCCGTCTCGTCTTTCGCAACCAGAAGATGTCTCCTCCGTATGTGCCCAGGCGATGAAGAGAAGAGAGAGGAGAGAGTGATTGCACAATGCTAATCTACCGCCACAGCCCCTTCACCACCTTCCAGACGGCGTTCCAGAACGCGTGGGTGCAGGTCCAGAACCCCGCCCAGCTGATCCAGAAGTCGGCGACGTTTGTCAAGTCGGCGCGCAACCTGACGCCGACGCAGCTGGCCGCTGGTGGCGTGCTCGCGGCCGAGATCCTGGGCTTCTTCACCGTCGGCGAGATTGTCGGCCGCTTCAAGCTCGTCGGCTACCACGGCGCCGCCCCCGCGGCCGCCCACTAAGCGATGACTGCAAGTTGGCAGTCGAACATGAAGTTGCGTGGTGTGTGAGGATGGGAGTGGAGAGGAGCAAGAAAGTTTGAGGTGAAGCCTGGAGAGGGTGGGCGAGAAAGATCGTCGATTGCTTTCTTCTCCCTCCTCCCTCCCTCTATGGCGTGGCATTTTCTATCCCCTTTAATTTTCTACCACTGTTTTATCTTTTTCCCTTTTCCCCTTTTGTTTTATCTTCCTTTTATTTTGTTCTCACTACATTTTTGCTGCCCTTTTTTTCATCGTTCTCATATTCTTGTGTTTTTTTCTTCTTCCCTATGTAAAACTTCCACCATCCAAAACGTGTACATCAGCTGTTGCATAAAAACGAAATCGGGAGGTCGAGACGGGAACGGGTAAGATAGAATCAGACGGGCCAAGACAAGGCCCAAGGCGGAGAAAGGTCGGAGAGGAAGAAGACGTTGGAAGGCGACAGGATGAAGCTCGTGTCGTTTGACGCACTCTGTTTCCTTCCTCTCTACTTCCAGGTTGATTTGCACTTCATACTACTGCAGATTATAATAGAAAAAAATAAACCATTATCTTTTCATTCATGGCGGCTGTCAACGCCACCTCTCTGATGACGGTGCTGGGTATTATATAAACAAAACTCATCATCACCTCTCACGATGCAGGCGGCACTCTGTCGCTCCTGCCCTCTTTATTCGGTTGCGTACTTTCCTGTGTCTCGGTTTGCCCGAGAGTGACTCCCGAGGTTGCACCATTGCTCCTGCCGTGCCGGGTCACCGCTCCTGCCGCACCGGGCACTTTGCCGTCCAGATGTACCTGCACTGTTAGCTTCTTTTCCCCTTTCATTTTTTTAATATTTGGTTCTCCCCCCTTCCTTTTTTCCCACTTACATTGTACAACTCGCATCACACGCCGGGTCGGCCACCTCGCGCCGCACGTCGGCCAGCAGGCGGTAGATGGTCTCAATATCATAACCGGCGCGCAGCAGTGGCATCAGCGTCAGGCCCTCGAGCCAGAGGTCAAAGGCGCGCGGAAACCACTTTTCGACACTGCCGCGGCGATCACTACGACTGCTGCTGCCATGGCTGCCGTCGTTGACGTCGTCTCCATCCTCCTCCTCTTCATCGTCGTCCAAGGGAAATATCGATCGAGAATGCGAAGAAGGGGACGACAGCGACGACAGGGACGGCAACGACGTTCGTGTCCTTGCTGCAGATGACGTCGTCGGCGACATGGTCGTGGTGGCTGACGCCGCCGCTACCGACGCTACCGACGCTACCGACGCCCTCCGGCCAAACGGCAGCCGGTACGTATCCTGCCGCACGTCCACAAAGCCGGCCTCGTGCAGCGCCGTGCGCGTCTCGACGGGATCGACGCGCAGCGATCGGCCGGTGCGGTCCATGCAATTGAGCAAGATGCTAGCCCAGACGGCCAAGCTAGAGGAGGATGGGCTGCTTTCGCTGCCGCCGCCACCAGCCCCATACGACATCAGCCAGGGTGTCCAGTCGATCTCAATGTGCTCAATGTGGCCGACGCCCGGGATGAGGTGGCTGTGGACGGTAGCGTAGAGGCTGGGCCAGTTGCGGACGACACCGTTGAGGCAGCGGATGTGGATGAGGTCCCAGGAGGCGGTGCCGAGCAGCCAATGGGACTCGATGTCGAGGCTCTGGAATTTGGCGTTGGATGGTATTCTAGAGAGGTGAAGTGTCAGTGTGGTTGAGACGCTTGTCAGTGTTGCAAGCCAACTTACAAATGAGGTTGGAAGGGAGCCAGGTCGACGCCCCAGACTTCAGATCGGCCGGCATAAAGATCGGCCATCTCGACAACCCAGAGCCCCGTGCCCGTGCCCAGGTCGAGGATGCGCAGGTGCTCATTGGGCCGCAGCGGCGCGCTGTGGATACGGGCCCGGCCGCCGCCACGGGCGAGGGTAGCAGCCTTGTGGAAGAGGTCCATGCGGTGCGCCTCGACGGAGTCCCAGGGGAAGAGGTATTGCGGGCTGTTAGTCAGATAATGTCGGCCGTGCTCTTGCGTGGTGAGGCTGGCGGCGGCGGGCGAGGATCGACTTCCGGTGGGCGGCGAGCGCTGGGACGAGCCGGTGCCATGTCTGCTGCTGCTGCCGTGGTTGTCTTCGTGGGCAAAGGGGATGAACGACCCAAGACTGTTGATACGGGTATGTGGGTTGCGGGGAGGGAAAGACATGGGGAAATGTGGGAGGGGGTAAGAGAGGGGAAGAAGGAAAGACGGATGTGACTGTGTCGGAGGAGAGAGGACGAAAACGAGACAGATAAGTCGAGGAGAAGAGGGGACTATAAGAGTGAAGATGGAGATGGAGGAGAAAGAAAGGAAAGATGCGAAAGAAACGAAAAAGAGGCAGGGATGGAGGACAAGGACAGGGGTGGAGGATCGGAGTGGACGTCGAAGAGAGGTGGGATCGGGCACGATTTATCGTTCCTGATGCAAGTCATATCTTCTTTTTTTCTTCTCTTCTTTTTCTTCTCGTTTTTCTCTGTTGTCTGTGGTTCGTTTTGTTCCGTGCTGCCGTATTAAGGTTGTATTTTGTGTATCTACCCTCTGGCTCGAGGCACAGACTGCACAAAAAAGGAAGCTGGGCTGAAAAAAAAATGATGGCAATAAAAAAGGAGGGAAAGAAAAGAAGGAGAAAAAGAAGCGGGAAGAGAAATGGACAAACAATGTGGTGAAGAGAAAGCATAAAACAAAGTAGGTTCTGACTTCTGGGGGGCTGTTATTTGAGACAACACAAGACAACACAAAACCAACAGGACAATAGAAAGGTCCAAGTCCAAGTCAGGCAGGACAATAAGAAGACGAAATAACGAGACAACGAGACAAGACCAACGAGAAAGGGGCCGGCGGCAAGGACTCGGGAAGGAGCAACCCAAAAAGTAGTAGAGAAGGAACGAAAGAAACGGGAAGAAAGTAAACAAATGTGTCGGGGAAGTCGAATACTAGGCAGAAAAGGCGGCAAAAATTAAGAAACGACGGTAAAGATGCAGGACCTGATCGTTAAGAGCTGGCCTTGACGATGGCCAGCCTCGATCTGGGGCCCAAAACTGTGCCAAAGCGAGATGACAGAAAGTCAAAACAACAAAACAAAACAAGACGGAACAATCTAAAACACGCTCGCGAGAATATAGAAACAAAACAAATGCAGGGTCGAGTCTGTCGAGGCCAGAATGCAGCCCGATGCAGGTCGAGGGTACAGGCCGAGAGAAGGCCACAAGCAGGCCCAGGGCAGGTATCCTTTCGGCAATCTGCCGGTGGTGTTTATGTGTAAAAGAGCGTGTGTAGAAATGCAGAAAAAAACAAAGAGTGGCCGGCGGAAGACAGCCGTGTTGTGTTTAGAGGAGGCTGAGGACAAAAGATACGACATACGAGGGACGAGGCCGGTGTGGTGAGGCCAATGGTGGTCTCGCCATCTGGCCTGCGTTGCATGCACTTTGTATCCGTCGAACAACAAGCATGCACGTCGTGTGGCTGGCCTGGCTAGGCCCGACCCAAGACGGGCGGTTACTAGATGTGAAGGGGGGCGGAAAGGGGGGGAAGAAAAAAGAAAAAAGGAAAAAGGAAAAATGAAAAGAAAAAAAGAAGAAAAAAAGAAAAACAAAAGAAGGAGGGGGACCACCTCGATCTCCGCATCTGTTATTTGGCCGCTTTTTCAGGCCTGCAACGTTTGTATTGTTCCTCCAGCCCACACGAGCAAGGGAAAGAAAAAAACAATGGTTTTGAGGGCCGGCGCCTCGCCGGCCAATGTTGTTCTTTCAATACAGAACGTCACGAAAAGGTCAACCAGCTCGGCCGACTATATTTCAAAAGACCGTGGTTGGTGTACACCATAAACAAAATGAAAAGAACCACTTCGTACGTCAATTTGATTCTACAAGTGGTCGATGCGGTCATTGTGCAGTTTTTGTTATGCAAAACAATCTCGGTGAGGAAATGAAAAGGCCCTTTTATTTTTCTTTTCTGTTTTCTTTTCTTCTTTTTTTCTTAAAAAACATATATAAGAAAATAAAACAAAACAAAAACAGAAAGGCCGACGTCCTCGTATTCTTTTTCTTTCTGTACTCTTCTTTCTTCTTTTCTCCCTACAGTCTCAGCCCCGGCGGCAAGGCATCGCTGCAGAGTCGCATCTTGCTTCTCGTCCTCCCCTTGCCGCTTCCGCTTCCGAGCGCTTCTCAGCTCCTTTTCAGCTCCTTTATTTTGTCGGTTCTTCCTTTCGGTTCTTCCTTTGGCTTCCCTCATTTCACAAATTGGCACACATTAAGGGGAATGCAACGCAGTTTTACCGCCGGGCGCAGCAGCTCTCCAAAGGATTAGACGACTGTTCTCTCCGGGAGATGGCAAAGTAGGATGAGAATGAAAAAAAAAAAGAATAAAAAGAATAAAATAAAATAAAAATGAAAATGAGAAAATGAGAAAAAAAACGTGCCAGGACATACTTCTCCATCCTCTGCATCCTTTGTGTTGCACTCAGCATTCCACTTACACGCCACGCATGCAAGACACCGCCCAGGTGCATGGCCACTGCCTGTTCACATCTCAAGCTCGTCGTGAGATGCAAGTCCATTCGATGATGCTCCTTTGCCGCTCCCATATCCGCCATTATTTCTTGACGCCGGTTCCTACGCTGCCCCCCTCTTTTTGTTCCCCTTTTCGGTTTCCCTTTCTCCCCCATTCCTCCAATCCTCCTACGATCCTTTCCCCAAATCCTTCCCCGCCAGTGCTCTTGCCCCAATCAACCCCTGCCCATTTTCAGTCCTCTCTTTTCTTTTTTTCCTTTTTTTCCTCCTTCCCCCCCTTTCCTGCATCCCGACAGGCTGGGAAAGCGCTGGCCCCCGTTTGCCGTCCGTCCACCGTGGCTGCCTGATCTCCGTGTGACCAACATGGGCCAACATGCATGAGTTTAGGTTGTTTTCTGTTTTCTTTCTTTTTCCCCTTGTTTATTTCTCACCATCTTTTCATCTTTCTTCTGGTCACCTTCCCCGGCCACCTCTTCACAGCCCCCAATGGCGCAAAATGCCTCCGTTGGCGGAGTGCCAGCACCGCGTCCACGGCGTGCGGTAGGATGCCGTCTTCTACTATTGGAGAGCACACTGAAATAAAAGCAGGGAGCAAAAAGAAACACGAGGTCCTGATGATACCCACCCAAGAACACATGACGCAGGATGCAGGATGCTAGGAAGCGAGGATGCAGCCGCACGGCCCAGAACGGCCAATTGGGTCTGGCGATCGCCGAATCCAGGCGCATATCGTGAGTGCGCAACGTGTTGAGACTTGTAAAAGGATCTCTACATATAGAAAAACAAAAACGGGAGAACGGGTCTCCTGCTGGAGCATTGTGTCTTGTTCAGATCGTAGTCCATGTCGTTTCTTTTCCGCACGTACTCTATCGAATAGACAGTCGGGCCAACCCAACATGCCGACCGGGGGACGGCTTGAATAAAAACAATAAACAAGGACGATAGAGGCACAAGGAGTCAAAATGTCTGCAGCCGATATCAATGTATTTACTTTGAGTGGTAATACGTCTCTACGTCGTACTGTTATTTTCTAGTAATGTACCTCCGTACATGAAATCGTAAATTCAAGAAAAGGCGAGGGGGGAAAATGCATAACTATGCACATTCGTGTGTTCTCGGAGACTTTGCCTTTCATGATGCAAGGGAATGCGAAGCAAAAAAGAAAAGAATAAGAAATGTCTGAGAGGGAGGAACAAATAGGAGCGGTGGGTTGCCAGTTTTAGAGGTGGCTTGCTCGGGCAGGGACAGGGCAAGCACACACTGCACACAACAGCATCAGCGCGCGCCAAATATCGTTCCGTGCGTCAATGGAGGCGCCATCTGAAGAATGCAGTCTTCGACCAGTCCCGTGCAGTGGTTGTACAGCTTGATGCAAGGGGGGCAAGAAAGAAAGAAATAAGAAAGTGTAAAAACGAGGGAGAGAAAATGACAAAAAAAACGCACGAAATAATTGACAAACAGAGATCAAGGACACGAATACCAAATAAGCAAAATTAACAAAAAGAGCACCTCCCCATCCATCCATCCATCATACAGAAAGGATCCTACATGGTCTGTTGGTTCTGTGCTGTCCTTGCATGATCTCTACGGGCTCCCTATTATGGGTGTATTTGAGAAGCTGCATTGCTTTCATTGTCTGTTGGACTCGAGACGGTACGGAGGAAAACATACCAGGAATTCAAGAAAAAGCAGTAGGAAAAGTAGAAATGCCATCGAGAACGGGCCTTTTCTACTGTTTCCTGCTCCGAGTGCATGTTGCCACGGACAGAAATGCGGTTGTTTACGCCGCTGTTATGTTTGCGGCGTATGAGTGACGTATCAACGTTGAAGTTGCATGAAGAGTAGTCTGTGTATGAACAACAAATCAAAGAGAAATGGCCGTATTTTGGATGGCTACGTGGCAGATGCTGTCCGTCCACGGCACAGACGTGGACGTGGAGGGACAACAGCTAGACAGCTGCTCAGTAAAATCAGATGAATTTAAGTAAATAAAAATGAGACAAAACACATAAAGGACGGCGATGTCTGTTGTTTCACTCGGCCGACCAAAAATCGAGTGCCGCCGGAGCCAGCGTCTGTATGTGTTGGCAGCGATTCGCGTTGGCCAATCTATCTTATTCGTTTGCTTGTTCCTTTGGGCCTCATTTTCGACATTATCACACTGTCATTGAATCCTGACGATTTTGTCATTTCTCCTATTCTCTCCCTCAACCCATCGAGCCGCTGCCGGATTTGGCAAGTCGCCGTGTAAGCGAGGGTTTGGAGGAGGAGGGGGCTGGGGACTGGAACGACATCTCCTCCCCGAGCTGCATGCCATAGAGCTGTTGAGATATAGAGTACGGAGTATGGAGTACGGAATACATTGTACTTATCTAGGACAACAAATGCATCTTTTGCTGTCTTTAATAGCTGTGTCCCTTGCATTGAGAAAAGACAGCTTTTTGCCCAAATCAGCCATGCCTCTAAACGAGAAACAAAATGACAAAATCAGAACAAAGGCGAAAGACAAAACGAAAGATAATAGTCAACAGATGAAGACATTTTGAAAAGGTCGAAAAAGAAGCGGTGGTCAAGGACTGGGCCATTGACGACGAGCCAGAACGGGACAGGACAAGACAGGACAAGGCGAGGCATGCCCCTTGCTGAGCAGAGTTTTCATTCACCGACCACCTCTCTTTAACCCTCGGCCTCTATCTCGTACGCGTTGGACTTGTGCTTGGGCACAAACTTGAAGCCCGGGTGCGCCGGGCCCAAGAACATTTCACTGTGTTGTTAGCAATAGTCGATGCCAATGATAAAAGCGGAGGGACAGGTCTCACCTAATTTTGATCCAGTCCTTGTAGTTGCGGCTCGACAGCAGCGTCTCCAGCTCGTTGCGACCGCGGAAGGCCGGCGGCCGGTCGTTGAGGTTCGGCGGCAGGTGCTCGAGCAGCCCGATGGGTACGTAGCGCGTCGCAAAGCTCAGGTACTCGAGCAGGAACCGGCGCGTCGTGCCCAGCCCGTACTCGTCCGTGCCCCACGCCTCCATGCCGTACCGCGCAAACCGCTCCACGTACGCCAGCCGCTCCGTCGCCGACTTGTCCAGGTACTGCCCGGCCTGGATCTCTTCAAACAGCCACGGCTTGATGATCGCGCCGCGCCCAATCATCACTGCGTCCACACCCGACTGCTCAATCTGCTCCTGGTGCTGCACGTGGCTGTAGCAGTCACCGTTGCCCAAGAAGAAGATGCGCGACGCGTTGGCCTGCGTGCGCGCGTCTGGCTCGCGCACCGTGTCCGCCAGTGCGTCGCGCTGCTCGTTGTACGACTTCACCAGCGCCGCGCACTCGGCAATGTAGCTCCAGTCCGCCGGCTTCTTGTAGCGCTGGTTGCGCGTGCGGCCGTGCAGCGTAATGGCCGCGCAACCGGGAGCGCCCAGCCGCTCGCGCGTTTCGAGGCCGCCAAACGCCAGGCGCTCAATCACCTTGGGCGCCGTCGGGTTGTTGTCGCGCACGCCGATGCGCAGCTTGGCCGTGATGGGCACCTCGCCCGACACGGCGTTCATGCCGCGGATCATGCGCTCCAGCTTGTTGTGCGACTCGAGCAGCCCGGACCCGCCGCCCGTCTTATAAATCAAGTCGATCGGGCAGCCGCAGTTCATGTCGACGAGCCGTAGGTGTGGCAGCAGCCGCGTCATAGCCTCGGTCGCCTTGATGGCCATCCACGGCTGGTTGGCTGCGATCTGCGCGCCGAACTTGAGGTCGCGGCTGTTGTCGTAGTCGACGACTGTCGTTTTGGGCGTGTAGCGCGGCGGGCGGATCTCGGACGCGTGCGCCTTCATCAGCGCCCACTCGGGCTGCTTGCCCGTCACCATGTCCACGGCCAGCGCCATCTCCGAGTACGTCACCTCGCAGCCGAGCTCCACGCACAGCCGCCGGAACGGCAGGTTGCCCTGCGTCGTCAGCGGCGCCAGCGTCGGCGTCTCCGGCCCAAAGTAGATGCGCCGCTTCTCGGACGGCAGGAACGGCGGGTCGACAAACTGCGCCCGGTAGTCTTCGGCGGACGCGTTCACGTTGGGATCCGATTTGGGTTTGCTTTCGTTGGCGGCGTCGTCACCGCCTTCTGTCTTGGTAGGCTCGTCAGCTTTTGTCGTCGTTGCTGTTGTTGCTGCTGTTGCAGTATCCGCCCCATTCGCGTTGTAGATCTTCTTGACAATGTTCAGCTCGCCGTCGAGCCACTTGATGTACTGCTCCGACCGGCTGAGGTCCGTCCGCTTGCGCGTCAGGTTCTGCTTCTCTATGGCCGACACCACATTGACAATATCAGGGCGTGCGTCGTCCTCCTCGGCAAAGGTCAGAGTCGAGTCGCCGTTCGAATCGTCTTTGGACTCGCTCTTGTTGTCCTCCCCCAGCAGCGTCAGTTCCTTGCGGCCGTCCTCATGCTCGACCTCCTTCATGTGGCTCGACACGAAGCGGCATTTCCAGCCCGACGGGCACCGCCCAAACGCTGTGTAGACGGGGCACTTGCCCTCAAATGTCTCCAGGTCGCCGCGCCGTCCGCCGCCGTACAGGTACTTGCGCAGGTCGTGCAGCGACCGGCAGTTGTCGCCGTAGCGGCACGACTTGGGCGAGAACTCGTTCGAGTGCGACACCGACGCGCACAGCCGCTCTGCGTCCCGCGACCGCCCAAAGTCACGGTCCTTGTTCTGCCCGCCCTTTTTGCGGTTCTTGCGTCCGCCGTTGGCGGCGCTACCGCCGCCAGCTTCACGGCCGTCACGGCCCTCGGCCGCGTCGTCGTCCACATCGGCATCGGCACGCGGTCCTCTTGGGTCGCTGCTAATGCCCTTGATGAGGTATCTGCATGTGTGAGCGAGCGATCGAAAATGACATGCGTCTATTTTATTTGTTTTGCCCGGCACCCCAACTCACTCTTCTTTGATCATGGCGATGCCGTGGATCTTCTCACGCTTGGTCGGCACAACTGCATCCGCGTCGGTCTTAGCCCGCTTCTGCCGGTGCTCGGAGTCGTCGCTCTCGGCCTGTGTGCCTGCAGACGGTGCATTGCTTGCACTCACGTCGGCCGTGCTGGTCTCGGTCGCGGCGCCATTGTCGAGACTCCGCTTCACCGGCGAGCCAGGCGCAACCACCGGGGCAGTGTCGGTCTGCATGTTGGAAGCTCCGTTTTCAGACGCCATTGGTATGAGATCTGGTGTCCTTTTGGTGCAGAAATGTGAAAAAGGCGTGGTGCTGGTGAATTGTGCAGAGTAAATAAGAAAGAGCTCTAAGAAAACCTTTTTTATAGACCCGATAGCTACATATCAATGCACCAACCGGGGCACTTTCGTCTATCGGGGCGTCTCCGACAACAGCAGCACTCGATCCTGAAAACCCGACGAAGGTAGGTTTATTCACCTTGCCTGTATCCTCGAGTCTGACTCTGCCATTCGATAAATTGGTCTCCTTATTTTAATACCGTCAATTCTGACGCATGCAAGTCGGCTTCTCGTCGTGTCTACGGATTAGTGCAAAATGCACTGGAGTCGAATCGCTGCTTCGCTGCGCAGTGCTTCTAGCGCGCTTTGGGGCGCTTTGGGGCACTTCTGTGTTCTTGTGCTCTTTCCTTCTCCTCTAGCGCACTCTAGCGCCGCTGCAGCTGGCCTTCGCCCACTGTAACCGAAGCAATCTAATGCTGTGCCAATGAGGCCTGGCCTGGGCCCTCGTTCCTGCCAATCTTTCCAATCCACGACGTAAGTACCAGGGCGGGGAGGGAAGGAGGGAGGGGCTCGTGCCCCCTAGAAACGAAAGAAGGAAGGACCGCTTGGGCGGGCTGGGGGAAGCGGCTTCCCACTAGCAGCACAGCTTCCAGCCGCCCCATCTTGGGTCTCTGGGTCTTTAATCTGAACACTTGCATAATCCTGACCCAACCAACAGTGGCTGGCCGTTGGATGCACACCTCGCCCTCGTAAACATTGGCAGCCCCCTTTCTGGCCCGGTCCTGGTCTCACCTCTCCTCCCTCTCCTCCTGGCCCCTGCGAGCACCTGTTTCGGGCCTCGTCGTGCCCCATTGTCTCGCCTGTCACCAACCTCGTCGTCGACCTCCTCCTCCTCGACATTCTCCTTCTCGATATCTTCTTCTTTTTTGTCGTCTTCGACCTCCTCGGCCTTCTGGACCTCATCCATATTCTTCTTGTCCTCCTCGAGCTTCGCCTCTACCCACGCGTCTCCCCTCCACACCCCTCACTCGCCCCCGACCTCTCTCCACACGACTCTCCTCTTTCGATACGCCCCTTTGCCCACCTCCCCTCTCTTTCCCCTCAGCTAGCATCGGCCAACAACTCGCTCCGTGGCCAATGCGCCCTGTGGCCCGCCATGGCTGATCCAGGCCGCCAGACGCCGCGCTCGCCCCAGCGCTCCAAGGTGATGCGGTCGCAGAAGATCCAGCAGCTGACCTCGCCCGTCGAGGACGAGGTCTCTACGTTTGACGAAAGCCACAACAACCACAACAACAGCACCAGCCGACGGCGACGCGACGAACGCGACCGAGCCGGCAGCACGGCGAGCACGTCCAGTGCCAATACGACCGCACCCCCCGCCGCCGCCATCCCCATCCCGCCCGTCCAGCGCAGCCACACGCCCGGCCACCTGGCCACCAAGAGCCAGGACCGCCGGCGCAAGCCCGCCGAGCTGTCCATTCGGCAGCGGTCGCAGTCGTCCAGTTCGCTGTCCGCCGCCGCCGCCGCATCCGCCGCCCCGGCCTCCTCTGCAGCGCCCGTGCCGTCCTCCAACGCGGACTCACCCACGACGTTCCACCTCTCCGTTTCGAACCCCAAGACACTCGGCCGCGCCGGTGGCGCAGGACCGCTCACAACCTCCATGTCCACACCGTCGGCACGGTCACCTTATCGTGGCGGCGGCGGCGGCAACAGCGACTTACACTCCAACGGCGGCGGCAGCGGCAGCGGCAGCGACTCGCAGCCGGCGCCCGAGGGTGGTGGACAGCGCAGACCGACAGCCATGCGGTCGACATCGGCCATTGCGAGCAAACCGAGCGTGTACGGCAATGTTGCAGGAGGCGCGGTATCGGGCACACCACGCTCGGGCGGCGGCGCTTCCTCGTCGCGGGGGACACCAGCAAGTACAAGCGGCGGTCGTGGGGGCGGTGGCAGTGGCGGAGGCGGCCACAGCAGTGACAGAGTATCAAAAGGGCGGCCTGCAGGCTACACCGCGTTCCCACCACTGGCCGACCCGAACACGGCACCTGATGTGCTGCCCGCACCCTCGTCGGGCATGTACTGGATGCGAGCGCCCGTGTCCGGCGTGCCGCACCCCAAGCTGCGCGCGCACACGGCGACGCTGATCGGCTCCAACATCTTTGTCTTTGGCGGCTGCGACGCGCGTGCCTGTTTCAACGACCTGTACGTCTTCGACGCCGACTCGTTTCACTGGACCAAGCCGCACGTCGTCGGCGACGTCCCGCTACCGCTGCGCGCCATGACGTGCACGGCCGTTGGCAAGAAGCTCGTCGTGTTTGGCGGTGGCGACGGGCCGCTGTATTACAATGACGTCTACGTGCTCGACACCACCAACTTCCGCTGGTCGCGCCCGCGCATCTCTGCCGACCGCCCCGTGCCCTCCAAGCGTCGCGCCCACACGGCCTGCCTCTACAAGAACGGCATCTACGTCTTTGGCGGCGGCGACGGCATCCGCGCGCTCAACGACGTGTGGCGGCTCGACGTCAGCGACACGACCAAGATGGTGTGGAAGCAGATCAGCGGCACGCCCGACTCGGCGTCGCCAGACGTGGATGACAGCGGTGGCGGTGGTGGTGTTGGAGATGGAGGCAATGTCACACCCGGAGGCTCGTCGGCGGCGGCCAAGGACACGGTCAAGGCTACTGGTCTCGGCGTGACCGGCGCCGGCCTCGAGGCCCGGTCGGCAGCCTCAGTCGGCTCCTCGGCGTCAACAATAAAAAACGGCTCGTCCAACCCTACGCCGTCAGTCGCGTCGTCGGCCACACTGTTCAGCAACAAGGACGACCCGGCCACCGCGGCGTTCCTCAACCAGCCGCACCTGCTGAACCAGGCGCGGCCCAAGGCGCGCGGCTACCACACGGCCAACATGGTGGGCACCAAGCTGATCATCTTTGGCGGCTCGGACGGTGGCGAGTGCTTTAACGATGTGTGGGTGTACGACGTCGAGACGCACTTGTGGCGCGCCGTGTCGATCCCTGTGACGCACCGGCGGCTGTCGCACACGGCCACGATTGTCGGGTCGTACCTGTTTGTGGTGGGCGGGCACGACGGCGCCGAGTACAGCAACGACGTGCTGCTGCTTAACCTGGTGACCATGTCGTGGGACCGGCGCAAGGTGTACGGCCTGCCGCCGAGCGGCCGCGGGTACCACAGCACGGTGCTCTACGACAGCCGGCTGCTGATGATTGGCGGTTTTGACGGCGGCGAGGTCTTTGACGACGTGTGGACGCTGGAGCTGGCGGTGCACGCCTACTACTCGCAGATCAGCCACTTTACCATTGAAGTCTGATTACGTTGCAGGTGTTTCTTGTTTTGTTTTTTTGTTCGTCTTTCTTATTTATATCGGTTCGGTGTTTTCTCTCTGCGGGCTTGCTTTCTTTCTTTGAACTTTACATGGG
Source organism: Sporothrix inflata (assembly GCA_021396225.1). Lineage (NCBI taxonomy): Eukaryota > Fungi > Ascomycota > Sordariomycetes > Ophiostomatales > Ophiostomataceae > Sporothrix > Sporothrix inflata. The sequence goes on along the minus strand of WNYF01000005.1, from coordinate 431,452 downwards.
ACATGCGTTAGTATCAGATTACCTTTATGTACGGAGTACGGGTTTACGACATTTATACAAAAAGACAAAAGGCGACGGGCATCTATTTTCGGCGGGGAAAATCCATACAAAATTAGCAAACCATAAATAGGCATGGGGCATGTTGTTCTTCTTTACCATAGAGTCGTAGACAGAGCTGTCATGTTGAATGGTCATATATCTTGTGCATGTACTGCATTTTGAACTTTATATTCCTTTATATTCCTTTATATAGTATGCTCGTTCCATGCAATTTTGTCTTCGAAAATCCGCAAACAAACAAACAAACAGAATATACTCCATAGGTGAAATATACTTTTCCTTTTCCGACTACCACTGCCACCTTTGTTGTACACTTTGTACAGATCAACGAAAAACATAATCAAAACTGGTGGAATGGAACGCCTTTCCCCTTTATACCGGCCGAGGAAAACAAAACAAAAAAAGAAAACGCCATGTCCATGCAATAAAAAAACAAGCAAAAAAGAGAAAAGGAGAGGGGAAAGCGTGAAGCGTGTGCGTTGGTTTAGGATCGCTCCTTAAGACTGCGTCATTGTGTTAATACAGATGGCCCAGTCGGCAGCGTCCAAGTCTTGAAGGGATAGGCAGACGGAAAGACAGAGAAATCAATTGGCAGCGGGAACACCAACTTTGTTGTCTTGTTTGGCAGCGGCGGCGGTGGCATCGGCCTCCTTCTGCTGCTTGGCCTTGGCCAACCGGCGCTCCTCGGAGGCGACCATGTCCATCCAGAGATCCTGGCCCTCGTACTCCTCCTTGTGGATGCGCTTCTCAATCATGTTCTTGTGCTCCGGGTCGTTGGGGTCGACGACCATGATGGTCTCCCAGCGGCCCTTGCCCTTCTTGGCGTCGCTCATCTCCAGCGTGGCCGTCGCCAGGATAATGGCCAGCGTCAGGCCCTGGGCGTACACACGGGCCTGCACAATCTTCTGGGCGGTCGTCAGGTACTTGTTGCGACCGACGAGCGCCATGGCAATGCCCAGCGACGCGGCCCAACTGGACATGACAATGGAGTAGCGGTTCTCGCGCGCCCACTCCAGGGCCTTGGCCTTGCTCGTCTCGCTGCTGCGCATCTGGCTGAGGGCGCGCTGCGACTCGTCCTTGTAGCCGAACATGGGGTCGTTGGAGCGGGCGAACGCAATAGAGTTGCGCTCGGCGACGATGATGGCGCCGAACGTGGTGGACGAGGAGACGAGGAAGGCGCGGAAGGGCAGAGTGAGGTTGCGGAAGCCGGCATAGCGGCGCGAGGCGGCGGTCACACCGACCAGACCGAGGGCGAGACCGGCAGCACCGCCAATGGCACCGCCGCGCAGGACGGCGCTGTAGTGGGCCTGTTCCTCTTCCTTGGTGACGACCTTCATTGTGGTGGTTGTTGGTGGTTGTTATGGGAGAGTGTTCGACGGTTGACGAATTGATTGGGAGAGTAAATGAGCAAAAACGGGATCAATTCACGTTTAAAAGAAGTCGAGGGTTGTCGTCCAAGAATGGAAGAGAGAGAGGGAGAGGGAGAATGAGGTTTTTGGCGGGGCGAGAGAAAAAGTACGTGAGAAAGCTCCCTCTGGCTAAAACGGGAAGCTTTACGGGCTTTGCAGAATCGACTGACGTATTCTCCCGCTGTTTGGCAGGTGCGTTTGGCTGCGTTTGTCTGTGTTTGGCTGCGTTTGGCGGCTTTTGGGTGTTTTTGGGTGGGAAATCGCAGATGAGTAATCGCTGGCTCGTACCACTAAACTGGTTCTGGGGTGCAAATATGCGAGGAAGGAGCACCTGGACTTCTGGGCTTTTGCGCGGATATGGCGGTCCTGCTGTATTAGGAAGGATGTCGTACGTTGTTTTGCTCAGCGCTTTGCGTATGGGATGGTAGGTAGAGTCGTGTTGTGGGCGGAGAAGTTGCTACTCGAGCTACTGAATTGTCGGTTCGTGATCAAGTAGGTGAATTGGTTCTGTCGTTCAGTTCGAGCTGATGTATGATGGCTGTGATGCAATGAGTGCAATTGGATAGGAAGATGTGTGTCTTGGTGTGGTATCTGGGGGAGGCGGCAGTGGCAAACAGAAACCGGCCTGACAGGCCAAGGGGACTTTTATATCTCGACGATGATCTACGACGTCCGACGTACGAAGGTATCTTGCGAAAATACGGTTTGCAGTTGTCGTACCTGAGAGCTCTGACGTCAAACCGCATCGTACGGGATTTTCAAAACGAACACGAAAAGCGGAAAGAATGAAAAATCTTATTCTGGAAAGAGCGTCTCCGTTCTCCGTGGGCACCTTCTTCCGCAGGTGTGCGCGTGTTGGCAGGTGCGCGCGTGCCTTCCGCGAAATCAGGCAATCATGCCATGCAGGGCCCGACGGGCTTGGGCGTGTTACGCAGAGGCCGTTCAAACCCCGATTTTCGTCCGCCACAGCCCCGCGTACTATGGCCTGGCCGCCACAGAAGGGGGGCCCGCTTAAGGAACGTTCCGGGTTCTCCCATGGCACCCTGTTCATTAATACGGGGCTGCTGTAGGCGCTGCAGGCACAGTGGTGCCACTATGATGGGCGTTGTTCCCGTCCTCTGCCCAGACGATAGGGATTTGCTGCACGCGAATCCCGCAAACTCACAGCATGTTCTGTTACAGAGGGCGGTCGGGCGGCTAGTATGAACACACGCACAGCCTATTCTTTTTCGTCGCCGTTTGGTCGTGTTGAAGGAGGGACCAGGTATTCCTGTCAAGAGCCTTATCTCAGCACTGCGACCTTTTTGATAAAATGAGAACATCGGTACGTCGTAATTCAGTAGACATCTGTTAGCGGGCATCTCAGGATCGCAACAATTGTCATGCTTTCTTTGCAGGTTGTTTGGTGATGATCGGTTTGTTTTCGTGATGTTTTGAGGAGCTTCTGGAAATGGCCTTCGCTGGAATAGCGGCCATTTCTCGGAAAAGACAAGGAGGCAGGTACGAGCGTGCTGCAAATTGGTTGAGCAGCGCTGTCGTTGCTTGCTTTGGCGTCAAAGCCTGCTGAACGAAACAGGAAACAGCAGGGCACAACCGGAAGTCGCAGAAACAGCGCTGGAAACTCGGGACTTCGGCGTCTGCTGATTAAGACAGTGCCTCACACAAAGTGTGTGCCTCAGGCCGCGTTTCGTCGAAGTCAGGTCCAGCCAATCACAGCGGCCCGAAAGAGACGATCCCGACATCGTGTTAGTCGCATGCAGGCCAGCAGCACTGTTGGCACTAACAGTTCAACCCCTGCCAAGCTAGGAAAGAGAACAGCATGCAGAAAGGTGCGAGGGTGTGAAGGCAAAAAAAAATTGGAGAGGGAAGAAAGAAACAACCTCCGGACACATGGCAGTCTTTTAAGAGTCCATGCAGCCTCATGAGATGTGATTTCCCCCCCCTCTGGGTAGGAGAGCAGTCGGGGAGAATCACTCTACTCGACACAGTCTCTTGCTACCTGGTTTCCAGTGACTTGGGAGAAACAAACCAAAATAAGAATGAGCGAGTACTCGTCCGTGGAGCTCTGGCGGTGACGAAGAAAAAAAGAGAGGAGCCGTTCTGCCGCCGGGAACGGTGCCTGGTCTAACAATAAAAATAAAATAAAAACAGGGTCGCAGCACCATTAAATCGGGCAATGGGTCGTGCGAGGTTTTTTTGGGGTGGGTTTTTTTTTTGTCTCGGTCCCGTTCCTCCCCTCCATCCTTGTCGTCTGCATCCACGTCTCCGTTCGTTCGTCTCCGGTTTAGACGTCGTGGACTTCGTCTAGAAATGCCCCCTGCCCAGTTCGTGAAGAGGCTTCTTTGTTGTGGTGCGTTTTGCGTTTTGCATTTTGCATTTTGCATTTTTCATTTTGCATTTTGCATTTTGTTTTGTTCTTTTCTTTTCCTCGCGCGGCTGCATGTCACCGTCTTTCATACCTCTTCCCTTTTTCCTCTTTTCCATCCTTCCTCATGCACGCCCCTCGTTTTCATTAGTTGAAAGTGGGACAAGAAAAATAAACACGTCGTACGCAGTAAATAAAATCTTTTTACGACGTACTTTGTCCTCAAAAGCATGCCTCCTTCTTTTTCTTCTTTTTTTCTTTGCTTCTGTCCCGCGAAGGCGGTGAACGACTCGCCCACATCTGCAGTTGGGAGGCTTGTTTGGTGTCAGACACGCAGACACGGCCAGGGTGTGTTTTCTGCGTGTGCTGTGCGTTTCTGTGCATTCTCTTGACCGCATTGCATTGCATTCTGCGTGTGATGGGATCGTTAACGGGCGGAAGGTGATGGCACTGCAATTTCTTTTTTTGTCCTTCCTGTTTCTTTCTTTCTTTTCTAGAGTGGTACTTTTATTTTCTCTTGCAGACGACTGCAGGCTGCATGAGTTCGTTCCGTGCACGGCTCTGTTTGCTCTGTTTGCTCTGTCTGCCGTGGTTGTACCATGGGCGGGCAAGGAAGGGAACCGCGAGACGAGATGATAGAAAGAGACCAGAAAACAAAGAGAGAGAAACGGAGAAGAGACGAAAAGGGAAACAAATGAACGAGAAGCAGTTTGTGTTGCCGCGCGAGGCGGCCTTTAATTTATGTATTTATTTGAACGTGAGAGCGTGATGCCTTTGATACTCAGTTCTCATATGCCCACACTCACACATCATATGGAGTCCCAACCGTAGAGGGGCAAAGGCCAAGTTGTATTGGATCGTGGGTCCGGGGTTCGTTCTCCATACTCTCCAGGGTATGCATCTCCTTCTAAATAAAAATACCGAGCACTCCGTATCGTATCTCGCCCTCCTATCTTGTTGCCCCGGAGTGAGGATGGGGCGCGGCTACGTATCTATGGATGTTTGAGATTTCGAGACGTCCTAGATATCGGAAAGGAGAGAGCTAGAGTGCTCTGTATGGGGGGCTAAAGATAGCCAGCACTTCAGATACAATGTAGCTTATCTCTTGTTCGTTAAAACAGCGCCTTGGTAGACACTGTAGACTGACGGCTTTGGGCGCAGGGGAGACGCAAGAGACAGCACTAACAACACTGCCGGCTCGCAGATCTAGATCGGCCTGCCGATGATAGAGGGCGTCGTTTGCCATCGGGATATCTCGAAAGAGAGGCCGATTGATGGGAATGCTCTTTTCCCTCTTCCTGGATCTCCTCTTCCCAGATAAAACCAAAAGGGACAAAGGGAAACCAAGAGGAACATGGGGAAAGGGGATAGCCAAGAAGTAAAGAGGGGAAACCCCGACGCCAAAGGAAGGGGATTACGGGAGAGGCTCTCTAGGCTGTAGGTTTGACTACGAAACAGAGCGAGAGAAGTAAATTGGCAACTATTTTGTGCGTCGCTTGACAGCAGCTGTGCTGAGCGAGCTTTGCTTTGCAATGACGAAGCAACCGACATCTAGTTTGAAACTATCGAAACCCAAAGGGAGGGGGCTCGCGAAATGGGCAACAGGGTAATACTGGGCAAATTGGAGATCTGTCGCTTGTACTACTTGTGCGTCGTAGCGTCGTGCTGAGCGCAGATCAACGATCTAAGGTCCCAGGTGAACGAACTCCAAGATCGAGAGATCGAGAGGGGAAAAGAAAAAGAATGGGGAGTTTAGGGAGTTCAGGGAGTTGTATGGGAATCCTGGCTTTCGCAACGACTAACGACGTAAACGACGTCGAGGTGGGGAGCGGAAATAGAAAGATGAATAGCGAAAAGACAAAACTGCATGTGAGATGGGAGGTGAGAGGCACCGGTTTCCCATGTGGCAGCAGGTGGCGCTTGATGCCCCTGCCGTCTGTCATCGACAGTCTTTCATCTTTCTTTTTTGCCACTGCGGATGCGAGCAGTGGAGTGAGGGGAGCTCTCAACAGCGCTCGCTCTCAGCCTGCTTGCTCTCTCGTTTCGTCTCATTTTCCTCCACTTCTCTCGACATCTCTTGTCTCGCTTCGACTCGCTTCGTCTCATCGACGGGCAAATGTCAAATGCCAATTGTCTGTCAAGCCTGTCCCCCACGCCCACCCGTCCGTCCGTCTGCCCGTGCTTGCCCGTGCTTGTCCAGCCGTCTTCTCTACCGTCGTCCCTACCTCACCCTGCCTGCCGAGCCTTTACACTTGCCTCGCCCTACCTGCCCTGGGACGTTGGGACGTTGCAATTCATGCACCGACCTCCACGGAAGCGGTGAGGGCACCCAAATATCCCGTATTAAAAAAGTGCCAAGCGTGTGGCGACGGTCGTGCATTTTCTTTCGACTCTGGAAATTCTCCTCGTGTTGCTGTTCGTTCTGTTGGCTGTTGGTTCCTGTTGGACTCGTCCCCTGTAGCTCAACTGTATCTTACCTCAACGACTTGCAGCGGCCGCTTTACCCTGCACGTCTTACAAGACGCTTCCTGCAGGCAGCACGCTTGTGAATCTTGGGAAACACAGGGTGCGACTCCGTCCGACCTTTCTTACTCCGTACAACGTACATATTCAGCATCGTGCAGGAAGACATGACATTGAGGGTGTGTGGCATGTGAAGGATGAGTCGACGATGAGTCGAACAGGCTGCCACTGCTCAATGCAATGCATCCTCCCGGATGACTCTTTCAGATCGTTTCGTCGTCCTTGCACACCCTCCAGCCTCCTTGACTTCATTTCGGTATCTGTTTTCTTTTCTCTCATCTCGCTCTTCACAAGTGCTTGTAAGATACGCACAGTCTCCCGACTTTTGCCAGTTCACCCACATCTCTTTTCGCGTAAACGGGCGGCCGGCAAAGGCTGGCAGGAGACGATGAGAAGAAGAAAGTGAAAAAGAAAAGGATGAGAAGACGAGAACACCAGAAAGGTAGTTCTGTCGCATCCCTGTCCCGACGCACGGCCTGGCCTGTCCTGGCAAGGCATGGCATGGCATAGCATCACTAACATGGTTGTCTGCCAAGAGATGAATATCGCGCAGTGCTCTTCAAGCCGATCGCGACGTCAAGCACACGGCCGTGTCGTCAGCGTGCATTTGACGACGTAGTTTGTCAACCTTTTGTTTTTCCCATCGCTTCCCTCTATGCCCCTGAGTCTCCCTCCGGCCTCGCGCTCTGGCTCCGTCTCCGGGCGTTGCGGTTCAAAGGGCTTACCACCTCCCCAATGTACAGCGTCTATCCTTTTTTGACTTGGCGTCATGGCCGTGCGACAAGGGTGTTGAGATGTAAAAACAAATAACAGAACGACCGACACGCGGCTGTACAAGTAGGAAATACAAAAATAAATAAAAGGCTACGACGTACACGGACAGCGATCGTCGGACCTCCTTTTCTCTTCTCTGTCTTTTGCTCTCCCTGGTCTCTCCTTCCTCTTGGGACGAAACAAACTGCGACGAGTCTGGCTTGGTGTGGGTTGGGCGTGTGTAATACCGTGTCCACGGGCACATTCCTTCGGTGTCTGGTGTCTGCGTGCCTGCACAGACATCTGGTCTCGACCTGCCTCCTGCCTTTTACAGCGACCACTTCAACTCCTTCTCGTGTCTCTCATCTATTCAAAAGAGATGACGACAGGAAGACGAAAAGTAAAAAGAACACCGCCTTCTCAACTCTGCTCGTATGCAGCCTGCCGCGCAGCCCCGGCCTTCTGTCTGGCTGGTCCCAGATCCAGGCCCAGCCTCTTGCTGCAGCCTCGGTTCCACTCCCGCAGAGCAAGAGTAGCCGAAGGCCCCTGTGCTCAGTAAAATGGGAGAGACTGCGAGACTGCGAAACTGCCAGGCCGTCCCAGGCCGATGCGCTTTCCGGAGGGGCCGCCAGGCAGGACCCAGAAAGGCCCAGCCAGGCAGGTCCTGCCACCCATCCCGTTGTGCAAACAGCTGCCAGGACAGCCGGGAAACGAGGCCAGCGAGGCCCCTGGTAAGCTGTCTTGTGTTAGTCGTGTTAGTCGGCGAGCACTCCTTGCCCTTTTCTGCTTTTCTGCTTTTCTGCTTCTCCGCGGCGCCCTCAAAAGCCTTTTTTTCTACATGCTCGCCGACCCTCCCTGTGAGCGCTTCACACCATCTCTGTTTTCTCTCGTGAGCACCTCAGCACCTTGTTCTTTTGGCTCGTCTTTCTGGCCAAATTTACATTTCGCATCTTCATCATCCTCCATTGACTTTTTGTCTCTGACTCGTGGTCGCACCTTCCCCCATGTCCCTACGACGCACCTCTTTCCCTCTTTGTTCATTGTCTCACCCATTCCCCGGCCCTCCCCTTCACTGTCGGCTCCATTTTATACCAGGCTGTTCATAGCGCCTTCCCTGTGGCGTACAAGTAACTGCGGCCGCCTCCTTCCTCTTCTCTCTAAAAGAAGGGCTCTGGGGAACTAACAAAGGAGCAGAAAGGGCACTAACAGACTAATACTTGTACTCGTACGCCGCACGGCGCACGCCGCTCTCGAGCCGACGTCTGCGCTTAACGTCGTTTTTCCTTTTCTTGTCCTTTGCGGTTTCGCCTTCTCGTCCTCTCGTCCTTTCGCCCTTCGCTCTCAGAATGCGTATGCTTCTTCTTCATCCCACGTACTCCGTATTCGTAGCCGCACCACCCCTGCATCAACATCCACATCCGTCCGCATCCACCTCCAGGACCACACCCAAGACCGCCCAAAGACATCCACTCCGTCTTCCCGTGGCCCCGTTTGGTCGTAGCTTGCCTCTTGGGCCGTGGTCCAGAAAAAAAAGAAAGGAAAGAAGACGAGAAGAGGAACGAGAAAAACACGACTTGGGACGTCCCCAAAAGAGTCCCCACGCAGCCGGCCACTGTTATGAAATAGTTTGGTTCTCTTTTGGTCTGTCTTTCTCTCGTTTTGTCTTTCTCTCGTTTTGTCTCGACGCTGATTCGGTGGATTCGGCGTGTCATAGCTTCCTTCGAAAGCGGACCCGGAAGGCTCGCTCGACGCCGCCTTTTTTTTTTGTTGCCCTTTCTTTTCTGCCAGTCTTCCTTTCTTCCTGCCTTTTTTCCTTTTATCATTACTGCTCTCCTACTTTCCTACTTTTTTAGTTTCCGTGTTTGTTGTTATAAAACGAGCTATACCAAGATGCAACCCCGTCACTCGCCGCACATCACACTTTCCTAGTGTCCTTTGCAAGTGTTTTTGCTGCGTAATTTATTACCCTGGCATCGGCCTGGACTGTTTCTTTCTCTTTTTCATTCTCGTCTTTCGTAGTCCTCGTCTCTTGTCTACTCTTAGTCCTCCTTCTTGCCAAGTCTCTTGATAGATCCCTAGGCCCAGTCGCCAGTCGCCAGTCGCCAGTCGCCAGTCGAAATCCGACAACCGAAAACCACAAACTGCTTGACGAAATAGACACCGTCGTAAAAAGTAGGAAATCAGACATGGAATATGAGAGTAGACAGCAACAGACAATCATAGACTAGATGCCCGAGGAAGCAGGAAATAAAACAAAACGGTCACAAACGTCCACACGCCATGTCGACCGCCTCCCCGGCTGCGGTCCTTTTCTTTTTCTTTTTCTTCTTATTCTCTAAACAGCTTCCCAGCTCGATTCTTGTTCCCGTTTGCCGCCTGTGCTGCCGTGCCTTGCCTTGCCTTGCCTTGCCTTGCCTTAACTTTCCTCTTTTCTTTTCTCCCTGCCTTTTCTTCTTGTAGACATATGCACCCGGCCGTGTTCCTCTCTTCTCTTTTACACCCTTCACCTCTTACACCTCTCCCCCACTTTGATCTCAGCTTGACCTGACTTTGTTTTGACCTCGTCCTCACCATCCTCTCAACTTATTCTCGTCACGAGTACGCACCCAGACCTCGTTTACTCCCAACCCTCCATCCTCCGGCCACTCCCACGCTTGCGCATACCGCTTACAGCTCGTCGTTCCCTTTTCATCCTCCCCGTCCGTCCCCTTCCTAGCCGCCCCAGGAAGATTTCATCGTCATGCCACCCGTCCCCGCGTCACAACGCTGCACGCCCGGCCTAGACCTTGGAAACCCTAGACGTAACCATTTGCACGCCGTTCCCGCGTTTCGGACAAAGAAAGAGAAGAGGACGGGGTGTTATTTTCTTCTCCTTTTTCTGCCCGTCTTTTCGTCCTCCCTTTCTTTACTTCTCGATCTTCCTTTTCGATCTTCTTCCTACACGGTCTTTTGTTTCCCGTCTTGTCCACCTCGAGTGTTCGCCTCGTCCTCACTTCGAGTGCTTCCTCTGTTTTCTTTCGTTCTCGCCTCTCTCCTCAACTCCTGTCGTGCACGCCAGCTGCTCCGCCCGCCTGCAGAAGCTTATGCAAATCGATCTTGACTCGATCTCGACGATAGATATTGCTGCATCGACCGCGAGCACAAGTGAAACGGCAAAAGGAGCCTCCTGTGCTGTCCAGCTTCAAATTACACAAGTCGGCCTTACACACTTGCCTACGCCGACGACACGGCCGCTCCTTCCTCAACCACACAACCTCACCGCCTTCGTCCGCGCCTTCCCCCGATCAACGACAGCGACCTCGCGACTCGATCGCTCCTTCCGTTTTTAACAGTCTGCCGGACCAAAACACCCACGCGCCCCTTCCGTTCCGGTGCTCTTGCCGTCGACGTCGCCCTCGCCCCTCTTTCTTTGTTTTCCCACTTCTTCCCTCTTTCCCTCTTCTCTCCCTCCTCTCTCCCTCTTCTTCTCTCTTTCTCTCTCTTCTCTTCTCCTTCTTCCCTCTTTCCTCCCACAACCATCCCTCTCTTCCTCCCCCCTTCTCACCACATCGCTCTCTCCCAGACATCTCGACGATCTTTGGGCTTCACTTCTCATCCTTAGTCACCGACATTGTTTATTTTGCCCGCTTTGCGACGTCTGCACCGGCGCGCATGCACCACGACGCACTACACACTCACGACTACGAGTACACGCCTACACGCACCTACACTAATAGAGCTACTCTCTTGCACATCGCTCCCCTTTCACGCTTCACTCTCTAATCCCACGCCCCATTGTTCCTGCTTCTACCACCCTAGGCCGCCTCGGCCGTCGGCCAACAATAAGCGCCACCCACTGGCCGGCACCAAATAGACTGGCCACTTGTTCCTCCCAGCCCACCCTCGCCCACTACGACCGCACTCTTTTAACGCGCGCCCTTAACGTCCCCTGGCTTTGAGCCACCTCGACCACCTCCCTCCAAGCGCTAGTCCAGTCGCCCGCGCCCTTTTTCCCTTTTTTTTCTTTGACGGGCTCGACGGCCGCCCCACCGGAAACGCCCCAGGCGCACTTATATCCTTTTACAGGCCTCCCCTGGGTGCTGAGTACCAGGGACTTGACGAACACACCATGAAGGCTGCTTTTCGGTGGTTTGGCGCAAGTACCGACGACCCCTCGAGCCGGGCGTCCCATCCACGGCCCTCTCGTGCGACCGCTGCAGCGTCCACGCCTACTCCTACGGCTACGGCTGCGAGTACTGCTTCTGGGGCTTCGGCCGTTGGCTCTGGCGCCTGCCCTCGCCGAGGCGTACCCCTCGCCGCCGCCACCTGCAGCATTACGCCAGCCACTGCCACCGCGGCCCTTTCCTCGCACAAGTCCTCTGCGTCGTGGCCCTCGCCCGCTTCTTCCTCCTCCAGCGACAGCCGCCCTCGATCCAGCGGACCCAGCACTGTGGCAGGCGCCCAAATTCCCACCAGCGCCCACGGTTATCGCGTATCTCCTTCTGACGCCGTCGCCGCCACCACCTCTGTAACTTCTTCAACCTCCATCCCATCTTCACCCTCACCATCGTCCTCCTCCTCCCCGTCTCCTCTCATCTACTCGTCAGCCTCCCTCTCGCCCACGCCCCAACCCGCGACCCCTCACTCCGCTTCACCCGACGACAACGCACACGGCGACCTTGACCTTTTCCCCCAGAGCCGCCTCGTCGACTCGATTGCCCATTGCAGCCTTTCTTCGGCCAAATTGCCATTGCCTGTCGTTCAGCGCCCGCCGCCCGCATCGCCTTTCTCGTCTCGCTCTCCCTCTCCCATCCCCACGCCCACGTCGTCCACTTTGACTCCTACATCCCCCGTCACTGTCATCCCCCTCAACCCATCAACGACTCGACGCCTTTTATCGTCGTCGCTTGCTGGGTCGTCGCCGCCGACAAAGCATCGTCGTCTCTTTGCCGACAACCGTCGCTCCGGTCGCTACTCGACAGACGACCTTTCTGAACTCGAGCGCCCCTCACCCTCGCACTGCCCCACCAAAACTTTCATCGCAGCCAAATCTGTCCAAACCCCCCAACCCAAGACCAACAACACCACAACCAAACCCTCCTCCACCAAACGCACACCCGTCGGCTTCGACGCCGACCTCGACAGAGACCTCAAGGAAGGGAACGCGATAGGAACGCCCACTGCCTTTGCCCTCGATATTGACCCCGACTTCGACACCCGCAGAGCCACCAAAATGACGTCCGGTCACTCGTTCGAGGCCGCCATGAACCGCGGCCGCCAGGACTCCTTTGTCAGCGCCGGGCCCAAGCCCATCTCCATGATCAACCCCAACCGCGGCGATGCCCACCGCGCACGGCGCGAGAGTCTGGCCGGCAGCCTCATGGGCGGCGGCATGAGCTGGGGCGGACTGTCCGTCAGCAGCTTCATTAGGGACGAGTAAGTCGAGATCCATTTCCATCTCAAAATGCATCCCAAATGCGTCCCCCACCCATCATTCCCATTCAAATTCCCATTCCTCTTTGATCGCCCTGATCGCTCTGTCTACCGCGTCTTCGATTGCATTGTGCATACCGTCCATTGTCTCGCCATGTCTACTGTCTCCCCCCGTCCATCAATCGTCCCTCTCCCTCGTCATCAACCATCCCCCTCTCTCAATCCACCCCAACCATGGCCATCGCTAACCTCTCCGTCGCATAGGATGCTGGGCGTTTCCATGGGCACGTCGCCGAACATGGCGGCCCACCAATCCCCATCCCTCCACTCCACCTCCTACCTCCCCAAGATGGAGGCCAACTTCATGCGCGACTTCATGTGCTGCGACCGCATTTGGCCAACCATGCACGACCTCCTGCAGCACTACGAAGAGAGCCACACCCGCCAGGCCCCGTCCACCTCGCGCCACGCTAGCGGCAACGCCCTGGCCATCCCGGGCAGCCAGCGGAACGCCAACGGCGCCTCCGCCCTCGGCGTCCCCGGCCAGTCCAATCTCCAGGCCATCCAGCAGGGCCAGCTCGGCCAGGCGGCTCGCCCGGTCGGCGCACCCGCCAATGCCAACGGCACCGGCCTGACCATGGGCCTCGGCGTCGGTGGTTTCCAACAGATGGTGCGCCAGCAGCAGCTCCAGCAACCGGCCGGTGCGGGACAACAGCAGCAGCAGCAGCAGCAACAGGCACAGCCGGGCCAGGCCACGCCAATAGCCCCCAAGCACCAAGCGCTCGCGCAGATGAACGACGACATGGACCCTGTGGGTGACATGGAGATGGACGATGCCGTGGGGCCCATGGACCTGGACGATAGCAACAATTCCAACCAGCGCACCATCCAGCAGACCCGCCAGCTGTTCGGCCAGCAGCGGCCTCAGCTCAACCTCAACAGCAGCGGGCTCGCCCACCAGGCCTTGCGCACGTCCACCCCGACCACGCCGGCTGCCGCCAACTTTGGTTTCGCCAACAACCCGACGGTCTCGTCGGTCAACACTCCCACCCTCAGCACCCAGCAAGGGTTCCCCAACCAGACCCAGTTCTCGCACGAGTCCACGCCGGACCTGGACGACGACGAGGACGTCGCGGGTCTCGGCCTCAAGATGGACCTGGGCAACCTGAACATGGCCAACAACTTTGGCATGGGTTTCGCGAACAACCTGGGCGGGCTCGACTTTAGCACCATCAATGACCCGGCCAAGAGCTTGTATAGCCCCAACGGCGCCGCCGGCGGTGGCCCGCCCCAGCTCAGCCAGCAGCAGCAGGCCCTGGCGCAGCAGCTGGCCAACTTCAACCTGGACCAGTCGCAGTTCCCGCCCGGCACCGACACCGCGGCGCTGCTCCAGCAGATGAGCGCGGCGTTCCTGCTGCCCGAGGAGCCCAAGCCCTTCCGGTGCCCCGTCATCGGTTGCGAGAAGGCGTACAAGAACCAAAACGGTCTCAAGTACCACAAGGCCCACGGTCACGCGACCCAGCAGCTCCACGAGAACGGCGACGGCACCTTTTCGATTGTCAACCCGGAGACCTCTGCGCCGTACCCGGGCACCATGGGCATGGAGAAGGAGAAGCCTTTCAAGTGTGACTACTGCGGCAAGCGCTACAAGAACTTGAACGGTCTGAAATATGTAAGTGTTCTCCCATGGATGTGTCTCAACACTGCCCGTACCATACTAACAACAACAACAGCACAAGCAACATTCACCGGCGTGCGACCCCGAGGTCCTGGCACAGCAGCAGAACCTCTTGTCGACCATGGCGGCGACACTCGGACAGAACCCAATGGGACTCAACCTCGGCGGCATACCCACATTGCCAAACATTGGCGAAGAAACTATGAACTAAACCAAAAAAAAATCTATCCTCTTGTTTTTTTTTTGTTTATGTTTCTTTCTTCTTCTTTGGATTGGCAATTCCTTGGTGTCAAGAATCTAGCTTCCTGGGCAGCTTTGTTCTAGTTTCTTCCGAGTTCCCCCCTTTCCGCCATATACCCCGGGTCATTTATTTTCGTTCCGTCTTCTTCTTTGCGCTTTTCTTTTTTGTTGGTTTTATACAAATTTTTATCGTGTCCCTCTCTGTTGTCCTTACTACACCCGTCCTTGGTCAGCAGGTTGGGGAGAGAGCTTCTGAATCAGAAACTCTCTCCCTCTCCTGTCTCCAAGTGCGAAGAGGAAAGACCCATTGCGCCCTTGGACGGCTGGGCAGCAGAAGGGTTACTGGTACCGGATACTTACGCTTTTTTTCTTTTTCTTTTCTCGCTCTTTCAACATGTTGTCCTTCGAACAGCAAGCAAAGTGGCCTCTCATCAACACCGCCCACCTTTTTTATAGACAGCCGTCGAATTTTTAACACACCTAGGAAGGAGCTGTGTCCCACAACTTCTTTGCCCTGCCCCCCTTTCCCTTGATGGATGCACGATACTTACAACGTTCTCCTTTTTCCCCCTTTTATTCCTCTCATTTTTAGACTAATACCAAGGCGTCATGTGCCTTTCAAAAGTTATCCTTTTTTGCTTTTATATTTTTTGTTGTCATCTGGTTTGAGGGAGTATGTATATAGAAGGACCGGTTGGGATGTCTTTTTTTGTTTCTTTTACTGTTTTTTCTGTGTTGTTTGATATTTTCTAGGCTGTTGGTCATGCCGGTATTCATGCTTTCCTTACAAGTCTTTTTTGAAATCATTGTTTGTCCTTTTATGTTATTTACTCCCCTCTTTGACGTTGTTCTTTTTTGGTTGCTTTTTTTCTCAAAATATAAAAAGGGATTTAAACTTCAAGTCTGCGTGTTGATACTGCCAGCTAACCGCCATATGCTGTCATCCGATTCTCTCGATTTGTCATTTGTTTTGATACTTCTTAGGAACGGACGAGGTATTAGGAGTTCATATTTGGTTCTACGTTGCATGGCTCGACAAACATATCGTGGTACAGACTCGGCGTAGTAGAACGACGATGAAAACCGGAGGAAGACGTAGTGAGCAAGCATGGCACAGATCATGCCTCTCGATCCAGTTCTCGGATGCATAGATATGCGTATCTACAACGGTTGATGTCATCCGGAAGGGCTACCAGCCGTTCTGAGTGCATGCCGACTCCTCACCCTCCACCGTGAGAGACATCTCTTGACGGCTGCTGTCTCACAAGACGAGCGTCATGTCTCTGTGTCCATCTTATCGCTTCTAGCTGACCGCCCTCGTTGGGTAGAGATGCCTTGACCTGACGGCAATCTTCGCCGTGGCTTATGCCCGGCGTCCTCACGACGTGACCTTGATATCGGGCACCGATGGTTGTGTATCCAGTGAACTCCCTCCTCCCCGAGAATCCAACAGGTAGGACGTGCCAATTCCAGGACACGTTTTACTACGTCGTACAGCATCGAAGAATAACTTAGGATAGACTTGAATGTCGCGATGCCAAAGTGAGTCCTCGAGAGACATGTGATCTCAATTCAACACTGCAGCCTTGGAAGTACCAGATAATAACACGACGAGTGTGACAGCAGGAGCCAAAGGCCATGTGTCTAGGACTGTCGGGAAGCAGCTTCTTTTCTACATTTGTGTGCCCCTGGGCTGTCGGCGGTTGGCCTTCCACAAATGGCGAGAATGCTGCCTTGTAGGCCGTCTTCAAGTCGATATCTCTTGTCTGCCTACGAGAACCCTTTCGCCTGAGTGCCTTCTCTACTTGGCACAAGGCTGAGAGATGGCTCTCTGTCTCTTCGCCCACGGCCAAGCTGGCCGCCCTGCCTAGTTACCCACAGGCATCCCATCTTGGGGATCATGAGTGTGAATGAAAGCCGCAGCAAACCGCTCTCGACTTGTGGCTCAAAGAGAGCATGGCGAATCGAGACCCTTCCGAGCCTTCTTAACTCGAACCCCGAACCCATTTCGGAAGGACAAACGCTTTCTCTTGGGATGGCGTTCCTCTTTGAGCCCGCCGTTGGCTCGTTCTGGGCCCAAACCCGACCTTAGAGCCAACCGAACTGGAGGCGTTTCATAACGGCGAAAGGACCCCGAAAAAGAAAGGACAGCACTTGAACTAATACGCCTTTGTAAAAGGTGTTCGAGAGCTCAAGAAAGAGGGCTTTCGTGCGTCCTGTCGTTGGTACCTCGTACGAGCTCCCAGACGTCTTCTTTGTTCGCCTCTTGCTCTCGCCTTTTGTTGCCCGTTTTCGCCATCAGCTGACTCTCCCAAATCGAGGTCTTTTGCTCTAGAAGGAACAAATCGGCACTTTCCGTGAGACAAACCAGTCATCGCTTACGTGCCGAAGGACGCACGAAAAAACACGAGACAGGCCAGGAAAGGGAGGCTGGGAGACACGAAGAGGAGATTACTCATGCTCCATCGATTTTGAGTCGAGAAAAAAAGATAGCCCGCTCCTTGCTGCAGTTTGCCAAAAGGATGCCCGCCGAGCCCGCAGGACGATCGATCTGTCTTTTTTTGGAATGAGGAAAGGGTCCAGCGCAAGGGACGGAGAGAAAGAGAGAGTAAGAGCGGCGTGGTTGGCGCATGCCATCCATGCGACGGCACTTCCCTTTCTTTTACTTTCGTTTCTTTTTTCAGTCCCTACGTCTGCCTCCTTGTTTGGTCTCCCATGGTCGTTTACTGGTCTCCTTTACTATTCTTCACAACATGCTCATCAACGCCAAAGGAAGGCTGTGGACAGGGAGACGAGACGCCCGAGATGTGCAAACACGAATAGAGTGCATGTACAGAAATAGACAGGCCTTGTGAAGAGTGCCGAAGCCGGAGGTGTCGCCTGTTTTTTTTTTGTTTTTTTTTTTTTTTTTTTTTTTTTTTTTTTTGGTTCTTCATCTACAATGCAGTAGTTGCATTCTGACATCAGAAAAGCACAAGAAAGCAACACGATATCCCTTTCTTCGTCGTTGTCTAGCGCGAGGGAAAGCAAAGGCAACCAAAAGAGGCAAAAAAGGGCGCCCGGGGTCGACGCTACGGAGCAACACGGGCAATGCCAAACAAGAGCAAGATACGAACAACTGCAACTGCGGCACTCTATCCCTCCATCTTATCCTTGTTGAAGAGGGGTAAAAGCATGGCAAGGCTCGAGGCTACTTGTTGATTGCACTACGCCGTCGTCCCCGAGTCGCCTCCGTATCGTTGCCGGCGCCGTTTTGTATATGACAACTCTGCTGTAGGGCGATGGTGGTCTGTTTTCGTCGGGCCATATGACGAGCGAGATCATATCCAACCCCTCAAGATGATACGAAATCCCAAAATCCAGAGACTGTAAAGTTCGTGGCAATATGCACGCCATTAAATGTCAATCTAAAGCGGGAATGCAAGCGTGTGTGCACCAAGACAGCCAGGAAGGCCGGACTGTGAGCGGAACATGACGAAATAATAGGCAAAGATGAGACCGCACGACAAAGGTATCTGCCGTGGAATGACAAGAGAAAAGGCACTGTAAATAGGCCGTTCGTTTCCTCCTCACGTCTTTTTTTCTGGTACCGGGGGCACGTCGAACAAGGCAATATAGAACCGTATGCAAACAGTCTGCAACAAGTCCCCGTGCATCCATCGAGATCGAAACGGAACTTGGATGCGGCGTGGTACCTCAGCCCTTGTCGGAGACGCGAAGGAGGGTGATATAATCGGAAAGGGTGGGTAGGCGGACGTCATAAGACGTGTTGGACGGGGAGGGGCAACACCAGATGAAAGCAGTTTAAGATAAAGCAACAAAAAAGGGAAAGGGTAGAAAAAGTAAAGGGGAAAAAAAGAAAAAGGAAAAAGGGAGAAAAAAAAGAAACGAAACAAAAAACTTCTCACTGCAACGTACGACGTATGTACATGGTCGACAAGTGCGCCCGCACTCTGTACTCCGCACGCACTATCGCGTGCTCTCCTTGATTCGCGGGACGCGCATGAAGGATAAGGGCGGTTGTTGAAATGCTCGATGGCAAAATGGGAGGGTGGAAGGCGCGCAGGCATGCCGCTTTGGCTTGCTTTTTTGGTCGACACCGCCCGTCTGTGATTTGCCTACGAGGCAGGGTCTAGTCTTGGTCTGCCTTTGGGTTGCCTTGGTGTTCCTTGGTGCGCTTGGTCTGCTTGGTTTGCGTCTGCTATGGGTGTGTCTGTCGTCGATGCTGATGGGATCATGCGACCCAGGTGACCCATGGCGGAGGCAAAGAAGGCTTGGGCAGGCAGAATCAGGTCCGTTGGTTCCTATGGCGTCTCCTTTTTCTCCTTTCCCTCCTTTTTCTCTTTACTTTCCTGTCCTGTTGTGCATGGCTATCCGAGCCATCCAAAAAGGCGGTGTTGATGGCTGTTGGGTGAGTGGGGTCAACGGCATGTATTTTGCATGCAAGCACTAAAAGCATGTGGGAGTGTGTGGGTGTTGGACGATGAAAGATGGTGTGAAGCAGGAAAAGGTGTGCGGTGCGCCTGTTATTGAGAACACGAAAGGTGGAGGGCAGGAGGGAAAAGACGAAGGATAGTTTCTCTGACGAGATTTTTCCGTCTGCATGTCGGGCGGTGTGGTGCAACAACTGTTGGAGATGGTGTCGTGGAAGGGACGGAGCGGCGAGGCGAGGTGGTGACAAAGCAACGAGCTGGTGAAGTTGATACAACTACCTCGTGCCTGTGTATCCCACCAAAATGCCAGTATCTTCAGCGTAAGAGCCGGGAACTGGACACAGCCAGGCCAGATATCCAGTAGTTATCAACAACCCGCTGGACAGATGGCAGACCTGATCGTCATTGTCTGCATATCGCCAAATGCAGCTCGTCGCCGCTAGGGCCTCAAGTGATCGTCGTTTGCTGGTGCCGGTCGTCTTCCTGCCATCCCTCGGAGACGCAAAAGACGCAAGAGATTCGCAGACGCAAAGGCACAGAGCCGATCATTTCGAGCCAGATTTCAAAGCCAGGTAAAAGCGGTAAAACGGTAAAAAAGCTGGGCACACAGCAGCGGACGAAAAGGCAACGAAGGACGCACCAGGAGGGCAAGCAAGCAAGGACGAAGATATCAACCTGAAGCACAACCCCACTTTCTTGTCTTGCACGGCGTTCGTGTCCATGCCTTTCCAGACGACGCACGGCGCTTACCTGGTGATTTTCTGTTCTCCCCTGTGTCTTGCTTGCTGTAGTAGTGTGACGCCCGGCTGTGGGGTTGTATTTTTTTCTTCTCTTTTTTCGTTTTCTTTTTTTTTTTTTCTCTTTCTGTTTTGTCCCTTTCATACGACCCTGCTCGCGTCTGTGTGCTGATGCGTTTTGGCATTTTGGCGTTCTGGCGTCCTAGCGGCGTCCTGCACAGTGCTTTTTCGCGACCGTCGCTCAAGAAAGTGTGTTTGAGAAGGTGCCTGCACCACCCGCCAAAGTGAGACATGCAAAATGGGCGGCGAGATGACAGGGAGGAAGCATGGCGACCTGCGTGTGTCGTGTGAACCGGTCTGGCCAATCCCAGCGCGAGTCTGACGCCTGGCAACCAGGGATGGTAATGATCATTGATAGCTGGGGGATTTGGCTGTCTGTGGGCGTTTTGTGCACCGGTTGTGGTCCGTTTTGTTTTGCAGTCAGTTCAGGCCAGACGAGGACGCTGTCTGTTGTGTACCAAGGAGCTTCAAGTTGGGGAATCCTGTGCGCTGGTCAGACAAGAGACAGGGTTTGGAACATAGTACAAGTAGTTGTAAACACTCAGCGGCAACATCACCAGGGTAGATGCGTCGTAGAATACGAGGCATTGCAGCTTGTGGGATATCGTATCTTGCCTGAAGTCAGCCAGCTGCCTCCTTGACAACTGGTTGGCTGATAGTCAAACTGTCCGGAGCACGGCGTCAAGCATCAGGCCGAGGCCAGGACAGGGCAGGCCCAGAACCCACGGCATGAGCAGTCACAAAACCACGAAACACGGCCCAACCAGGCGAGATGCCAGCCCTTGGCCAGATTTTGAAACATCCTGCCAAAGCCACAAGAGACAGCAAAAGCCAACCAAAGCCGTCCAGGACCGTCCAGTGCAGCCCGATCGATCAAGCAATTCAGTATTCAGAGCAAGCAACCAACAGGGCAGCAAATCAGGACGGCAGGTCACCCGCCTGGCTGTCGGGGCTGCGTCATGCTAGAACGAGATGACGAGTGGGCAAGGCGACACCAGTGAGTACGAGTCGCAGTGAGCAGTGCGAGCGGACGAGAAAGGCCGGAAAATGCGAGAGCGAAAAGGTCGTTGAATCCTTGAGCAGCGCTCTCTGAAAAAAGGGGCTTGGCGTGTGCGTTGCGTGTTCTAGGCCGATGTCCTTTTTTCGTTGGGATCGCCTCGCAAAAAGATGGCAACAGAATATTACGAGTGACAGAGCAGTTGGGCACGGCAGTGGCGTGAGCCTGGTCGCAGGGAAAGAGCAAGGTGGCGAGGCAGGGCAAGTTTTGCAAGGCAGGCACGACACAGCATCCATCCATCGTGCCTTCTTTACCTCCTCGAGTGCGATGCATACGAAACGAAAAGGCAGGAGCGTTCATGCGACGAACCAGTCCTCGCAAGCGGTTCTTCAGTTGTCGCCGACAGGCGGTAGAGACACACCTACAGAGAGAGCATCAACATTCAAAAGCATGTCGGCCCCTCCCAAACCGCCGACGCCAAATAAGGGACCACAAGCCCAAAACTATTTTGATGCACTTGTCTCTTTTCTTCTTTTCTTTTTTACTTTAATTGCAGTGGATCGCGATATTAGCGTCGCGGGACGAAATTTAATTGGCAAGTGGGGCCCCCTTCTTTTGCTTTCCCCTTCCCGTTGCTTAGGAGCAGGAAAGCGGACACTTGCCCTGACTCCACAGCGCCTGATACAGCGACTATCGCCGCTGCCCGTTGCCCATGGAATTTTTCAGGGCCCAGTCGAGCCAGTCTATCAAAGCCAGTCCAGGCCAGGGCCGCACGCCAGGCCCATATTTTCGTTTCTTATTTATTATTTTGTCGTTTGTTCATCCCCTTGCGTCCCTGTGCAAAGTGACACGACGTATCTCTGAGCTCCAGGGACCACTACAGAGCACTACTCGTACGGCTGTTTTAGTTGTCGTCTGTTTGATTTGTGCTGTTTTATTGTTTTGCTTCTTTGGGGGGGGGGGGTTGCGTCTCGTGAGGAAGCCACGACCTGCACGCCAGATTCGCACATGCTGATTGCGGGCAGGCTGCAGCTTTGCTCTTGCCTCTTTTCGGTCCTCTTTTGATGACCTGATCGACGCGAAGAAAAGAAGAAAAGAACAGCCCCCCTCGTCGGAAAGAGCTACCAGGTGCATCGTATCCATGTCTTCCCTTTCTTGCCACAGTGCCGACGAGAAGCTCCATGTCGTATTAACCGCCCCTCTGAATCACGATTGAAAGACGAAAAAGCGCCAGAAAAGACAGAAAAGGCGTAAAAAATCCAAAATGTCACATGGCGTCCGCAGGCTGCTGCAGCAGGTGCGACCCACTCTCTGGGCAGGTATCCATTCGCTCTTGAATGCGAGGGCAGCAGACTGGCCCACTAAAATGCCGGTACTTTGCAGGCAAGTATCTCTAGCGCGGTTGCTTGACGGGACTGGATTGGGCTGGCAATGCCGTTATTTACTTTCGAGGATGCTCTTCTCCGTACAGAGGCAGCTCGGGGCAGCTCTCCTACTGCGTGGTGGCCTCATGTCCGAATCAGGGCACAGGAGAGAAGGTGCGGCCATGCATTCACCTGCGCCGTGCCTTCCGCTTTCCATCCCTGCGGCGATTTCCGCCTGGTAAAATAGGAAATGGGGGATATGAACTGTTGTCGACAGATGGCAGCCCCTTTGCTGTTTCTCTTTTCGACTTTTCGAGCTCCCCTTTTTTGCCGCCCCCAAGGCTGTTTGGGCAGATCGTGGGTCCGAGATTGGAAACACTATTTCGTAGGCGCGTTCTCGGTTCGCCCTTGGCACCGGTTTCCTTGACTCACCGTGACAGCAGAGATGGGAAAGGGAGCAACGAAGGGCGAAGAAAACGAAGAAAAAAACGGGCTCGGCACGCGTAAACACGAGAATAAAAAAAGATGAAAAAAGAAAGCGAAAAAGGCCGAACAATTGCACGATTCTTTGCGCATCGAGATGCAGAGTTTTCACAACACGACTGGAATGGGAAAGAGCGACCGGTCTGCCGACCCCAACCGCCCATAGGCCCGCACAACGGTCGCCGCCGCCACGGAGGGCGCTTTCCTCGACAACGGCAGACTCGCACTCCTCGGAAAATACGACGGGATGCACGCGCACACACACATGCTGCAGACGTGAGATAGAGACCGCCCAGCGCGCCCTCATTCGCCGTCGTCCAGCCGCCGTAGCGCGCACTAGCAAAATTCTGCACTGCAAAATAAGATGATGCCCCTTCTGCATCGCCCTGGCGATGCGCACATCGCGCTTTCTCTCGCCGCCAGCGCAAATGACGATCAGAGTCGCTGCTGCCCGCCACCCACAGGACACCGTGCTTGGTCCATGCTCTTGCCCTGGAAAGCGTGCCACCTCTACCCCTGTCTGGGCGTCAATACGCTTTTCCTTTCCCACCCCTGTACTGGCCGTGCAATTTCAATGTCCACGGTGGCCCAGTCCCAAACCAAATAAAACAGAAAAAATACCAGGAAAATACCACCAGAAAATAAAGCAAAAATAAGCAAATAAAACTTCTGTTCCAAAAGGGGCAGACACTGCTTCTCGCACAACTACACTAACAGGCCAGAGACAGGGCGCACCCCAGCAACAGCGTCCCAGCGTGAAGCAGGAGCCAGACACTGTGGAGGCCCGAATAGGGGATGCGAAGCCAACGAGGGCAGGAACCGAGATGGCAAACTTCCGCAAACGAGAACCGATGGGGCCCAGGGAGGGCAAGAGCAATCATAGCAATCAGAGCAATCATCCGTGCCATGGCAGGAGCGGGCACGAAGAGGCAAAAGGGAAGCCGAAGAGGAAGGAACAGGCAAGAGCAGCGTATCGCATCGTGCAAAGGGATAACCGTCCACGAGTATCCTACACCGTACCTAAATTGCAGAATCGGGCAAGCACGACGAAACCAACCACGCGACTAACTGGCATGGAATGCTGCCTTGTCCTGCGCCTTTCCTGTCTGCTCATACTGCTCGTGCTGCTCGTTGGTTGCTCTTGCCTTGGGCGTTGCTCATTCGCCATCCAACGCCTTTCTCCCTCCATCCCTCCTTCCCTCCTCGCTCCCCCTCCCATCCCCTTTCAAACCCGCAGAGCGTCTATCAAAGGCGGTCCAAGTGCCCCTTCCTTAATCGACCTTCATGCTGTCTGGCCAATCAGGTGTAAGTGTACAAAGTACTTCGTGCTGCCCAGGCGGATCTTCCTCCACCCAGACCACTTTCTGTCTTTCCTGCGTGGTGGTCCCTTCCCCCCCTTGGCCCTGGGTCCCTGCTCTGCTCTTGCCTCCGTTGCTCCTTCCTGTTCTTTTAAAATAACCTTCCTTCCTTTTCTTCATGCTTCTGCTTTTCTTCCCTTTTCCTCTCTTCTCTTCCTCTTTTTTCCTCTCTCCTTTCCTCTCTTCACCCTTTTCTTTTGACCTCACAAACAATACCCAGCTTGACCAGTTCAACGCACTCACGCTTCACTAATACTCCCTTTTTCTTTTTCTTTCCATTTTCTCTCGTGATACCCCTATTTTATTATAGTCTTGTATTTCTTTTTTCTTTCCTAAGATACCCTTCGATACCCATAATCTCAAGATACCCAGAAAACATTCACCAGAAAAAAACAAACCCGAAAAGCTTCCGTTAAGCTTCTCATTCCAAACCAACAACCGTTTTACATTCACCAACCTTTCCAACACCACAATCGTCGCAATGGCTGAAGAGCAGAAGCCCGTTGAGGTCCCCGCCGTTGAGGCCCCCGCCGCCGAGGTTGTCGCCGAGGCCCCTGCCGTTGTCGAGGCCCCTGTCGCTGAGGCCGCCGCCGCTGAGCCGGTTGCTGTCGAGGCTCCCGCTGCCGAGGCGGCTGCTGAGCCTGCCGTTGAGGAGCCCAAGAAGGAGGCCGAGCCCATCGAGGAGGGCATCCTGGAGGCCAAGGGCTCCGGTTTCCCCAAGAGCTTCTTGTACACCAAGAAGTTCTTCTGGTTCCCCAAGGAGGCCGTGACCCCCAAGGACCTGGCTGCCTACGTCAAGTCCGAGAAGGTCTCGGAGACCGCCCACCACGTCGTCTCCTGGGCCTCTGAGACCGGCAAGGGTCTTCTTTTCTATGGCGAGAAGCAGGGCGAGAAGCCCCACGGTGTCATCCACCTGGTATGTATTTTGATGTCGTCGGCGTAGCTGCGATCGTACGTCAACTTGTAGTTCTAACAATGTTTTCCCACCTAGGCCGATGCTTCTGAGCCCACCACCGAGGGCGCCAACAAGTTCCAGCTCACCTCCAAGGGCCACAAGCACGTCTTCAAGGCCCCCACTGCCGCTGACCGCGACAACTGGGTTGCCCAGATCAAGGCCAAGATCGCCGAGGCTAAGGAGCTCGCTGCCACCGTCACGGAGAGCGAGACCTACAAGAGCACTCTGGCTTCGCTGAAGCCCGCCAAGAAGGAGGCTGCTCCCAAGGCCGAGGAGGCCCCCAAGGCTGCTGAGCCCGCCGCCGAGGAGCCCGTTGTCGTTGCTGCCGCCGCTGCTCCTGCTGAGGAGGCCCCTAAGGAGGAAGCTCCCAAGGAGGCTGCCAAGGAGGAGCCCAAGCGCCGGTCTGCTTCTCGCAAGCGCACTTCCATCTTCGGCAGCCTGATTGGCGGCAAGAAGGAGGAGAAGAAGGAGGCCGTCGCTGAGGCTGAGGCCCCTAAGGAGGCCGAGGCTGCTCCTGCTGCCGCCGCCGAGGAGGCTGTCGTCGCGGCCCCCGCCGATGAGGCTGCCCCCGCTGTTGAGGCCCCTGCTGCCGAGGCTGAGGCTGCCGCTGAGCCGGCTGCTGAGGTCCCTGCTGTTGCCGCCCCGGAGGTTAAGACCCCTCCCGCTACCAAGCGTGGCAGGTAAGCTTTTTTTCACCCATACCTATCTTTCATGTCCCGTGACACGCCTTTTGCTAACTAAACCCCAGCATCTTCGGCAACCTGGGCTTCTCCAAGAAGAAGGTTGAGGCTGAGGCTGCCCCGGCTCCCCCTGCCAAGGATGTCCCGACTGAGCCTGCTGCCGTTTCCGAGACCGCCCCCGTGATCCCGGCTGTTGAGGCCACCGAACCCCTCTCCGCTGAGGTTGCCCCCGCTGCCGACGCTGCCGTCGCCGAGGCTGCCCCTGAGGCCGCTGCTGCTGCCACCAACGGCGAGAAGAAGGAGGTCAAGAGCGACAAGCGCAAGTCATCGCTGCCGTTCAACTTCGGTGGCAAGAAGGACAAGTCGGACGATGAGGGTGAGAAGAAGTCGTCGGGCTTCTCTCGTCTCCGCAACACCGTCCGCCTGGGCCGCAAGGACAAGTCCCCTGGCCCCGCCAAGACTGAGGAGGCCGCTGCCGCCGCCGCCGAGGACAAGCCTGCTGAGGCTGAGGCCGCTGTTGAGGAGCCTGCTGCTGCTGCTCCCGCCGAGGCTGAGGCCGAGGCTGCTGCCCCCGCCCCTGCCGTTGAGGAGGCTGCCGCCGAGGTCCCCAAGGCCATTGGCACCACCCCCGTTGTCGCTGCCACCGCATAGAATGCGCGTACAGGTTCGCTGTCCAATCGGCGGTGATGAGTCAATTTGATGATTTTACGGCTACACTTGTTGTTTTGCAACTTTTTTCGTTCTCGCGCCTTCCCCCCATTCTTCGGTCGAAGATACTAATTACGACAACCACAAAAAAAAAGGGAGGCGGCCCTAAAGCATCTAATACCCATTGTTCGCCGTTTGTTTCGGGTTGTTCGGTTTCTGCATTTAAGATACCCTGTTTAAAAGAACGCTCTAGACACCACTCGGCTCTGTCTCTCCTGCCTTTGCAGTGGAATAGACCTGGTGTGATCTAGGTCGATTCATTTGCCATCGTCTTTCCTTCTCGATTTGCTTTTTTTTTCTTTTTGCTTTTTTATCAAACCTGCGTCTGAAAAAACCACCTCAAAACTACAACAAAAAAAAGTATACGCATAACACACTCTATACATACCATACCTATAATAATTCATCTGCTGCCTTCTGCTATCGCATGCTTCTTGCCTCAAATTTGTTCTCTTTGTCCTTGTGCTGCACGTTGCTCTGCCCTGTTGCTTGTTCCCTCTGATGCCTTTACTTGGGGCCGTGTGTATCATCCAATATGTAGTTGTTGGCGCTCATTACGTTACCAGTCAGACCTAATATACAACGATGCCGGGTTTAATAACAAACTGCGCAATGATAACTGTTGACCCGGAGGGCGATAGCAAAGTTGGTGCCCATAGCACTGCTGATACTAGCGGGTGGGCTATCACGATAATGTCAAAACAGGTGGCGATGCAGAGACGTTTGTTAATAAGTAATAACGGTATCGTGCGGCTCTCTTGTTTCTTACGTCTTTCTCTCTTTTAACACCCGATAAACATAAACATAAATATCCACACACATTTTAATTACGATTCAAATATTTCAATAACATTATGATTTTAGAATTTAGAAAAAAAAATTCGACTAAATAAAAACACTGTTCATGGTATCTTGGTTCCCTATAAACATTAAAAAATAAAGAAAAAAAATAGAGCCCTGCTCGAAGCCCCGTGTGTTATGCTGCCCCAAGTAGAGAGCACAGAGAAGCTTCTGTTCTCTTAAGAAATCGAAGCCGCCCATCCCTCCATTTTTTATATCAACCTAGATTCGCCCAGTCCTCGCCTCGCCATACTCCATCCGTGGATAGAAGTAGGATCCTGGCGGAAAACAAAAAGAAATAAGAGACAAAAAAACAACAAAAACTCCGTTCGTTGACCATCTCGTGTATGCCCAGTGGCGCTTGTCATAGCGTCAAAATCACTCGCTTCGCTCGCTGCCTGAAAATTAAAAGAGAAACTGAAAAGAGGAGATTCTTTGGCCCGCCCGGGCCAGAACAGGAATTCGTAGATAGCATCATGTCTAGATGTCTAGTATCCCAGCGCCGTGTATTATACACCGTACATGGGAAGATAGAAAAAAGGGGAGGAGGAAAAATAAGAAAAATGTAGAGGGGTTTGAAAGATGGAAGTAAAGGGTAAGAAGGGGGCGGGGGGGTGACACCATCCATCGTTTTAAGCTGCATCCTGTGAAGGGCCTTGCGCGACAGGGTATTTGGTCACCAACTCCTGGATCTTGGGCGTCAGCTGTGCCAGGCGGAACGGCTTGGAGATGACGTCGTCAATCCCGGCGGCTAGGGCTGCCTCGATCTGCTCTGGCCGTGCGTAGGCCGTGACCGCAATGACAGGAACATGGCCCGACAGCGTGCCGCTCCGCTCTAGAGCACGGATGGCCCGGGCACAGGTCATACCGTCCATGACGGGCATCTCCAGATCCAGCAAGACGATCGAGACGTACGACCCAAGCGGCTGAAGGCCGGAGGAGGAGGACGACCGCGCCATGGCGGTGCTCGTCGGAGCCAGGGTGGGTTGGTTGGTTGCTGCTTCGAGAGACGCCTTGACACTGGAGCTGGGTTCGTTCTCCGCGGCACGGTCGTTGTCCGGCTTCGCCTTCCCATACGAGGCAGCCTGGAGCAAGATTTCGAGCGCCTCACCACCGTGGTTGGCCACCATTGTTCGGTTGCCATATTTGTTGAGCTGTCGTTGCAGCACCCGCTGGTTGACGATGTTGTCCTCGACGATGAGCACGTCCAGCGTTGGCAAGTCGCCCCAGGCGCTGGTGCCACTGTTGGTGGCACGCTTGGGAGGGTCCGCGGCGGCATTGCTAATGACTGGGTTGGGGGCAACGGTGACTAGCTCCGTGGAAGAGCTTTGGCGCGAGCTCCATTTGTTCGAAGCCGTAGGCAACAGCGGAGACTCGATCATCAAAGGCGGTGATGGGATCTGGGGCAGAACGGTAGCCGTCGAGGCGATCGTTGTGCTGCAGGTGCAGTTGCCCGAGCCGTCCCTAAGGCCGCTGGAGGCGTACGCAATGACAGCAGAGCAGTGCGTTGGGGACTGAGGCGCGGTGATAATCGAAGATATATTCGATGCACCGGGCTGAACACCGGTCGGGGTAGAGGCGACCTTCCGAGACTTGATAAAGAATGCAAACGTGCTGCCTTCGTCCTTTTTGGATGCCACACCGATCTGACCACCCTGCAGCTCTGTGAGGTTGCGGGAGATGTAGAGACCAAGCCCAGAACCGCCATACTGAACATGCGTCCGTGGCGATGTCTGCGAGAAGTGCTGGAACAACTCGTTCTTTTCGTCTTCCTGCAGACCCTTCCCAGTGTCGGACACGGCGACGTGGAGGTTAATCAATTGGCCTTCGCCCCAGTCTGCCCCGTCGGCGAGCTCAGGAGTGTCTTGCCGGCTAGGCAAGTAGGACAGCTTGGTGATGGAGCTCGCGACATCGTTGTCGGCAGGATCGCAGTGGCCTTCAGATGCACCGAGAGAGATGACAATGGACCGCTCGTCGCAGGATTGCGTGAACTTGATTGCGTTGGTCAGCAGGTTGATGAGCACCTGGTTCAACCGCGACGGATCCAGCCTCAGCCAGTTGCCGACGCCGACAAGGTCCTGGTACGAGGGTTGGACGCGGAAGGTGCAGTTGATATCGTGGGCCAGGAGTTCAGCTTCAAACATCTTCAGTGTGCCACGGACCACCATGACAGGCTGCACGTCCACCGGCGTCACAGGCAGCAGGCGGGAGTCGAGTTTCGACAGCGTGAGCACGTCGTCGACAATCCGCTTTTGGTGATTGGTGCAGAGTGTGATGGTGCTGCTGGCTTCCTGGATGTTGTCAAAGGCGCGGTTGTAGTCGGCCGTGTTCCCGTTGGCGGCCTGGCTACGGAGTTCGGCGATGGTGCTCGTGATCTCGTCGACCGTCTGCAGGATTGCACTTAGAGGGTTCCGCATCTCATGGCTGGTGATGTCGATAAAATTCTCCTGCTGGCGCTTGTGCTCCACAGCTTCCTTGCGAAGCTGGATCTGGAACTCTTCGGCGAGCTTCTGTTGAGAAATGTCGGTAATACAGCCGAAGATGCCCTTGAGGTTGCCGTTATCATCCTTTTCGGGGTATGCCCGTAGCAGAACCCAGGTGGTTGTCTCGATGGGCTCGGTGCCCTCGGTTTGGATCGTCGTGTTTTTCTTGAATCGGAACTCGTGCGTGACGATCACTTTGTCGTTGACAAGTCGGTTCCAGACCACGGCGAGCTCGGACTGGTCCTCATCCTGCACACTGTCCATCCAAGTGCCCCAAACGGAAGAGGCGTCGTCACTGAGTGGTGCAGGGACTTGGACAGGCGTCAAGGAGGTAGACGAGGGTGACGACGCAACCACATCCTGTCGCGGGTGGCGCGAGATCTCCCACCACATGTCGTTGCAGTACGTGATCCGGCCGGTACCGTCTGTGACGAACATGCCGACGGGAGTAAACTCGGCCATGCGCATGAACCGATTCTCGCTGTCGACGGCCTGCTGGGTGCGAATCCGAAGCTGCTGTGAGAGTTCCTGGCGGTCCTGTGCCGCCCTGCGTGCGGCCCGCTGGCTGCGGCGCACCTCTTCTTCATACAGCACCACCGAGGCCAGCGACGTCGTCAGCTGGCGTGCCAAAAGGTGCACAAACAGGCGGTAGTCCCTGTTGTAGGGCCTTCTAGGGTTCGTGCCCATGACGATAAATCCCGAGATGGAGAAGGAGGAGGCAGTTGAATCGGATGTGACGCTGGGGTGCTGCACGGGGAAGACGACGACGGTGCGGCAGGGGTCGTCAAAGCCGCGCTCGCCCTGCAGCCCAGCCAGGAGTTCGGTCGGAAGCGTACCGTTCTCGACGGACAAAACAACCGGAGAAAGTGCGGGGGATGGCATGCCGCCGTTGGATGCCGACATGGCCTGCCGCATGTACGGCGCAAAGCCCTCGTCGCTTGTGCGAAGATCCAACGAATGCACCGCGGCCGGGTGATCATGAGGCACGCCAAGTGAGCCCTCCAGCACGACCTGCGGTGGGTTCAGCATCGTGCTCGACATGATCGACGACACATCGCTCTCGTCATCGTCGTTACTGTTGTTGGTGTTGTTGCCGACGACGGAGTAGATGAGGGCGAACGGCACATCGTACTCGTTGTATTCAAGCCCATCGCGGGCTGCCTGCCAGAAGTCGGGGATGGTTTGCGCCGTGGCGGTCTTCTCGCCCACCTCGTTCAGGGTCAGCATGCGCCGTTCGTTGACTTTCCGCCGGGTGTTTTCAAAGGCAGGGTTGTACAAAGCAACGACGGAGCCGTCACTGCCGACCAGGGGCACGAGCGACCAGTTGAAGAACGTCTCCTCGAGGAAGCCATGGCGTTGAATAAACAGGCGGTTATCTTGTTTCAGAACAGCCTGACCGGCATTCCAAGCACTGTGGAAAATGGGCTCCATGGCGTCCCAGATCTCGGCCCAGCTCTTTGAGTAGGGCGAACCCATCAGCTGGGGGTGTTTTTGACCGGCAAGCGAGGTATACGCCTCGTTGTAAATGGCCGTGTACGAAGGACCCCAGTACATAGCAACTGGGTGCGGGCTGCCCATGACAAGGTTGGCCATGGTACGGAGGTCGCCGGGCCAGCGCTCGATGGGACCCAGAGGTGTAGCGGCCCAGTCGACCGATCTCGCAAAGTGAATGTGCGCCGGCATGTCGTCGGACACGGCAATGCGCGTCCAATCAAATGACGGCTTGGCGTCTTCGACGGGCGGGAGTGAAATCAGACTGGCGCCGAGGTCGATGGCCGTTGGGGCGGCGGCCGTGGTATCGTCGTCGGCGACAATCAATGCAGCAGCAACGATGGCATCGGCCGGCAAAGGGTCCTGAACCAGGAGGCCGGGCTCACTGGTGGCTGTGGTGGGAATGGCATCGTCTCCTGCTGGTGGCGATGGCGGTGAAGGCGGTACTGTGTTGTCGGTGCCGAGGCCCCGAATGACGCGGAAGCGCCGCCGGAGCGTGGATGCCGACCACTGCCAGCCCGCGAATGAGACGGGTTCCTGTTTCGGGGCGGGCTCTATTGTCAGGTTCAGCACCCAGGTCTTGAACTGTGCAAGGGCGTTGTCTTTGTTGGCGACGGATGTGACTTGGTCGGCGCTGGAGAGTTTGGCCAGGACGGATGGCAATGCCTGAAGGGCGGTGTTCGCAAAGACAACCTTCCATGGCTCGCTCGGGGGCTGCTCAATGTCCTTGGTGTTGGCATCGACGAGGAACGTCGGCCGGTCGTCTTGGTTGAGCAGTTCGACGAGATCGGCGTTCTGGGACGGGAACAGCGCCGGTTGGGGCGCCCCTGAGGCCGACGCTTCGGGGCTGCTTGGTTGGGACGATGTGGACTCGGCATTTCCCATGGCGCCCTTGGCTACGCTGCCCTTGGGGAGATACTGTTTTCGAACGACCTCGTGTTCGTGCTCATCCCGTAGACGGCCGATCATGGCGGCCGGTGTGAGAAAGGCGTCTGGCGTTAAGAAGCCGTCTTGTCCGTCTTGTTCGTCCAAGTCGGTGTTGCTGTTGTTGGTCCGATCAAAGTCGGAAGGCTTGATGATTTTCGACCGGGGAGGCGTTCGGTGGTCGGGTACATGAGCGGTATTGCGAAGGAAAGGAGGCCGGGCGGCGAGGGATGGCGACACCAGACGAGGTTGGATGGGTAACGGATAACCGTTTGGGCGGAGGAAGGAAGAGGGATGCGGGTAGGAGGGGTGCGAAGGCGAATTGCCGGCCCGGGGGGTGTCGGCGTCGGCAAGACCTCCAGATGCACCTCCGTCACCACGAGCACCGCCTCTTGCGGAGTGATCCGCCACGTCAGCAACTGCTGCGTAACCTGGGAGCTCGTGCGGAGGTGCTAACACATTCCGGCTGATTTCGGAGGCAATCCACGCGGGGACCGGCTGGTAGGTGGTCGAGACGGACGAGAGACTGGGCACGGACGAGAAGAGCGAGGACGATGTCGAGGTGGGCGACGACGGGTGGTCGGTCGGGGAAGTGATGGAGGGGGTGGGCGTCGGGACGGCGGCGGCGGCGGCGGCGGCTGCGCGGCTCAGACGAAGATGCTCCTTGACCGATGTAGCGACGGAGGGCGGCCTTGTGGCGGACGTGCTAGAGGAGCACGAGTGTTCTAAGGGACAACCGGCGGTGGTATCACTCTCCAAAGGCATGAAGAATGTGCATAAGCCGTTGTAGCCGTTGCGGTGGGAGCGAGGACAAAAGAACTTCGGCTAGGTGATAATAAATGGAGAGCCCGAGCTTGTCTCTGGTTTCAATGGCCCGGAGGAAGTGCAACAGAAAAATGCTGAACGTCGAGAAAAAAGAAAAAAAGAAAAAAGGAAAACGAAAAGGCCGTGAAAAGACTGTTAAGGATCAGAGAGTGACCCCCAGCAAAGAACGGCTGAAAATAGGGACCGAGGATCCGACATCAGAGGACGGGTCTGATTCTTCTTGTGTTTCGATTCTGCTAGACCGCGAGAGACAGAGAAAACCAGGAACTGGGGGCGACTGAAAAGTCTGTTAGCTGTTGAGGCCGTTTTTGGACGAGGTTGAAGCCAAAGATCGATATGTTGAGATCGACGGTGCTGGACGTGCGGAGTAGGGCAGCGTGCAGTTGCTTGTTGTGATAAGGCGAACGATGAGGCTGGATCAAGGAAGACGGAGAACGGAGTTAAACATTAGACAACACCAAGAGCAAAAACTCAAAAACACAAAAAACAATCGTGATTTGGGAGTGGAAGAGAGGGTGTGGTTGTTTATGAGAGACCCAGGCGAGGCAGGCGGGCCAAGTCAGCGAGCGGGCAGGAGCGGTAGGCGAGGAAGGAGCTTGTAACGGCGGACTCATAGGCTGGTCTGGCCCAGGCTCCCAGAGGCAAATGTGGGGGAGGAGGGAGTACGGGTACAGGGCGAGGGGAGGGAGCTACTACTAGCTACAAGATACCCGGTGCGCGGTACTGGAGAAGAAGGAAAAACACAAAGGCGGCGGTGGTTGTTGGTGCTAAAGGCTCGCTAGCACCCGAAGGGAAGGACCAAGGGAGAGAGAGAAGCAGAGAGCTCAAAGGATACGCCGTAGAGCTTGCTTGAAAGGGGCTTGAGCTGTGAAATGTGGAAGGCGCGGATGGGCGAGCTGGGCAGAGGGGGAGAGGGGGAAAGAGCGACAGAGCAAGTATCTTACAGAGTCGAGAGAGTGTCTATCTTGCGTGTGAGCGAGAAAAGAGGAAGGAGGGAGAATGAAAGAGGAAAGAGGAAAGGGCGGGCTACGATGCCGAAACAAAACCAATAAAACGCCTTCCAACGCGAGAAACAGAAAAACGAAGCAGCCACGATTTGAGGAGGAGGAAGGAGGGGACGGTCTGGGCCCTTCGAAATCCCAACTGCAGTCTTGGCCCGGGCTCTTTCCCTTTTTTGTCTATTTGTCTCTTTCCTTTCTCTCCCTTTTTTTTCTCTCTTTTTTCTTTCTTTTCTTTTTTTCATCCTTTTTTTTTATTCTTTCCCCCCCCGTTCCTTTTACCTGCCCACTACCGCCTTTTTATGTGGCTGGCTTGCTTCCTGCCTATAGCTGTGGCCTGTGTACGGCGTATTGGTACTCGCGTCCTTGCTCCGCAATCCGTACCATATGCTCCGGTACGGGAAACACAACTGCAGCCAAAATACGACGTAGCCCGGACAGGCATGCAGGGGCAGAGAATCGATTTGATATTTCCTGTCCGTGCCGAACGCGCGGAATCCAGGAAGGAGTCACAAAGGTAAAGCGAGAACGAGGAGGTAAAGAGAGCGAGAGCGAGAGTGTTTTCTGTGAAAAGCAAAAAGAGAGACAGATATGGAGTAGAGAGCCCACAATTGGGGAAGGCTAGAATAGACAGGCCTGGCCAGACCACAGTCCACAGACCACGCACGGGAGACGCTCCGTGAGAAACCGCAGGGGTATTACGTTGCACTCTTTTCGTGTGTCTTGGCAGAGGAGACTGGAACTGCGTATGGAGATGTACTGATAGTGGGATACGGCGAACGAGAAAAAGCAATTGCATAGACGATCGCTCTCCGACGAAAAAAAAAGAGACGAAAAAAAGAAGAAGACGGGAGACGAGAAACGCCAGAGAATCAAAAACGGGGCTGAGGAACGTCAGTAGAACAGTCTGGGCCTGGCGGGCCCACGGGGCGGTGGGGGGCCTAGGCCAGGCCACGGAAGCCTGAGAAGGTGTTGACGGGGCGCCCATTGTCCATCCACCCGTTCGGTAATTGCTGTTGGGCAGCTGTTGTGAACAGAACTGCATGGGCAGTTGATAAAGAAGCCAACATGGGAAGGACGTCGTGGCAGACGCATCAGAAGTATGGTCGAGCGTCTGTCGACTTTCATTGAATTCATTGATTTCTTTAAATTTGGAATTTTATTATTTTATTTCTGGCCCATTTTGGCCCGGAGCCCTGACAGCAAGAGCGACCCAAGGCGGCCAGGCCCCACAGTCGGCGAGCGTGAGTTCCGGCAGCGTCGGGAAGAAGCGTGCACGCGAGCTTGTGAGCCTGTCTCGCCTGTCCAGGCCAGGCCAGCCACGCCGATGTCTCGGGCAGAGGCATCAAGTTGGTGGTGGGCGAACGGGTGGTGCTGGCGTGCTGGCGCACAGGCGCTACGTGAGCACCTGCCGTTTGAGAGAGGAACAGCGCCATTCCTGCCCCAGGGTCAGAGGGTCGGAGGGTCTGATCTGCTCACTGGTCTGTTGACTGCCGTCCTTTGTGTATTGCACGTTGCATCTGAGTCTTCTCAAGGGACCACGACGTCCGAACGATCGCTCCGTTATATCTCGTTCGTCGTAGTAAGAGAGAACGCCTCCTCTTTGAGACGGCCGTGAGGGCCTTTGTTGATGCTCCGGCCTAGCGCCAACAGGGGCTAGTCAGACAGGCCGTCAGCACAGCAT
Source organism: Sporothrix inflata (assembly GCA_021396225.1). NCBI lineage: Eukaryota > Fungi > Ascomycota > Sordariomycetes > Ophiostomatales > Ophiostomataceae > Sporothrix > Sporothrix inflata. The sequence continues at coordinate 395,992 of WNYF01000005.1, read as the reverse complement.
TCGTAAGGCAGGAGCCATTGGAGGTCATTCTCAGCAAAGGTTTACTTTGTCCCTTTTTGTCCCCTTTTGTCCCTTTTTGTCTCTTTTTGACCCTTTTTTCTTTTCTGTTTCGTTCACCGTCTCCTGTCAGCCTCTCATCTCCAAGGGAGAACTTGTCGAAGGCCTCAAAGGATGCAGAGTTGTCCGGTGTTGCTGTCCTTGCCATCGGCTTTCAACCTTCAAGCACCGAATTGATAGGTATCAGGTATCTTACAAGTAAGCATCGTATAACCAGCACGATGGCAGGCCAAATCGCAGGCCAAATCTCGATGGACATCCTGCAGCCAATCACTGCACACCAAACCGCCCACTAACACAACGAAACACACGCACCGCAAAATGCAAAAACTTTTTAGTGTGCAACAAGCCACTGCTGTTATCCCGCCTCGCTAAGTTTTACAAATGGCCGAACAAGGGCCAGACGTGGTGTAGATCCGGTCTAGACCGCAAGGAACCCCATGCCCTTGTCCCACCACCCTTTCCGCCTTTTCCCTGGCTCCTGCTCTGAGCTATGTAAGATATTAAGATACCTCGCCTGACCTCGCTACTGCGCTGACCCGCTCCAAGTTCCTTGTATTTGCAGTGCATGCCCTGTTTTTGCCCGCCGTTTTTTGCGCCTAAACTGCTTTTCGCCTTTTCCCCAACACCAACATGCTTTTTTCTGACAGAAACAAGGCTAGACTGACATTTGGGAGCAAGGAAGGGTACGGCCGGGACAATGCCAGGAAATGTCACGAAAGAGAGCCGCGGGTTGAGGACGAAAAAAAAGGGGGGGGAAATATCATAAGCGAAAGAATGCTTCCTGTACTCGTAGCCTTGGCTAGTGTTTCCTTTTCTCTTCATCTCCTTGTCACCCGCAACTTCTCCTGGCGCCCCAGAGCCCGATCCAGTCAGCAAGTGGCCAAAGTGGTGCGATCGGACGGGAAGGGTCATGATCGAGAACCCCTCCGGGCTTCTCTTTTTTCTCTTTTCTCTTTCACGGGGCTATTCTTCAGGCTCTTAGGTCCCTTGAGTTAGGTCCCTTGAGATTATCTCTCTAATTCTCTGGGCGTGTTCATGTCCATTCCACTGTCATCGGGCTCTACGCTGGTTTACATACTCCGAAACAGCGTGAGACCCAAGCAAGAGCTAGGAGGGTATGGGAAAGGGAAAGAAAAACGGGCGTAGAGGGAAAGGGCGGGTGCTGCTAGTCTAATCCGAGCCAGGACCGGCAAACTCGCCGCCCGGGCACCGATCCTGGCCTGGCCAGGCCGAGGACGACAGCCACGACAGCATACGTCGTAGAAAGTCAGAAACGAAGAAAAGGCCAAGACCCGAAAACAGAAAAATAAAGACTATCGTGACTATCCACCGCACTAGGCTTCGATAGCAAGCATGTTCCCAGCTCCATCACAGACTGTGCAGACTGCGCAAGCTTTTATTATGTGCTTCCTTTTTTTTCTCGCTGGGGAAAAGAGCCCACTTGGACCTGTTCGGAAGCACTTCCCTCTGAAGTTATTGGCCAGGGAAAGTGCGTGCTAGAGACGGAAAGAGACACAAGAGACGAAAAGAGGCAATAGAGGCGTCCGGAGCATCGACGATCCGAAGAGGAAAAAAAATGGGGGCGACGCCACGCCAGGAAAGCGCGACCAGGTACAAGTAGAAAACACAAGACTCGACAGAGCAAGAGTTGAAGGAAAGAGAGACCCATCGCCGATTTACCTGCACGACACGCTCTCGCCTCTCTCTCGACCTCCTCTTCTCTCTCCTCGCTCCTTCCCTGGGCCCAGCTCGCCCAGGTTCTAGGCCGGTCCTGGCCATGCTGGCCATGCTGGCCATGCTGGTGCCCCGTGCTCCTGGAATTTTTTCGAGATGGCCACGCCAAACTCTCGATCGATGTGCCCGTTGGGCGAAGAGAAGAAAAAAGAAGAAGAAAGAAGACGGGAGAAAAGAGGGCCAAGAAGGAAAGAAAATGAAAGAAAACAGACTTCCCCCAAAGCCTCTTCCGTCGCAGCCCAATCTGGCAACCCCCACCCCTGAATCCCCGAATCCCTGAAGCCCGTTCCGTCCAGACAGCCTTTTAGACAGTCTTCTGGACCGGTCTCTCGCGAGTGGCCGTTGGATTTCTTTCAACGTTTCCCCCCCCGATTGGACGATCGCCGTGCTGGAGTGAGTGCGAATGCGATCGACAGTGGCAAGCTTCGACCACGAGGCTCGGAAAGATAACAATGGATTTGTTGAAGACGCCGTCCGACCATACCGTGCCGAGCCTGCCTCTCTGCCCTTTAGGCTCTGGGCCAGACCCTTTGTCCCTTCGTCCAGGGGCCGATGGCCAGATGCCCCCAAAAAGTCCAAAGAGCCCGCATCGAGTCTTCCCTCAATAACTGACTGCCGGTCGATCGTTGGCCTAGGGTGGGGACTGACTCGATCACGGGGGACGGGGCCTGGTTGACGTGGCCTGGCTGCCCCTGGCGAGAGACGTCCGGTTCCTGGATGATAAGCTCGGCCTTGCCCGGCCTTGGCACACCAACGGCTGCCGTGATATCAAGCTCAGCGGCACGGAACGTGTTGTTGTTGGTTTGTTGTTTTCTCCCCATTCTTCATTTCTCCCTTTTCTTTCTTTCTCTTTTTTATCCTCTACCCATCCCTTTCCCCCCCTTTCTCTCCCAACCCCTCTCGTCACACGTTTGATATATGCTTTTTCTCTCATCCCGTCGTGGTGACACCGGATTTTGCTCGAGGTGTGAATCCCGTCAGCCTCACAACCCACAACCCACTCCTCCTCCGCGTCAAAGTATACTCTTTTGCGCGGTTTAAGACTTTAATCATGCCCAACAACGCTCACCCTTTCGAGTTTGTTTGTATCTTGCCTTTCTCGTGCTTTCTCTCTCAAGAGCATATCCTTCCTAACCTCCCATTGTCCCGTGCTCTCCCCGACGAGCCCCCAAGTGGACGGGCAATGCGGCGTGCGCACAGAAATCGGTGGTGGAACATGCGCACAGGATACGGCATCTCGCATCCCGCCCCTTCTCACTGCGTTGTGTTGTGCTGTGCGCAAGAATAGGTTCTCGATTGCCTCAACCTGCGCGCAACGAAACACGAAATCCGTGCGGATCTGGGCTGACACACACATTATACTTATATTTATACCCCTTGTGCGATACAGGAGAAACACAAGAGAAAGAAAGGGTGTAAAAGTGAAGAAAGCATGCTTCCCGCTGTTCACGTGAGGAGTCACTCTTCAAGAGATCACTCCCCGTCCCGTAAAGTTCGTGCATATGGATGGGCCGTGTTTCCCGTCTCTTGTTAGTGATCTACCTGGCCGTGCTCTTTGCGTTGCGATTGAAAATGTGCCTCGTTCACTTTGGCATGCCCATTTGGCTTCCTTGCCTCTGTCCCTCCTTAACACCAATACCTTTTCCCCTGCCCACCCTACCACCCTCCTACAAGACCCCCTGTCGCTCTGGTGGGCGGCTGGCGCTGTGATTGGCCCGCCCGACTTGTAAATCTGCAGAAACAACCACACGGGCGCACCTTCCCTCCCGGCAGTCCACCATCCCCAGCCCACTCTTTCACTCGTCTCCCCACCACCCAGCGAATCGCCCGCTCTGTCTTCCCGGCGCTTAACTGCTGCTCTTGCACTCTTTGGCCCCATTCTTTGTGCCTCTGCCCTGGCTGTGTGGTTCGCACCTCCCCTGCATGTCCGTGATGTGATGAAGACGGCAGGTGCGCGCCCTGATTGGCTGGCACATTGCACATCGTTGCTTCTTTCCCGGGGGGTCACCTTGGGGGGACACTCGGGCCCTAGACATGATTCGCTGGTTGTCCTGCAGCCGTTGAGTGCTCTTGCTCCAATTCGCCCGTTTCTTCCCTCTTGATCTCCTCTCCCTGCCCATGTCGCCCTCTCTTTCCCGCCTGCAAAGGACGAGCAAGTGTGGGCAGAGCGGTTAACCGCTGGGGGAGAACATGAGGAAACAAAACGAGTGTGCGACGAGGGCGCTTTAAGTGTGCTCTGTGTGCACACACACTCAAGAACGAACCAGAGCGCAGAATGGGAAAGAGCGGGCGCCAAGAAGGATAACCACGAGGTAACGCAAGAGAGGGAAGGAGGGATCCAGGATTGGGTGAGGGGGATGGAAGATGGGAAGGGGCAGATGTGACGGCCGTGGGCGGGAAGGCGGGAAACAAATAAAACTGAAAGAGTCGTCCTTTCCCTCTTATCCGTAACCCTTTTGCTCCTCCTCTTGCTCTCTTTTCCCTTCCCATTCTTGGTTGTCGTGATCCTTTTGTCTTTTTGTGATTGTTGTTGGATTTTCCCTTCCACTCGGTGCCGGCCTTTTTTGACCTCATCTGGCTTGTCGACACTGCTGGACAGAAGACACAAGACACACTTTCCGTGTTTCTTCCACCTTGTTTTCGCATTGCCCATCTTTGTAGGCACATCGACACGAATCCATAACATCGTCAGTCCGACGACAGGCCGACTTCCAGCGCCTTCTGGACCACGGCTGTCACCGACGTCGACAACATCGACGACAAACAAAACACACCGAGGATTTGCACGGCACACACACACAGACAAGATGGCCTACCACCTCCTCCGCCGGCCATGGCGCAACCGGAAGATCTACTACTGCACCATGATCCCGGAACTCGCCACCATTGTCGCCCTGCTGGTGCTGTTCGGCCTCGCCCAGCCCAACACCTACCGCACCCTGATGTGGCAGATTGGCTACAACAACGGCTTCAACTCGAACCCCAACATGATCCTCTACGCCTATGCGAACCATGAACCCCTGCCGACCATTCCGTTTGTGTGGTCTCAAGCGTATGTTTATCTCTGACCACGCATTCTAGTCATCCTACTCCTTTCATATGGCGTCTGTCCTACTAACAGCAACAGCCTCACCGACATCAATGTGGCTATCTCCGTCCTGTCCCTGTTCGTCATCATCGCCAAGATGATCGCCCTCATCATGCACGTCTTCTTCCCTATCTTCGGCCTCATCATGTCCATCGCCATGGTCGGCCTCTACACCGCCAGCGTCTACGGCCAGGCCGGCCCCGACTACGCCGACGCCCGCTACCCCAGCCCCGTCCCCTGGTACTTGGCGAAAAGCTGCAGTTACGCCCAAGCCAACAACGCCGTCAGCGACTGCTTGATGGCCAAGGGCTGCTTTGCCGCCACCGTCCTCATGCTTACTATCTATCTCACCAACCTCGGCTTTGCCATCTACGCCATGTGGCCCAACAAGGCCCTCGACATCGTCGACGACGAGACCGACTCGGACGACGACAGCGTGCCAGCCGCCTCCAGCAAGCAGTGGGAGATGCAGCCGCAGGCGATGCGGTCACCAGGTCTGCGGTCGCCGGGTCTGCGGTCGCCCCGGTTTGCAGGCGGCGGCGGTGGTGGTGGCGGCGGCGTGCTGATGTCCGGAGGGGGCAACATGGCCTCGCCCTTCACGCCACGCACGCAAGCTTTCCATTCCCTGGACCGGAACGCCTCGCCCTTCACGCCGCGCACACAGGCGTTCCACACATTGGACCGGAAACTGCCGTTGCGGGCGTAGAGACCTGCAAGACGGCTCTATTATTCCTTTTCCTTTGTTACTTATACGCCTTTCACTAAAGGGCTCGACCGAGGTCTAGGTCTTCACATGGAACAGGCAGTCGTCACTTTTGTATATATGCGGAGGATCTCAAGTTGCCGATAGTTTTTGGCTTTGTTTTTGTATGAACTGAAGATATCTCTGGGACCTTTTTATTTCCTTTGCCTCTCATTCTGGCTATTGGCGTTTTAGGAAACATACTCGATTTTGTATTTCCAAAGAGAATAATTTTACGCTGTTACGCACCGACTCATCATGAAAGTGGCGCCAAGAGACATCGCAACGCCTTCACATTTTGCATCATGGCTTCAACTCAAAAATGAAGCAGCGCTGCGCTCGAGTCGGGTACGCTGACCGTGACTTGCCCGCCCTGCACCGCCAGCCGCTCGCCTGTCGTCACGTTGGCCAGCCGCACCGGCTTTCCACCGGCCAGTTCCACATTGTAGCTCCAGCCGTCCCAGGTGATACCGGTGATGGCGTCGCTGCCGTTTGCGAGAAGACGCTGTACAAGAAGGCCCGCGGTATTGTTGCCTTTGCCATGCGTCCCGTGTGGCTTGCTGCTTCTCGCCGTATCATTGACACCGAGGACGGGCACAGGGACGGAAAAGGTGTAGTTCTGACTCGGGCGCAGTGGAATGCTAGCCGGAGCTGCCTCGCCTAGGCCGGTACCGCCCACCGTCGTGTTGTAGCCACGTAGGTTCAGAACGAGCACCCGTGCCAGGCGACCGTCCACGTAAACGGCATACGCCGAGTCGATGTCGCTTGGGGATGACGCTGATTCCGACGGTGACAGCGGCACCACTGACACATTGTGCTGCCGGGTGTTGCCCAGCGCCGCTCCCACGGCAATGTTGCCATAGTACGGCGGCTTGGTCCCACGCGTGGCAATGTCCGTCTCCACCGGCTGCCACGAGGCGTACCGGTAGTTGGTGCCCTGGTGCATGTGCACACGGCCGAGCCCCGCGGCGGCGCTGTACAACAAAAAGTCCACGCCCCAGAGCGCGGCACCAAAGGCGTTGGACAGGCCCGGCTTGCCCTCGTTGTAGAGCGAGTTGGTCTCGCCTAGGATGTGCCGAGGACGAGGGCCCGATGTATTCCCCGCCGCTCCAAAGATTCTCTCGTACTCTGCAATGTGAGCGTCGATCGAGCGCACCGTGCTGCTGTGGTTCATGAGCGTGCCCTGAAGGGTGACGCCAGGCGAGGTGGCGCCGCTGATGTAGCTGGGGGTGTCAGTACGCTCTTCCCCCCTTCGCGAGCCTTTACGGTATCTGACGACCTCCTATCAAACTAGGACGTACTTGTGAGACGAGAACAAGGCAATGTTGCCGTCGACGTCCAGACCAGCCTTCCACGTGGCAAGGGCCTTTAGATGGTTGTTAACACCGGCAAAAGACGGTGCCATGAACCCGGCATAGTTGGCGGGAACAGAGGATGGCGACAACGCCGACGAATTGCTGTGGTGATGCTCCTTGCCCACCAATTCTGGGCAGTGCTTCTCGATCAGCTGCCGGATCTGCCGTGTGCCGTTGAGCCACTGGGTCACGTACGTGCTCTCGTTCCAAGCGACGGCCCGCGTTGGGCCTTGTGCGGACGTCGAGAGCAGGTCCGGCTCGTTTCCATACTCCCACGTGTAAAGCCGCCGATGGCTGTGCGGCTTGCCCCTGTTCGCCGTGCCGTTGCCGCTCCTGGCCGTGCCGTTGTCTCTCGTTTCGGGGGCTAGCGCATCACACAGCAGCGGCACCGTGTCCAAGAGAGTATGCCAACCAGCCGGGGTCGTCGCCAGGGCCAGGTTGAAGCCATGCGAGAAGCGTGTCCCGGGAAGCGTCCTGTAGCCCTCAAAGAAGGACGGACCGATGTACACGGTCGTCGGGTAGTCGGCCGAGCGCGAGAGATTGAACGTGCCGTTGATCGCCCACGGCAAGCTAGCATTGTAGAGCGCATAGTCCTGTGTGTTTCCCCTGGCCGAGTTAGACTCGTTTCCTGCGCCTTCGCCATCCCCTCCTCTTCTCGTGACCACTCACCCCACACGGATGTACGGTTTCGTGCCCGTTAGGTGGCCCAGGTTGTTGAGCAGCGCATCGCTAAACGTGTTGGGCGCCGACTTGTTGCCTGCAAAGTCGGGGAACGAGGCAAATTCAATAGAGTAGCTGACAAAGGCGTCGAGAAGCGGCGCACCGGCACTGGCCGGAGTGGACGCGCTGAGCCGGTAGACGGACGCGTTGGCGGCCGCGGCCCACGCCAGGGCTGCGAGGGATGTCTTCATGTTTGTCTGTGCCGGTGACTGACTGTCGTGTCGCCTCTTCTGGTATATTCACAATGTTCGAGCTCCTGCATTATCCAGAGACAAAACGAAAGTAGAGCAAGAGGAAGGGAGCGCTGATCACAAAGCAGCTGGAGGCCATCTCGCCCCTGAAGCCGTTTACACTCGTAAACAGCTCTGCATGTTGATTATCCAGGCCGTTCTGCTGCTTTCATTGAACTCGCGATATAAACGACGGTATAGACAGCATCTTGCCGTTCGGGAGCACAACCTGTTCCATTTGCGTTAATATGGCTGCTCGCGCCCGGGTGAATTGACTGTCGCCGTACCCCTCACCTAGACGGAATGCGTCTTCGCATGCAAGACATCGAAAACGTAATCGAGCTGGCTGCGCACGGCGTAGACGTACCCGTTTATATCTCTGGCAGCTTGGCGGCAACTGATAGCATTGAAGCATCGAAGGCGTCGAGAACATGCGTGATAGCCTCGATAGCCAATACTAGCGTTTTTGGTGGTGCCGTTGGGGCTGCTGATAGCTTTCTAGCGGCAGTTGGTGGGAGCCGCCGCACCTGCCCTGACAGGTTCCCCAGAGGAAGGGGAAAGACCCGCACAAGGGGCAAAGTAGCAGGAGCGACCCGTTGGTCGAGCTTTGTCAAGCTGAAGCCTCGTCGTCTCGCATCCAGCAACCCTTCTGGGCCAGGCCGTCCAGCTTCGGACAGCTCCCCAGACCTCGTCTGCAATAACTAAATCGGATAAGGCTCTCGAAATTACGGATTAGTCAACGGAGAGGGCCTGGACCGGTCTCTTCTGCCTGGTCCTCCGGTCCATCCTCCGGACGGCAGCTGTTTGCGCCTGCGAGGACCCGGTGACCAGAAAAAAGCTCAAATGGAAGGAAGATCAGGGGTGGGCTACGAGGCAACGACCGAAAAAGAGAAAAAAAGTCCATTGCTCTTGCCCTTTGACGAGAAGTCTTTGCGGCAATGCCTAAGGTTTTACCCAATTCGGAAATTGCAACCGACCACCTGCCCCCGTCTTGGGGCAACTTAGCGTTGAAGCTAGGCGCAGGAAAGAGCAACCTACTGGACGTCATCGAATTGGCCCCTCTTTCCTCAGTTGATTCGGCTCTCACAGGGCGTTGCCCCCCGCCTGAAACACCGTGCCTTCGCGTGTCTCCAGCGCACCTGCCCGCCGGCGGCGCTCATCATCGGCGCTTCGGCGTCTTGGTCTTGTTGCTGTCCCTTCCCCTCACGGTCGCTCCTACCTTTTTCTGCACCTCGCCTTCATGACGTTGCGCCTCCCTCCCCTCCCTCTCTCCTCTTGTCCGTTGTATCCCCTCTCCGCACTTTTGTCGTTTTTCTGCAGCACCATCGTCCCATCCAGACACCGCAGACACTACCAACAGGTCAGTGTGACTCCCGGAACCACCATTTCGTGGCTCGTCTAGCGTCTCCTTCTCGCATTCTGACGCCGGCTTTCGGCTTGCCTTTCCAGCTCGGAACTCGATTAGGAATCGATCTGACCCTTTTTGGTCGCTTCGACAGATAAGTATTGCCGACGCCGACCACCGAGTAAAAAGGACGGGAATAGCATCCGAAAAAGAGAGAGAGAAAGAGAGAGAAAAGGACGAGCAAAAAGAAATGGCAGCTCTGCGGTCTTCCCTGCGTCTTTCTACTCTGCACACATCTCGACTTGTTGCTCCTGCGCGCCGCTCTTGCTTCCAACCGTCGGCATTTCCCACGATCCTCTCCAGAAAAGCATCCAACATGGCTCCCAAGGTATGTGGTCTTCTTTTCGTTCTTCGTTTGTCTCGTTCTCTCTGTCACTCCCTCTTGTTGCCCTCCGCCTAACACGCGCTTCTCTAGCTCCGTGATCCGTCCCTGCTGAAGACGGGCGTCTGCTTCGTCAACGGCGAATGGGTCAAGGCCGGCTCCGGCAAGACCTTTGATGTCAACGACCCGGCCACCGGCGAGCTCATTGGCGTCGTGCCCGAGTTCGACGCCAAGGACACCGAGGCCGCCATTGCCGCCGCCGCCACGGCCTTCGAGTCCTTCCGCCACAAGACCGGCCGCGAGCGGTCCAAGCTGCTGCGCAAGTGGTACGACCTCATGATCGAGAACGCCGACGACCTGGGCACTCTCATCACGTGGGAGAACGGCAAGCCGGCCGCCGACGCGCGCGGCGAGGCCGTCTACGCCGCCAACTTTTTTGAGTGGTTCAGCGAAGAGGCCCCCCGCATCTACGGCGACACCATCCCCTCGACCGTGCCCGGCAACCGTGTGTACACCGTCAAGGAGCCCATTGGCGTCTGCGGTCTCATCACGCCCTGGAACTTCCCCGCCGCCATGATCACCCGCAAGGTCGGCCCTGCCCTGGCCGCCGGCTGCACGGTCGTCGTCAAGGCGCCCGGCGAGACGCCCTTCTCGGCACTGGCCCTGGCCGAGCTCAGCATCCGCGCCGGCATCCCGCCCGGTGTCGTCAACGTTGTCACGGCCCTCGAGAACACGCCCGAGGTCGGCCTGGTGCTGACTACCAACCCCACCATCCGCAAGATCTCCTTTACGGGCTCCACCAACGTGGGCAAACTGCTGATGAAGCAGTGCTCGAGCACGCTCAAGAAGCTGTCCCTGGAGCTGGGCGGCAACGCACCGTTCATTGTCTTTGACGATGCCGATGTCGACGCCGCCGTGGCCGGCGCCATTACGTCCAAGTTCCGCTCGTCGGGCCAGACCTGCGTGTGCGCCAACCGCATCTTTGTGCAGCGTGGCATCTACGACACGTTCGCCGAGAAGTTCGCCGCCAAGGTCCGCGAGTTCCACGTCGGCAACGGCTTCGAGAAGGGCATCACCCACGGCCCGCTGATCCACGACCGTGCCGCCAAGAAGGCCAACGAGCACGTCCGCGACGCCGAGAAACTTGGTGCCAAGGTTGTCGAGGGCGGCAACTTCTTGCCCGACCTCGGCGCCAACTTCTTCGCGCCCACCGTTATTACCGGCCTGACGCAGAAGATGCTGATGGCGCGCGAGGAGACGTTCGGCCCTGTTGCCGGTCTGTTCTCCTTTGAGACCGAGGATGAGGTTGTCCGCTACGCGAACAGCACCGAGGTCGGTCTTGCCGGCTACTTCTTCTCCCGCGACATTGAGCGCATCTACCGCGTGGCGGAGCACCTCGAGGTCGGCATGGTCGGAGTCAACACGGGCCTGATCTCGGAGCCTGCGTCTCCGTTCGGTGGTGTCAAGGAGTCCGGCTTCGGTCGTGAGGGCTCTGCCTACGGCATTGAGGAGTACCAGATCACCAAGATGGTCACGACCGGTGGCATGGGCAAGCCTCTTCAGTCGTAGAGGAGTAACCTCTTCAGGGGAAAGGACAAAAAAGGACAAATAAAACAAAAATATTTTGGTTATCTCATGGGCGTTTGTATAGTTATTTTTGACCGACATCATAATTTGTCTTGAAAAAATTGATCGAAACACAAAGTTTGCATGAAGGTAATATTTCTGGAGGCGTGAATTTATTTGCTTGACTCTGAGCTCTGGTAGCTGTGATGCTCGGTCCCGCACGCTGTGCCACTATATTTATAGCGCGTTTTGGCAGTGCGCGCGTTCTGGCAACTGAGCTCGTCGAGGTCGAGTCCCCACTTAACTCGGAGCAATTGACCAATCACGTGCTACCGCATTTTCTCTCAATTTTCATCGTCCTATTTTTCGAACAGAGTCTCAAAACCGGCAACGCCAGTTCATCCGGGCCCTGCCTCGAAGCCACACCGGACGACCACACACACGACGACAACACACATACACACACCCACGGCTGCATCTGCGATCGCGGGGTACAATAGAAATGCATCGGCCGTCTATTCGCTCCGCGCTGGGGCGGACCACGCGCGGCGTGCTGCCCACGGCCGGCTATGCCGCATCCGGCGCCCGGAACCCGTTGTCGATCGCGACGACGGCCTTCTTCTCCTCGACACCCTCCCAAGCCGTCCTCAAAAACGTGACCGGCCGCCAGGACCGTCTGGCAGCAGCGGCCTCCGAAGTCAGCTCGCTCAACAGCGACAGTAATGGCCGCAGCGGTACCGCACCCCAACCCCCAAACGCACCACAGCCTGCCGGCGCCAACCCACATTTCTCGTTGTCAGGGCCGCCGGGCGGCGACAGCGCAAGCAGTACGAGTGGTAGAAGCGGCAGCATCATCAACATCCGCAGCCTGCCCCGGAAGTTGTCGGGCGGCCCCCGCGGCTTCCCTGGCCCTGGCGTCTCGGACGCGAGCACGTCGGCCCCTCGCATCAACACGAACCCTGCATTCCGGCAAGGCGGAGTAGGCGGTCCCGGCCGATTTGGCGGCACGCTTCGTGGTGGCAGAGGTGGCAGCGCGGGACGGGGACGGGGACGGGGGCGGCGGCGGTCTGGCAACCGGGAAGAGGGAGAGGAAGCCAACGCGGCTAGAGAAGAGGCGGAAGACGATTCTCTGACCCCGGAGATGGTCGAGTACCTCGTCAAGGAGGACATGGGCGAGTACTCTGACTTTGAGCCGGCGCTGACACTCGAAGGCCTCCTGGGCCACCGGCCGGCCGTGGTCTCAACACAAGGCGACGCGACGGGCAGCGTGGTCATGGCCCTGCGCCAGATGCGCATCGTGGCCGGCGGCCACGCCTTTGGCGGCGGCCAGGAGGAGGGCGCGTCGAGTCTGTCGTCGGTGCCAAATTCCGAGGGCCTGCGTGAGCGCTTGCACAAGGGCGAGACGGTGTTCTTTGACACGACCCTCGAGCGGTCCATGGTGGATTCGGCGCTGCACTCGGCGACCGTGCGGAAGCGGCTCGAGCTGAAGAAGATTCCCGTGGACACAACACTGATTGCGCCGATCAACGAGGCCACCAAGGAGGCGATTCTGGACACGGCGATTCGCGGCGTGTACGCAGGGCCCAACGACGCGGCCAAGGACCCGGCCGCGAGCGGCACGTTGCTGGAGACGTTCCACCGGTACCAGGCCAAGGACTACACATACACGCAGGAGCACCAGCGCAACTTTGACGCCAAGATCCTAGACCTGCTGCCCAACGCCGGCGAGACCAAGGCGGGCAAGGGAGGCAAGGCGGCGAAGTCGTGAGGAGCAAGATACGAATGCAGTAAACGAAATACCGGAGAGGAGACCTTGTATATTTTTGTCTTATTTCTTCTCCCAAAATCATAACTCACCAAAACATATATCATGTACAATACAAAGCAAAACTTTTCATTTTATGTTTATGTTTATGCTCATGCGTAGAGAATTCATTTCCAAACCGACAATGTATGCCCCGGGTATGCCCTTCCTTCTGTGACCCCCTCTACCGCTTGTTGATCCGTTCGGCGTGCTTGATCGCCTCCTTTTCGGCCGCGTCGACCTTGGCCATGCGCTTCTCCTGGCCCTTGAGCAGGTCCCGGTCCAGCCGGTGCAGGTCGTCCGGTTGCACCGTCTTGTCCTTTTTCCACTGCTGGTGCGTCTTCTGCCGCCGCGCTGTCGCCTTCCGGATCTGCGCCCGCCACGTGTTGGCCAGGTCGTGCACGCGCCGCGTGCGCTCGGCCGCCGCCGCCGCCGACGAGGTGGTCTTGTCGTTGACGCCGCCCAGCTTGATCAGCAGCACCAGCTCGTCGTTGGCGTCGGGCTGCGGCTGCTGGCCCTGGAACAGCGGGTTGGTCTGCACGGCGCTGACAATGGCCTTGCGGCTGGCCGGATTGTGCATGCGCAGCTCGACGACGCGGCCGCCGGCGCGCGGGATGACGAGGGCCAGCTGGCTCAGCGGCACGAGCGAGCTCGGCCCCTCGACGGCGGACTCGCCCTCGCCCTCGATCTCGCCCTTGAGCGCCACCTGCGTCTTGCCAATGGCATCCACATCAACGCCGCCCTCGCCGTCGCCCGCGCCGCCGCCGCCGCTCAGCGACCGCTTGAGCTCCTTGAACTTTTCGTCGTGGTGCACCTCGCTGCGCTGCCAGCGCGACTCGACGTCGGCAAAGTTGAAGGCGTCGGCCGGGTCGGCCACCGGGTGGTTGCCGCCGTCATCGTCGGCACCGTCGTCTTTTGAGGAGGACGAGGACGAGGACGAGGACGGTGGTGCAGCGCCCTTCTTTTCCTTCTTGCCGCCCTTCTTGCTCTGGACGGCCGTCTGGGAGAAGCACCGCCGCGAGCAGACCAGCAAGTTGCTTGTGTGGAGAGTCGTCGGAGTGGGCGCCGTGCGCAGGACGGGGGAGGTGTTTGCGGCCTGGAGAAGTGTCCGCGAGGCGGCAATGGCACTGTGTAGAGAAACATGAAGCATCAGCGAAAGGCGAACAGAAAATGCGATTTCGAGGTCCAATTAGCCGCTCTCACGGGGATTTACCTTGCCGGGCGGCATAGGCCGACTGTGCTGCGCTGTGCCAGCGTCTGGACTGTTGCTATACTGCGCATCTTGGTTGTTGTTGTGTTCTTGGTGGCTGTCTGCGAAGTGAGTGAAGTGGTGTTGTTGTCAGTGTCGTGTGTTAAAAGCTGGATGTTACGATTTTGCGGGGAGGTGGAGCTCTCTCTGGGCGCCTGAGTCGGCTCTACCATGCTGTGCTTCATATAACGAGACAGTCGAATTTTTTTATTATACTGATCGTGTGGCCTAGTGGTTAGGGCATGTCCTTTACAGTCTTCCTAGGAAATTTACGCTGATCGGATGGGATCGCAGGTTCGACCCCTGCCACGATCATAGTATTTCTTTTTGTCTCATGTTTTTTTTTTTTTGGTGAGAACTCCACGGATCGTAGATTTTTGATGAAAGTGCTAGTATTTTTTATTTTATTTTTATACTGGTATCTTTATTTATGCTATCCAATTACTCCAACCTCCAAGTCTCCATGCCCATGCCGACCACAAGAGCAGATGCGATGCCGGGACCACCAATGCTTTCCACATCGCCCGGATCCGCGATGGCACTGTAGCGGTCGTCCAGACGCTGTACCCGGACGGTTTTCGTTGTGTCGGAGCTTTCTGAGTTTGACACGAGAACCCTCCACGCCTTGACTCTTTGGTCGTTGCTGCAAGTGACAGCCGTGAAGCTCGACTCGTCCCTCGCTTCCGTCTCTTGACATAGTATTCTGGCGCCAGTGACGGAGGCTGCATGGGCACTGGACACACGGAATGTCTTTCCGAACGTGTAAGCGGTGTTGCCTTCGTTGCTTGCCGATGCGAGGATTGTTACCGCTATGGAATTGTCATCACCGCCAGTGAAGATGGCCGTCGAAGAACCGGCGTTTTGGCCGATCGAGACGAGATCGAGAGCTTTGACTGCATTCTGATGCGTCTTGGTCGCACACAAGAGAGAGTAGTCGCCGTAGTTGAGAGACTCTTGTGCCTCATTAGCATCGCGGGGCAGCGGCGTGGCTTTCCACACAGTCAAGTGCCCGTCCGCAAACGCAGCCAGTACCACCAGGTCGCGTCCGTGCTGCAGTTGCAAATGGTTCAATTGCGTCGGGCAGGCACCCGTGTAGTGGCCCTGGGCCAGCAGCTGCCAGCCACTGGCTGTGGCATAGCGGTACGTCTTGAGGATCGAGTTGGACAGGCCGACAGAGACAAACATGGCGCCTTTGTTGTCCGGATCGCGACTTGCGTCGAGGCCGATGATGCGCAGGATCTTGTCGTCCGTACTATCAGGGTAGGATGACTCGCAGAGCACGGCCAGGCCATCGTATGCCGAGTCCGCAATGGTCGATATGCGCCAAATAAAAAGCTCTTCCGACCCGGCGGCACTGATCAGGCAGTCGTCGCCGAGCCAAGCCAGGCTATGCAGTCCGGTATTGTGCAGTTTCAAGACAGAAAGGCAGCGCCGTCCGGTTGATGTGGCGGTCGTGTTGTCGCTTCGAGGATTGTTCCATATGCGAACAACCGTGTCTTCGCCCCCGGTCGCGATATACTTGCCGCCAGCGCTAGCACGGATGGATCGGATCTCGCGACCATGGCCGCCTGTCTTGAGCGGCGCTGTGACACACGCGTCCTGTGCGAAGACGTGCAGCTCGGACTGACGTGTAAAGGCGAAGCGGATTCTGCCCGCGTTTGTTGCCGACTTGCCTCCACTGCTGCCGCAAAAGAGGTACGTATGGGTCCTATGTGTACCACCGCAGTCGACGGTTGCGAGCTCCTGCTGGCGTGTTTCGTTCCAAACGACAAAATGGGTGCTCCGGAAGCCACAAACAACAAGCTCGGGTGGCTCGCCTGGCGTCTCGCTCTGAATGAACCATGCATCTCGGACAATGGGGCCAAACGGCGTGGCTGTCTCGTGTTGCAGGCGTATCGTAGAAGTGCCATGCTTTTCGTCAACGCTGTAGATGCGGTAGGTGCCATCGCGGGCCGTCACGACAAAAGAGGCCGACGACAGCGGTGGGTAACCTGGTCGAGGCGGTAATGGAACAATCGAGAGAATGGCATCTCGGGTTCGTGTTTGTAGTTGTGTTTCCAGGACAAATGTTGGGGGCGCAGTACCATCATCGCTCTCCACAGGCTTGTACAAGCAAAGCTGTCCATTCCGAGAGCCCAGCACAATGTACTCCAAGCACCGGCTTGCAGCGGTGATGACCATGGCCGCAGGTGAAGCCGGGACCTTTGTCGGTAACCTCAGCGATCTTGCACTCTCCGACAGAAGTGTGCCCTTTGTGACGTCGATAGCCAGGTCCAGCAACGCAGCTTCGTCCCTAAACAAAGTCGTGGCGATGACCCCCAGATGAATGATAGAATTGCCAGAGGTCTCGATGGCGGTTGTATACTCTGCTGTATGCGGAAGGAAGAAGATCTCGTCCACCTTTCCTGAAAGAGTCGCAGCGACCCGTTGCATTCCACCACTTCTCGAATACACGAACAGCTGTCCGGTTGCATTTCCAACGATCGCCAGCCCTTCGGCGCCTGGACTTGTTGCTACACCGCCGCCGCCGCCGCCTCGCGGACTGCGAACAACGTTGTAGTCTTTCAATGACAACATTATATCGTCCGGAACTCCGGGAAGTTCAAGCCACTCTAGGGAAGCCGTCTCGCTGCTTGTTTGTTGGAGGTCGCCTAGCAAGATTCTTCCTTGTGTTGTAGCTGCCAGCAGCTGATTGTCGGACAGGAATGCATAGCTATTGAAAACCTCTTCGCGGACTTTTTTCTGGCTACCCTTCTTCGCCTTCGGCGCGGCTTCGTCCCCGTCTTGTTGTATAGGAGGGGGAGGAGGAGGTAAATCCGGTTCTGTGCTAGCAATCCTCGGAGGGATTGTCGAAGAGGCAATTGTTCCCGATAGGAGTGTGGTGAGTCCATTTCCCTGGCTCGTAGCAGGCTGTGGTTGGCCCTGGCGGCCTTCGAACAGGCAGATCTTTCCGTCACAGCCTCCGGTTGCAATGAGAGGGCTGTGCGGTGATGCCTTTCCAGATAATGCCTTGGGAGAGACTGCAGCCGACCAAATATTCTTTCCAGCGTGCGATGAAAGCGTGCGGAGGTGCACAAGCTTTCCGCCCAAGTTGAGCTCGTCACCTTGAACCTGGTTGAGGCCCAGTTCGAGCCGCCACTCTTGTGCCGTGGCATCCTCGCCGAACGAATACAGAAGCAAGTTGCCGATCTTGGCCGCTGCCGCCGAAAATTCACCAAATCGCACATGCCAGATGCGCGAAGCATGTGCCATGACGGCGGCCAGAGCAGGCGACGATGATGGTGTCGACGGTGGCGGCGGGTCGGCGCTTTGTAGATATTTCTTATCGACGGCACTCCGTGGTTGTGGTTTTGTGCCGTCTGTCAGCTCATCGGTCCGCTGGGCAAGCCCCTCAAAAGTGTTCTGGAAGCCAGTCTCGCGGGCTTCATTTGCTGTGTGAGCATCCAGCGCCTTTGCATCGTTCCCGTGGCCGCGATTTTCTCTGTCCATGTACAGCGGCCATACACATATTGTGCGGTCATCGCTGCAGCTAGCCAGTAACCGAACACGTCTTTGTGGCCCCAGCTCTGCTTCACCGCCAAGTAGGTCGCTCACGTTCAACTCGGGCGAAACAACGACATCGAAGATCGAGCCCTCGTGGCCAGTAAAGACATCAAGGACTTTGATTCCGAGGTCTGTGCTGCTGCTGCTGTCAGTTGTCGGTAGCCGGCACGTCCAAACCACAATTTCGCCAAAGACAGTGCCTGCCACGACAAGCAGACTGTCGTTACCATCACTGGTGCTGTCATCGCTGCCTGCCCAGGCCAGCTGGGCAGAGTACAGCACCGGCCGAGATGGTGAGATGGGCGAGCCGAGGAGGACCAAGGAGGACTTGTCTACCCGGAAGGGCAAGATCTCATTGTGCGCCGTGATGAACGCACCAATGCACCCCTCTTTGCTGCCTCTTTGGTCGCGGCGCGGCAGCAGGCCGTCGTAGATCCAATCGGGTGTTAAGACCTCGTTCACCGCGGGTAGAGATGTTTGTGCTGAGGTTTCCGTCACAGCCGCGGCTACCACAAGCTGGGCAATGTGGTCCCGGCTCACGAGCGCCACGGACTGGCCACCCCAAACGAGGATGTCGTCGTCTTCATCGTCCTCGTCGTCCTCGCCGCGTTGTCCCACCCGGCATCCCTGTATAGGCTGCTCGGCAAAGACGCGGAGACGGCCGTAGCAGCGGCGGCCGGAGAGAGAGCCAGGGGCCGGACCAGTTGGTCCATTGCTGGCTTTATCGTTTTCGCCGCTCTCTGCAGCACCGTAGACAGCCAGCCAACCGTCTTCGCCCGCGAGCACGAACAGGGACGATGGCGTCTCGTGTGCTGATACCGGTGCCGGTGCTGATGACCCCTCTTCTGGCGTCCTCGTTTGTCGGAAGCGGTAGAATGCGAGAGCGGTGACGGGGCATAAAACGGACGAGTCGTCTCGTTGAAGCCGCCGAGGAGTAGACATCTGGTCATGTGTTGGCTGCTGCTGGGCCACAAGGCTCGAAGTGGCGGCAGCCATGACACCAGTCACCACCCCGTCAAGTGGGTTTTACTTCTGAAGGAAGGAACGATTCTGGCCGCTGTTGCTTTTAAACCTGAGATTGGTGTTTGGGAAGTTCAGATGCTTGTTTCAAATGGCGGAAGGTGTGGTACGGTGAAAATATGAGATTGAAATAGGAAAGAGCGAATTGGGCTCCTTCTTGGAGGATGCCTTTTGGGTGTCGTTGATTTTTTTCCCACAAGGCTAACTTAGGCTCAGGCACCTCACTACGTATCTTACTTCTTCTCACCTCATAAATACTTTCAGCGCCATCACATATCTTCTTTCAACAAATTATAATATTTTTCGCGCACAATGCAAATAAGTCTTACTATCTGGTGCGATCTTGTTTCCTTTATGAACTACATTCTCTTATAAGTTTCTTGATAAATAACCTACGTTGATGAAGACACTCGATTGCGGGTACGTACATATGAGATCACGTGCCGCGCTTTCGTGTAAATGGTTCATCTTCACCAACCATATCAATGTACGTACGTTGTATGAGACGCAGTGGCAAATACGACTGTCAAAAGTAAACAAAGTTTTGTGTTTTGTATTTTTCAGATTCTATGAACATCGCATCTTGACGTCCCCCCAAGTAACAGGGTATACAGAGAATAATATAAAAAATAGTATAGAAAATAATTTTTATCGTCGTTCAATTCCCAGTCATGGTCGAACAAATATAGAGAAAAGAGAGAAGAAAAAGGTTTCATTTCCAACCCCTCATAAGGTAAACATGACAAAACAGAAAATAGCAGTAGGAAAATCGTCCCGGTAAAATCGAACAAAGAAGCTTTCCAAATGAAACGCCGGTGATGCAGACATCAGAATAAGCTAAACCACGCAAAATGATCAAACAGATAGGTGTAGGAGAGAGAGAGCGCTAAAGAGAAGAGACGCGAGTCCCTAGAGGAATTTTATCGTGAAAGCCTAGGCCGAACAAGTAAACACGCTTAGACGCGCGAGTGCGAGTACGGCTCGTAGGCCAGATCGGAGCGGCCGCCCTGCGGGTACCGCGGGGCACCGTACTGCGGGGCGTAGGCGTTGGCGTTGTTGTAGATGCCGCCGTTCTGGTTGGGGTCGTTGAGTGGCTGGTACGACGAGCCCGACGGCACGGACTTATCGTCCAGGTGGCGCGGGCCGGCGCGGTCGCGGCGGCTCTCGGGGCTGCAGCAACACACAGTGAACATCCAGAAGAAGGAAGCGGCCACGGCAGCGGCGGCCGAGATCCAGACGGCGGCCAGGAAGCCACCGTTGACCGAGGCGTGGACGCCGTACTTCTCAGCCTCGGTCTTGACGGCGGCGACGACGACAATGGACATGGCCGTGGCCAGACCGGCCGCGCCGACAACGGCGACGACGGTGATGCTGGCAATGAGGAAGGTCACGCAGGCAACGCCGCGGCTGCAGCTGGTGAAGAGACCGAAGATGATCTCCAGGGCCAGTGCGCCAAAGGCGATGAAGAAGACGATCTGGGTCCATTTCGCGAGCGTGCTGAAGGCCTTGATGGCAGTGGTGATGTCCGTGGGAATGGTCAGGTTGGCACCAGTCGAGCTGATCAGGCTGGTAACGGAGTTCTCCGAGTTGTTGAGCGTCCTGGCAGCCCAGTTGAACTCGGCCTTGGTGCAGCTGCGGGTGCCGTTCTGCTCGGTGACGCAGTAGTTCCACAGGCCAATGTCGTACAGCTTGCCGAGGTTCAGGTCGGCGGCGGTGATGTTGGTCGACGTGGAGGCCGCGGTGGCCTTCTCGCTGGCACCATCGGTCGTGCCGCCGGTGACAGTGCCGGTGGCGGCGCTGCCCGAGGCGCTCGAGGTGTCGCTGGTCAGCAGGCTGGCGTCGTGGAAGCCGACCGAAGCGCGGGCGACCGAGGCGTCGTGGAAACCGACGTTGGAGCGGGCCACGGCAGCATCGTGGAAGCCGGCCGAGGCAGGGGCAGCAGCGCGGGCGACGGGTGCGGCAGCACGGGTGTCCAGGACAACGGTGTCACGGTCGTCCAGAACCGCACGGCTCAGGATGGATATGGCATCGGACGGGCTGACAGACAGGTCGGTGGTGTTCACCTCGAACATGTACAGGTTCTTGTCGGCGACACCGGCAAGGGCGGCCACGAGCAGGGCCACGATACTGACGACGGCCAGCACGAAGGGCAGGGCCACGCAGACGACACGTCCACAAGAAACCATTTTGGCGGATGAGGGATTTTGGTTGGGTTGGTGATGAGGAAAAGAGGAGGAAGAGTCCGCGGCTGTTTTCAGCGGGAGCGGTGGAAGAGGCGGGCTGAAGGCACGCGCGAAAGAGGCGAGCCTTGAGGTGTAGGACGGCGGCGACGTGGGTGGAGGGGGTGAAAATGGCGGTCTCCGGTAGTGGTGGACACTGTAGTGGGCGGGCTTGGGAGGAGCCGGTGGTGGAAACGAAGCAAGTGGATTGCTGTTGATGTTGTTGTTCAACGGGCTGGAGTTGTTCAACGAGCTGGAGTTGTTGTCGTCGACGGTGGATTGAGGTCGAAGTCGAGAACGAGGTGGAAGAAAAGGCGGTTGAGACGGGGGTGAAGGCGAGAGGAGGGAGGCGGCGGAGTGGTGCGGATGCGAGTGCGAGTGCGGCGACGAGTCGTGGGAAGACTCGGAGGAGACAGAGGACTCGGACTGGCTGGACACCTGGCGGATGACGGGACTCACAGAAACGAAGGTGGGCGAGGAAGAAACGGCTGGAAGATGACGAGGAGCAAAAGCTGGCGATGGACGAGAGCGTCGGGGAGGGGGCTGCTCATAAATACGGGAAGAAGGGGAAGTGCGACTGGTGCGAGAAGTGCGAGTGAAGGAGGTGGCAGGGGGCGCGGCCTGGGTCGCACCTGCTGTGCGCGGCGTGGAAAATGTGGAAAATGTGGCAGCCTTGGACCGCACCAGGAGCAGGGAATCGGCCTTGTCAAGGAAAGCGGACCTGTGGTGCTGGTTTTTTTGGTGCTTGTAGTGCTGTTCCTGCCCGTTTTGCTGGCTGGGCAGGCCCTGAACAGCAGTGGCGTGGCGCAGGGCGTGGCCGCCAGTTGGTGGATCTGCGCAGGAGCGATGGCCCGACATGGTCTAGCGTGTGTTTTGCTCAGCCCCGGCTGGGCTCTGGTGGAGGAAGGAGCAGCAGCGGATACGTAACGCGTGGTTCGGCGGAGGAGGAACGACAGCACCAGGGCAGGAGCAGGCCAGTGAGGAGACGGACTGGGGGTGTTCCAGGGGTCCTGCGTGTAAATTGTGTGCGGGTGATTTTGGGTGTTTTTTGGCACTTTTGTCTCTCTCTTTTCTTCAGTGCGCAGCGTTCTCGTGCAGGGTATCGTAATTTCGATTTTGGCACCGCGGACTGTTCGCGAGGCGCACTTTTGCGGGAAGGGTATTGAAGGGGTTGAAGGAGCAGCAGATCGCATTCGTCGTATCTTGCCAAAAAGGGCAACTACGAGGGCTTTACGGTGACTGCTAGCGAAGAATAGCACGTTTTTGTACTTACTCGGACACGGCGAATCTACAGAACAGCAAAACAAACAAACCGTCAACGAAGATGCTGTTGCTGTTGACAATGTCGTCAAGCACGACGAGCTCGCAGCGTTGGTGCAGCAGCCGGGCGTCTCCAGGACATCACGACGGACGTCAACACTCGGCGAATTTGGAGCATCATGCGCTGTAATTGCAGTTCGCGGGGCCGGCAGGTCTAAAGACTAGAGCCAACAAATCAGCCCAGGCCAGGCACAGGGGGAAAGTCGTTACAATAGCTTTGCGCTAGGGCCTGGGCCTGGCCGCTAACCCTGAAAACGGCCTGTTGGTGTGTACTGTGCAAGGTGTGCGAGACGTTACTAGTAAAGAGCTAAATGGGTGCATTCCTCGCGCGGGCTGGGCGCGCGCGTTCGCCCTTCATGAGATCTCTCTGCGTCTCTCGTTTATCCATCGACAGGCCCTGTTGCCGAGTACGGTTGCAATTCCGTTTCTTACGAGAGAATCCAAAAAGGAAAAAGGTAGGGGGTTAGGGAGCTGTAAAAAATAGAGATACGGCGGATACGATTTGCATTGGCAGGATTGCGGTCAGAAAAAGGAGGATTGACCAGTGAAGTTGGCTTTTCTCCAGAAAAATATGTGCTGACAGGAGGATTGCAGTGGAGTTTCATAAGGCCCATCCTGTGCTGATTGCAGGAGCGGGAAACCGCGATTTCTCACGGTCTCTCCAACAGGATCGAGGAAGAGATGCTACGGTGGTAAGGAGGGAAGCCAATCTCGTTTGGCAGGCGTCGAGCCCAGGTGGCCAGGATCCCCGGCCCGCTGTCGTTTGTGTCGTTTGCCATTTGTTGCTTTCCGCGTCCTCGCTGGGCTGAGCCGTGAACCGGAAGAAAGCAGTCGCAGCAGGTGAACAACAGACATAAACAAACACGTTCTGGCAGTATCTCCGGAGTACGACGTACTCACACTCGTACTGGGCCAACAACATCAACAGCATCCAAGAGCCAGCCCAGTTCCAAGACCTATTGCGTCACCCCTGACGACAACACACAGGCTGTTGCCACCAGAACCACGGGAATCTCTTTGAGGCCGCTTGCAGGCGATGAAAGGCGACGTTCAGACAGCCGAAAAGATGGTGTGCTTGAGTTGCACAGAAACGAGAAGAGCGAAAGAAAAGACTCGTGTGTCGTAAAGCGGCAGCTAGTAGGCGAGTACGCGTGTACGAGCTGATCTTACGTATCTCGCAAGCAAAGGTTGCAGGACAGAAAAGAGAACCTGCTCGTCTGCCGAGAGGCGACACGTAAGATCACCTCCCCATTGCCGGCCGCAGAGGGTGCGCGATAAAGAAGTAAACGAAAAGAGCGAAATGCCTTTAAGGTTATGGATCCTGCCCTCTCTCAGATCTGTGGGTTGAGCGTCGTAGTCTTGTGGCGTTCATTCGTCGTATGCTGTTGAGAGGCACGAAGAGGCAGAGAAACAGAGAAGGAAAGAGGCTCAGCGCACCATCCACATGGACAAAGAGGAGTGGGGCCGTTTCTGTTAGCCTGCGAAAAAGCTGGAATACCACGTCAGTGGTGAAACAAGCCGCTGCAGGACTCGTCTGCAGCCCACTAAATACGCTCTGTACGAATCTGCTTGGGACCGCTTGGGAGAGGGGGAAGATGTGCAAAAAAGAAACAAAAAATAGAAGTGGCGCGCGCAGCACCCATGCAATCGGGGTGGCTGGTTTTTTCCTGCTTTTTCTTCTCCTTCCTCGAAATTTCGCGTGGTTCCTTTTCTTGGGCTATTCTTTCTTAGCGGGGCTGCTCGCCGCTCCTAATTTTAGAAACTGACGACAGAGCGAAGAAAAGAGAAAGAGGGATGGAAGGAGGCGACACCCATTTAGGTCATTTTAGGGGCCCTCCCTCGCTCTTTCCCCCACTTTTCTCTTCTGGGCTGAGCAGCCTGTTCGACCTGTCCTGCTCCTTGGGCCGTTACTAGTGCGCCTTTGGACTTCTCTTCCTCCACGAGCTGCCTTCCTTTCCTTCGCTGCTTCGTCAATCGTCGTTGGCCAGCTGCCACCCGATCCTTCGCCTTTCGGGCTTGCTCCGCGAGACAAACCCTCGATGCAGGCGACCAAACCATTGAAACCCCCCTTCGCACTAACCCCGGGCAACAAATGCACGATGCATATGGTGTTTTCTGGGCAAGGCGGATTGGGCCTACAATTCTCCGGGGAGCTTTGCTTCTTTGAGAGCTTCACCGGGAATCCACGACAAGAATAGAAACACTGCGCATAAGCTGCCAGTGTAAGTGGAAGCGGAAGCAAAAGTTTAAAAAGCGGTCGAGCCTCGCCCCTCCAGCATACGTCGTAACGCCGCCTCATAGGGCAGGCAGTGCAAACTACCTCAATGCTCAGATGCGGAAGCTTTTGCCTGTCCGATCCTGGCCTGGCTGCCTGGCACGGGGAAGCTCCAGCTCGGAGCTGTCACTTCTTGGCAATGCTCCGCGCCGGGGAAGCACGGCGTAGCATTTGGCGTTTCCGTTTCTACATGCCATGTCTCACCGCCGTGATGATGCTATCAAGACCTTTCTCACGTCTAGAACCTTACTTGCATCTAGGTGCACCAACTATACCTTGCAACCCTTCCTTCTCTTCGGAGATTCTCCGTGCTCCGTGTGCTTGCCCTTTTACGACGTATATTCTCTCACATCCCGCCGCCGCTTCTTTCTCTCGTTGTTTCTTGCTGTTTCTTGTCGTTGCACAACAGCCTTGGCAAGAAACGCCAGGCAGGTCTAGACCCCTTTCCCTCGCCCTGTGCATGTATATTATATATATTGCGAATTTGTGCCTTGGCCCTCTCCGCATACTTGCCCTCTGCTACCTTCTTGTCCACATCTCAAGAGTCTTGTGTCCCGTCGTGCCTTGACTTGCATTATCGTGCTCCGGCTTGGCTTTCTTGTTTCCTGTCTCTGGGCCTCTTGGCACGGTGGCATGTGGTGACAAGTCGAGAAGGGGGGAAAGAGAGGAGGCCAGAGACGTGGAAACGTGGAGTGAAGCTTGGCCTGTGGTGCTGCATTGGCAGGAAAGGCTTATCTTCTTTCTCGTGCCATTGTTGCTCTGGGTTTCGGGAGGAGTCCTCATTGTGCTCTTTGTGGCGATTTCTCACGCCCCCCCGTCCATGAATAACCTCCTCTGTCTTGTTTTCTTCCTTGCTGTCCCTCTTTGGTAGATTCAGCAATCCGTCGATGGCTGTCGTGTTCAGACTGCTCAGAGACCTATCTTGAGGCTGCGTCTGTGGCGTTCATGGTGTCTATCCAGTGCCGGGTTGTCGGGAGCGCGGACGGTCTCGAACAAAGAGATGCAGATAATGCAGAGGCACAAGCACTCCGCACACTCCGCAATATGGTCGTGCGCTCTTGGCGTCGTGTTTGAGCGCCACAACGGCTTTTTGACGTGTGGCCAATGTGTCGTCCGTGGCTAGGTGACGCAGTACAGGATCAGGCCGCGGTCCACAGACCTAGTCACAGAGCCCGATTTGTACTTGTACTCTGCATCGTACTTGTAAGTGCCAGCGCAACGTCCTCTCATCCACACGGCAGCCCTTTCGTCTGTCAACCAGCCTGTGCTGCACGTTTACGCATGCTTCGGTTGGGGGCCGTGGGCTGGAGCTGTGCGGGCACGGGACAGGGCAGGTGCTTCGACGCGTTCTGGGCGCTTTCCCAAGTTGGCCTGTCCACGTCTGGCCAGGGAGACTGCCATCTTGGCCTGCCGCAACGCTCCTTCCTGGCGAAGACGAAACGAGACAAAAGAAAGGAAAGAAAAGGAAAGAATGTAAAAAGAAATATCCAAAAAGGCAGGCACGGTCTCGTCCTTTTGTCGGTGAGGGAGCAACAGAGCACGTGTGACCTGTTGCCCAATGGGCAAGAGCAATACACCTGCAGCCTGCACCCCCCATCGTCCTTGCCTTGGTCGGTGACAAAACTCTGCCTCTCACGGGACCAGCTTTCTGTCGTTGTCTGTGGTGGTTCCCCCCTTTTTTTATCTCTTGCATCCAAGTCCTGCATCTCCTCTCTCCTCCTCTTTTCTTTCTTACCCCCCCTTAATGCAGTCCCAGTTGTGCATCCCACGTTCTGTGTCTCCCACGTATCGCTGCGTCCCACCATCTGCAGCCGCAATCCCAACACACCCACGGCAGCCTTGCACCCGTCGGCGGTGATTCGCGGGGGTCGCAGCAGTCTCTTTTCTCCGCGGTTCGGTCTGCTCTCTTGTTGTTTTGACGTCTTCTCGGTTGTCAATATTTCGTCTCTCGTTCTTCGTTTTTAACTCTTTCATCTTTTGTTTCCAACCTTCGTCTTTCGACTTGCACGCTCACATCAACAAACGCTATCTTCTCTTCGGATCGATTACTGTAATTACCTCGCTCGCCTTCGCTCGGTGTCGAATCCGGAATATATCGACAAACATTGGCCGCCCTGTCGCTCCTCAACCTCGAATCCAAGCTCTCCCAAGTTCACCCAAGCTCAACACTTTTCCCCGCTCGTCCCACAAACGCGCGCCCGTGTCCACTGCCCAGAGCCCATATCGCCTGGCACAGCTTGGCCGCTCCGCGCCGTCGTCCCTAGCTCAAGACCTGCTATCTCCTATCAAGCCGCCCCCTGTTCCTTCTGCGATCGTGCTTTCGTTGCTGTGTTGTTCTCGACCAGTCTTTGATCGCCGCGGCCAGACCTTCTCCAGCTTCCACGCCATCTGGCTCCAGCCTGTCTCTCCAGCCTGTCTCCAGCCTGTCCACTCACACGCCGCTCTCCAGCCAAGGGAGCCCACCACCCACATTTTTTTTCTCACTACGTCGCCAAGTATTGCACCTTAGGCTCTTGGATCGTGCTC
The DNA here is from genome assembly GCA_021396225.1 of Sporothrix inflata. Taxonomy (NCBI): domain Eukaryota; kingdom Fungi; phylum Ascomycota; class Sordariomycetes; order Ophiostomatales; family Ophiostomataceae; genus Sporothrix; species Sporothrix inflata. Next base: position 368,814 of record WNYF01000005.1, on the reverse strand, counting down.
TCGCAGCTCGTGGTTTGCTCGTTGCTCATTAGCCTCGTGCGCCCCACCAGCACGCTTTGTTCGTTCTGTTCGTTCTGTCATTCACCCTGTCGTCGACACTGGCATCCTCTACCAATTCTCGTTCTCTTTTTTGGAATCGGACTCTCGAACCTGCATTCAGCTTGCACTACATTCAACGTAGCCCTCCCTTTCTTTGTCACCTGCACACCACGCCGCACACCGCCTGCCGTTGGAGACCCCCCGGTCCGCGTCTTCGCAAGCGACACCCGGATCGACATCGCCAGCTGCACGCGAAAACACCTCCGCAGTGCCAAGCCACGGCCTTGCAGGAAGCAGATACGTCGTGCTCCGTACAAGGACACCCGCCCTCCGCCCGGCCCATCTACGATCAACATCCCAGTTTTACGTCCTCATCGCTCCTCCGACACACCGCGTTCCCGCTCTCGCCGTACTCCTTGTGGCCTTGACCTCTATTCACTCTATCCTGCGTCCCGATCACCGACATCCTCTCTCCCCAATAGCTCACCACCGGCACTGATTGGTCGCCACCGATTCGGGCGACGAAGCTGGTCAATCATAGATCGAAGAAAGCAAAGGAACAAGGCCTCGACGAAATCAAACCCAAGACGGCCACGAAGCCAAAGGAACGCCGCACTCCTCCGCCAAGCCGCGCCCAGCCCTCCTCTTCCGACGGTGTGGCTACCCGCCTTGAACAACGCTATTTCTCAGGTCGGTAAGGCTTCCCCCTCCACCCCTTACTCGCTGCACCTTTCCACGAGTGCGTCTGTCCTTTATCTCTTGCGCTTTCCTTTTGCGTTCTTCTGTCTTCTTTCTGTTCCTTTTATCGTTTTCTCCTTTCTCTCACCCGCTGTTTTGCTTCCTCAACCTTCACCATCTTCGCCATCTTCCCAATCGTCACTCTCCTTCGCCTCCATTCGCCTCGCCCTCCTTCGGCCATTTGTCGACTTTCCCTCGCCCTCCCTCTGCACATCGCACTCCCTCTGCGCTACAGTCTCACTTGCCTGCCTCTTTGGGGCCTGTCCTGCGCGCCCATCCCATCGCTGCCTGCTACACGGTGCCTGTTCGCTCTTGACATCCTCCTTCGGACCCGTGTCGGCCGGCCATTGCCCAAGACCGAAACCTCCGATGCCGACGACGTAGCGTAGAGTCTCCAGGCCCGCTTTTCGCTGCGCTACTTGTGCCCAGCGCCTCGTCGTTGCGCCTGTCACATCTTCCCTGTCACTACATGTGCCCAAAGTCTGCGTCAGAGCGAGAGAAATAACCCCAGAAAGAGAGAGAAAAACTCCGTCACAAACAACTGCCTCGCATCCTCCCCTTACACCCCCGGCCAAGCACCCCCTTTGCATCGTCTCTGCACACTTTTTTGGCCTCAACATTTGACCCCTTTCTTTTCTCTCACACCGCACCCGAACGTTCCTTTGACCATTTCCGCCGTCTGACAATTCGAGCCTTATCCCACCCTCCCCTCCGTTAACGCCCCACGCCCTCGGCGCGGCTCCCCTCTAAAATCCGACTCAGTGGCAAAACTAGAACTTTTGCTGACATAGAGAAGAACTGCCTCGACCACCCTTCTCTGCATCTCAGCTGCGTTTGCAATTTCACCCCTCACATCCTCCTTTTTTGAGAGGCCATTTATCCAATCGCATCGCTCTCTCCATCGCCGACGATACATCACGACCATTACGACCTGTCGCTCGTGCATTTCCGCGGCGCATCCAACCTCTGCATCCCAGACCCAGAATACCACCTGCGACATCCTGCGCAGCCTCGACCTGTCGGTCGCAATCACAAGCCAGAGGACCTAGTCTGCCAGCTTGTGCATCCACCCACGACACCCGTCGCTCGTTTTCTTTTTCTCGCTCATTGTTTTCGTGGATCTCGTCACCCTCGCTATTTTCGTCTTCGCTGCCTCGAGCGACAGACGCCTTTTTTCCACAACCGCCGCCGTTCTAGCCGACACTTTCCGCAATCCTCCACCACGGAATCCTTATCGCCACCCCGTTCCTCTGTCGCAACCCGCCTCATTGTGCCGGTTCTCCTCTCTCACCTATTCCATCCTCCCTAGAACCACGACCTACACTCAGCCGGAAAGAGGGCAAACGAAGACCGCAAAGCTCATCAGGTGGCTTTGCTTTCCGTCCGCTCTCTCTCGACCTTTCTCGTTCGTTTTTGAGGGTGTCTCCGCTAGCCCTCCAATCTAGGACTTTCTCCTTCACCGAGCCAGAGTAGGTGTCCATCGACAGATCGCCCTTGCTCCATCCTACCACCTCGCCTCTTCCTCCCCCTCCGGCAACATGGGAAACCAGGGTTCGAAGGAAAGCAGCGGGGCGTCCTCCAAGTCGTCCGGGACCGATGGCCTGCAGTCGTACCCTTCCTTTAGCCGATCCGATACCAAAGACTCGACCCGGTCGTTCAAGGCGCTGCGATCTAAGATCCCCGGCAGCGGAAAGAATGACAGCCCGCGGTCCTCGGCCATCCTCAGTAACACCGATGCGTCCGTCGAGAGATCCGATGCAAGCTCCATCAAATCTAGCCGGGCCAACCGGTCCTCCATACCGCCGCTAGCGCGCCTCAACCGGAGTGACTCAGCTTCGTCTCCGACATCCATCTCGTCGTCCGTCGACTCGCCGCATGTCAAGTCCTCCTCGTCGTTCAACGAGCTCCAACCACCACCATCGCCCATCCAGTCTGCGTCCATGAAAGCCGGGAAACACAATGTCAGCGCGGCCCAGGCGAACGGCGAAGTCGACCATGTTTCCGAATCGCCGCCGGCCGCCGCCGCCCCCGATCCGAGCACACAAGCCATACAGCCGGGCCAGTCCATTCTCGTTCGCCGCGACAGTGCCGCCAGCTCGGTCGTCACACCCACACTCGCGGCGGCTACGGGCAGTCCAGGCACAGAGGAAGCCGGCGTTGCCATGAGTGAGATCAAGGATATGGACCTGGACGACTACATCAAACGTCTACTCGATGCTGCATATGCTGGAAAGGTCACGAAGAGCGTGTGCCTGAAGAATGCAGAGATCGTGGCCATTTGCCATCGCGCCCGCGAGACGTTCTTGTCCCAGCCCACGCTTCTTGAGCTGGATGCGCCCGTCAAGATTGTCGGTGACGTGCATGGCCAGTACACCGACCTCATCCGCATGTTCGAGATGTGCGGCTTCCCCCCGTCGTCCAACTTCCTCTTCCTGGGCGACTACGTCGACCGCGGAAAGCAGTCTCTCGAGACGATCCTACTTCTGCTGTGCTACAAGCTCAAGTTCCCCGAAAACTTCTTCCTCCTGCGCGGCAATCACGAATGCGCCAATGTCACCCGCGTGTACGGCTTCTACGACGAGTGCAAGCGGAGGTGCAATGTCAAGATCTGGAAGACGTTTGTCGACACCTTCAACACCCTGCCTGTGGCCGCCATCGTCGCCGGCAAGATCTTTTGCGTCCACGGAGGACTTTCGCCAGCGCTCGACCACATGGATGACATCCGCAACATTGCCCGCCCCACCGATGTGCCCGATTATGGTCTCTTGAACGACCTTCTGTGGTCCGATCCAGCAGATATGGAGCAGGAATGGGACTCCAACGAACGAGGTGTCAGTTATTGCTTCAACAAAAAGGTCATTATGGACTTCTTGATGAAGCACGACTTTGACTTGGTTTGCCGAGCACACATGGTGGTAGAAGACGGCTACGAGTTCTTTAGCGACCGCGTCCTGGTGACCGTCTTCAGTGCACCCAACTACTGCGGCGAGTTCGACAATTGGGGCGCCGTCATGTCCGTCTCATCGGAGCTCCTGTGCAGTTTCGAGCTCCTCAAGCCGCTCGACTCTAATGGGCTCAAGAACCACATTAAGAAACAACGGAACAGTCGCAAGAACTTTATCAACTCTCCGGTAAGACTACCTAGCCTTTGACCCCGCCTTTCGGATTTCACCTTTCAATTTACTAACTTGTGATACTTGCCAGCCCGCCAACGTTTACCCCCAAAGCGTATAATCACGAAACACAAAATGTGTACGACACAGATGACGTGACACAATAATGGAGCTCGTAGCCATATGCCTGAAAGGGCTTGTGGGTCCTCTGAACAACAGCGACCGCAATTACGCATGTTGATAACATGACTGCACAACGGTGCACTTTCCTCGCTATCACGTACCATCATGCTATACGATCAACAACAAATACGCAACACCTTAACGCACGGGAGCGTGAAGCCCGTGTAGCAGCCTGTACCCGTTCATGAATATCACCGCGCAGTCAGACCGTTGATCTGAACATTATCGGATTACACTCACCGAACAACAATCCATCGTCAAAACGACCAGGTTAGACGCCAACAGACACAAGGCAAGCAAAAATAATGTGGCCTCTGTGAAATGGACCACATCCGCACGAACTGCCCCTTGGCGCTCCAAACTTGTGGCCGCACGCGAAAACCGTGCCGAGATAGACGGCCACCAGGCATGACAAGGCCGACGAAACTACCTTCTAGACATCGACTTTCTAGCATGGCTCATTTGTACAACAGCTGCATATGAAGTAAGAGCCGACGATAACTATTCGCCGTTCCTCTTACCTGATTCTACACATTTGGTACCCGCCAAACCACCTAATAATGTGTTGTTTTCTCCTCCTCGACAAACCGAATAGAGATGGAACAGCTTTTTTGGCATTGGGCATTGTGTAGGAGTATTGTATGGCTATACGTCATTGCGTTCTGCTACTTTCCCTCATTCATCCTTTCTTAATGTCTCCTCCTCCTCCATATATCCCGCCCTACAACTCTCTTCTCATGATGGGGTCTTCTGTGACCACAACGATTTGTGTATTTTCCTTGTTTTCTTGTTCTTTTTTTCAGGCATGGGCAATGTTCGGGCGCTATCATTGGTTTTTTTTCTTCTTTGTTGTCTTTTCTTTCATTCGCGTGTCTCTATCTCAGCTGTGCTTTTGTTTCCCTTCTCGCTTTCTTTATCTTGTCATGCCTGTGTGTACGATGTTTGTTTGTCTCAAGTGTTCTTGAAAGGTTAGGCAGCTTAGGAACAAGAGTCAAATGAAAAGGGGAGTGTCCGGTCACCTTATGCTGGCCCGGTCGAACTAGATTTTGGTGTTTCCTATTGTTTTTCTTTCGTTCTTGTGCTTCCTTGTTTTCGTTCTGCTTTATTTGCTATTTCTTGTTAGCATGTTGCAAACGGGGTCTGGAAGGAAACTGAACGACGCGACTTGAACGTCCATCTTTCAAAAAGAAATTCAGATCCTAGGGAACAAAAAGAAATTTATCGCCGCTAGGCTGGGCGTAAACGAATGGTACCTTTTATTTTACTTGCTTTCTTGATTTTCGGTTTTCTAGCTGTCTAATAAGAATATTCCTTCAAATAAATTTATTAAAAAAAAACTAGGACGTATTGTAAATATTATGAAATGTGCTTATTAGGTGTTTTGGAGTAAAAAATTATTATGGCGTTTTTTTATTATATTTCTTTTTTTTAAAAAACAAAATACACAAAGGTAGTATAACTAATTGCTTCCTATGACGACTACTCGTATTTGTGTTTTATCAAACACATTTTTTGTTTCTGTTAAGAGTAAGTATAGATGATATAATAGATTCATATAAAATATATAATAATAAGAGTGGTCTTAGAATATAAAATAAGAAAAAAGATACTTGTGAAGCAATAAAGCTAGAAGCTCGTAAACAAATGATAAGTGAAGATCGAAGAACACATAACTGCCAACGCTTTACAAGACAACCAAAAATTTGGCCGAGGCAAAAAAAAAACATGGCCGGGTCTCATTCATGGCCTCCCCGTTCTCTTTTAGGCCCCCCAAACTTGATAAAAGCGAGGGAAAAAAAGGAATCCACCGGCGAAAATAAGAAGTGCAGTAAGATAATAAAAAGCCGCTTTAACAAATGAAAATATAGTGAGGAGAAAGGGGATATCTCGCATTGCTGGAAGGGTTGTATATAGACTGGGTTTGTATGGAAGGGGGTAGATAGAAAAATTGTGCTGTGGGAGAAAAGAAGAGGTTTGCGAAGCACTTTAATGTGTGCAGTAGGCCGGTGTCGTGTCGTGGTGGCTGCCGGGTTACTCGAGTATCACCACTAGACAGAGATGCTCGAGTTCTTGCGGCTGTCGGCTTCTTCGAGTGGGAAGCTGAACACCAGTCGGAAGAGGTCTCGCAAGAAGCCGTATTGGTTGGAGCGCAGGATCATCCATCCCACGCTCTTGGCTGCGTCCGAGGCGGCGACGCGCCGCCCCCGGGCCGGCAGGCTATTTGTTGCCCGGAACGAGTTGTCGGCGAGCACGAGACCCTTGTAGCTCTGGAGGAGCGTCGCGTGCATGGGTAGGCTGCCAAAGGAACCGGTAGGAAGGTTCTTGACAAACGACTGGAGAGACTTGGTGCCGCCCGTGCCGTCAGAAAGTGCTGAGTCGCGGTTGAAGCCCATGTTCATGGCGGCCTTGAGGATCAGCATCTTGATCCGCACAATGTTGATATCTTCCGCCGACGTGGCTGTCGTCGCTGTGCTGCTGGTCTTGTTGCTGCCCTGGGAGTAACCTGACAGATTGGACGCGCTGCTCGGCCACCGAGGACCGTTGCCGTTGGTCGAGCCGTGGCCGCGCACGCCGTTGCTGCCCACCGGGCCGTTGTCGCCATTCGTTCCGAGGACCATTATGTTGGGCATGACTGGGCTAGAGCTCTGCGGAGAAATGGGCGTGTCTTCGAACTCGGTCACGGGGGTTTCAGGCACCGGTGGTGGCTGGCTCTGCCTTGATTTCCGGGTGGAGGTCATCGAGGCGACGGAATTGGGCCGGTCTTGCAGACCTTGGTAGCTGTCGCGCTTCGAGAGCGACGAGACGCGGGTCGTTCCCGAGTGAACACTGCCGGTGTCCGAGAATAGGGATTGCTGGAACGTGATCTGGCTGGGTCGCGGGGTTCCGCGGTCAGGGCGAATCTGGGTCCATCCCTCACGGAAGATGTCACAGAGCTCCCAGCAGGCCTGCACGGCCGAACCAAGAAGCTCCTCGTCAGGTGCTTTTCCATCCCGGGAGTTCTGCCGCAGGCTGAAGAGCATCTCGGCCAAGGACCAACATGCCCGCAGGAGAGAATCGGTTTCCTCAGCGAGCTCGCTGCGCTGCTTCATGAGGCGGTGACACAGCGTAATGTAAAAATCGAGGGTCCGCTCCTTGAACGGTTCGGGCAAAGTCCGAGAATCCTGCGCGCTGTAAAGACTGGAGAGCCAGAGTTAGCAAATACTGACTGAACAAGTAGACCGGGTGGACGGTTTCTGGTGTGAGCTTACTGGTTATTCAGCTCAAAGCTGACTCGCAAGATCGAGTCGCCGATTTCGTCCTGCCTTTGCCGGACGTCGAACAAGGCCTGACAGAAATCGCGACACAGGTCGAGATTCGTGCGGACACTGAAGCCGTCGGAGGCTTCGTCGCGGCTGTGGTAGAGCCGTTGACACAGCTTCCAGCAACATTTCCATGCCATTTCGTGTGCGTCGGGGGTGCCCGAGCTGTTGAAGACTCGTTCGCGGTGGATGGAACTGAGGTTGGCGAGCGTGTTGCACAGCGTCCAGCACTCTTCGAGCGCTGCTCGGAGAGCGCCAATTTCACCCTCTCCGTCGACATCGAGGTGCGGGCTCGTCACGTAGTCGTCGTATTGCCGCCCATCATTTTGAAGTTCGGCTTCGCGATGCTCTGGTATGTCTGTGGGACGAACAAGTTGAACGTTAGAGTAAGAATCTCCTCAAAGGTCTGTAAGCCGTTGGCAGAACTTACCCTCAAGACCGCCAACGCTGGAAGCACGCAGCCTTGAAGCATCACCGAGGACATCGTCTAGGTTCTGGGCTTGCGGCGTGGAAGACTCAATGCTATACCGGACCGGCTTTACGTCTGTTGAAATCGGCGGGGGAACTGAGTGCGAGTGGTATAGCTATTGTCGAGGCATTTGGTAAGTATCAGACCAGAAAATATATTGCGCTGGGGGAGTAAAATAACGCACTTGGCCCTTGCCATCGTTGGGTGTAGAGCCAATTATCCCAAGAGCCCTCACGTCGTCCAACGACGCTGGCTCAGGTGTGGAGGTTCCGACCTTAAATATCATGTTAGTCGCAGTGGAGAGACTAGGCATGTGAGAAGGAAATCTACATACCCATGAATGGAAGCTTTCGGGAGCGTGGATGACCGAGACAGCCTCCTCATTGGAGGCGTGTCGTGTGTGGTTGGGCAGATTCGTCTTTAACATCTTCAACTGCTGGATGGACAAGTCAGCAACAATTGCGCGTGAAGGCAAGCACACCAGGCCTAAAATGAGTCTCTTTCCTACCTGTGGTTGAAAATGGTTGTGCTCACGACCGGGCTCTGCGGGCTCGTCGTCTTCGATTTCTGTCGTTTCTGTGCCGTTTGATGTGACGGGGGATGGGCCGACGATGTCGCTCGTCGGACTCATAACCTGGGACTGGAATGTCCGAAGAACAGAGTTGGGCCGCGTGGGGACGGATTCGGTGCTCGACATGGATGAAGATGTCCTGTAGTTTTGTGTTAGGTCACCGTCGCACAAGAACACTTGGGCGGGCGAACTGCAATTGGTTGGAAAATGTCCATGATGCAACATACATTGGCATAAATTTCGAGCTCGAAGTCGTCGATTCAGGAGACGCAGCGGTGATGTCTGGATGTCCAGTGAAGGAAGACAAGCTTCCTGTCGACGTTCTCAGAGGAGCTTCGAGAGCCATGGTTGCGGACTATATATATGACTTCCGAGAGTGGAAGTGTTTGGTGATGTGCAAGACGACGAAGTGCAGGTGAGGCGTTGCGTCTAGGATCGAGGGAGCAGCACAAGCTTTGCCGCTACGTCGTATATTCGCCGCAAGCTACAAGACACTCTGCCTTGCGCCTGTTGTTGGGACCCGATCTCTTGGCCAGCCAGGCGTATCGGAGCAGGTGAAAAGGCGGTTTTGTACTTTGAGCGCGTCTAGGCGGTACGGTGTAGGAGAAAGAGGAGCTGCCCTCTGGGCGCACCGAGGAACGACAAGCGTTGGCCAGCGACGACAAGTGGGCGGTAAAGATCTCCAAAGAAGAAGACGAGGTAAATCAAAGAAGAAGAAAGAAGACAAGTAGCAGGCGACGGGTCGTGTCAGAAGCGCGCAAATGGGCCAGCGTCTGCCTTGTAGGTCTCTTTGCGTAACGCCGGCCTGGGGATGGACGATGGACGCTCAGGACCGTCGGGAAGGATAGGTCGAGAGAGGAAGAAAGAAAAGATGGTCGGGTCGGAGAAAGCGGTCGCAGAGAGCTTCTTAAGGTGCAGGCGGTCTCGACGACCAGTGCACGGTGGGCCAGGTCAAGCTAGGCGAGGCGTAGCTGCATGCGAAGGATGGAAAGGGTATATACTGCCCTCTATGCGGGAGCGACCCTAGCTCGAGAGAAGAGAGGAAGGAGATCGAAGTGAATTTGCTCAGAAGAGTGCGCTCCAACAAGACGGAAAGCGAGTGGGGAAGAGGAGAGAGCCAATGGTGCAGATGTAGGGGGCAGAGTGGCGCGCAACGAACGAGCGAGAGGTAAAATGAGGGAGCAAGAGAGGCTGGTTGCGACGTTGACGTTGGGCTTCACAGCAGACGGAAGGGAGAGAGGAGGAAATGAATAAGTGAAAGGAAAAGAGAGAGATGGAGGGAGAGGGTGTAAAGTGTAGAAAAGAGAAAAAGAAGTTTGGTTCTGGATAGCTGAGGTAGCAGCGGCAGCAGCAACAGCAGTGGGATGTAGCAACGCTGTTTGCCCGATCAGTCGGTCCAACTGGCTGGCAATGCGGCTCAACAGGTGGCTCTTCTTTTTTTTTCTCCCTTTTTTTTTCTCCAGGTCTGGGGCCTAAACTGCACTGCAGAGCGCGCTGCTTTCTCGTTTAGTTGTCTTGTCTGCAGTCCTGTCTGCAAGGAGCGGATTTGCTGTTCCACGATCAGAGAGCTGCCAGTGAGATGGATGGGAGTGCCGGCGGCGACTCTGCGACGAGCTGCAGAATCGATGCGAGACGATTTGGGAATTGGGATTGGGGGTCTGTCTGGCTGGCTGGCTGGGAGGAGTCAGGCGAGAAATAAGCGGCAGCGATGTACATATGCATGCACAACGACGAGGGGAACAGACAGCGGTGGGCAAAGCTGCCTAGCTTGTGATCGAATCCTTCGTGGTCTGGTCTGGCCGGTCTGTTTGAATCTTTCGAGCAGGACGCAAGGCGCAAGAGAAGGAGGGGAAGGAAGAGAAGGGAGCTGCGGGTGCAATGCCAGCAAACACACACATACGCAACCGGGGTAATATTCAAAAAAGAAGAGGGTATGGGGCGGAGGATGTGAGCGAGGGGAACGAAGAAACGAAACACGAGAAAGAAACGCAGAGTGAGAGAGAGAGAGAGACTGGGAGAGAGGCAGGCGATCGGCGGCATGCAGGAGCAGAAGACTACTGTACCCTTCCGCTCGTCATGTCTTGCCTTTCCGCTGGGTTATTGTTTCAATGGCGGAGTTTGCTTGCCTCTTTGCGCAAAGGTGGATGCCGCTTGAGAGGCTGGGGTGAAAGGACGAAAGCAGAGACAGAGACGGAGGGTGCGTGGGGAACGAAGAAGGGACCTCGAACGCCAACGCCAGCGCCAACGGGTCCACAGCCTCGCCGTTGAATGGTGGATTGTCGTGTAAATGTGTCTGCTGTCTTGCTATTCTCCGAAGACGATGGGGTTGGGAGAGGGCAGCAAGAGAAGTCTCAAGCAGGACGAAAAGAAAAAGAGGTAAGGAGTTGCTAGTAAATCATGCCCCAAATCGCGAGCCGCACGTTGTAGGCAGAAGACGGATGACCGGCGAAGAGGCAGCTCGGGACACTGCTGTGGGAGAGCGAGGGCGCGTTGTGTGAGTGCGTGCCGTGGGTGTGGTGGATGTGCGTGCTTGCTTGAGGGGCGGCGGCTGTCTGCACTCAATATTAAAACGGATCTTGTGCATGTGTCTTTTCCATTTGTTTTTCTTTTCCCCTTCTTCAAGCCTACTCGCTGCAAACGTATATTGCGTATCTTTCATCCTCTTTCATATTCTCTGCTTCAGTCCCTCTTACTTGTTCTTTGCCTGCCCGACTTTTGGTCACCCTTCGGGGGTTGGGAGGGAGGCATATTCCTCCGCTGAAGGAACAAGGGTCAAGGGACGGCGAGGGTGAGGGGGGATGGGAATGGGAAAGGGGGTGTCTGTTGAGAGAGAGTGCGACCACTCAGAGTTGCAGCTGCGCGTCTTTGCTGGGACGGCCAGCCAGTCAGAGCACAGACAAGGTGCAGTCTGGCTGATGGATGGGTATGCAAGCTACTGAAGAAGCTGCATGAAGTGTGACAGGGGTCGGCGCTTAATTCAGGCGGTCGAGAGGAGAGAAGGGCGAGAGGAGCCACACACAGGTAAATTGGGTCCTCCCACCTCACGCACAAAGAAGGAGGCTCGTTTTGTCAGTCCGTGTTCCGCGCTGTTCCCAGCCTTGTTAGCATTTCTTCTTGTTGTTCTTTTCTCCTCGTTCGCTGTTTCTCTCTCTCTCGCTGTGACCTTTCCCTACCGTCGCTTAGTAGATCAGACTTGCCGACTCTTTTTTCTCTTCCCCTCTCATCCACACCCCTTTGTCTATTGCCAGATACGTCGTAGTCCCACCCGCCCGCCTGAACGGTCCCGCACAACCACCAGCGCGGCAGCTGGAGGGCATAGGACGGCCTGGAAAACACAGGGACTCGATATTGCGGGCGAGGAGGTCGAGAGGCCAAAGAGCGGTGGAACCTTGAGTTAAGATGGCACCAAAAATGCAGGGGGAGAACAAAGACCAGGCTAGACAGATATGAATGAGCCACGCGGGAGGAGCCCGCATGCGCCATGAGCACGGGGGATGTGCGAGTTTGACAGTGGAAATTGACACAGCTGGCAAAATGGGGGACGGACAAGGAAATGGAAATGGGAATAGGAAGAAGTGTCAAAAGTGACGGGTGTGACAAAAGGATGCCCCCTTTTCTTGACTTCTTAACACTGGGCAGGAGCGAAGGAGGTCGTCGAGACCTAACTTGGCCGATATTGCCTTGACGCCTCCGCGAGGAAGGTGCGATGTGCGCAGGTGTACCAATGTCTCTCACAGACCAGGGCAGCGGGTTGAGCCGCTCACTTGCTCTTTCCCTCAAGAGAAGGGCGGTGCTGCCTCATGCCTTCTTTGTACGCTCTATCAACAAAGAATAGGCAGGAACCATCGTGCACTCCGTATATACCACATTGGGAATATTTACCCACCTCCCGCACTCTCCCTGCAATTTGCCCATTTTATGAGCCAACATCCCATCTCGTGTTTTCTTTTTCTTCGGATATCCTTGTCGTGCTGCACCGGCAGGGGGCCATTACAACGCGTCTGGCGCGCCTCGCCACCGCAGCGCAACACAAAATGACAAGATACTGCATTGCAAAGAAACAGACGCTACAGGCGACCACTGAAACCAACAGCGGCACGGCGTGGCCTCGCCATGCAGCCACTTTTTGATCTCACAGCATCCTCGGTACATGTCGCTCACGAGTACGACGCACAACGCACGATGCACGACAGAAATTTTACACACGGAGTGCAACCCCCATTGGCAAGGTGCAAAAGCGTGGCGAAACAAAGCAATCCATGACCGGGCAGCATCCTCCCCCACCGACGCCTCACGAGCTGGTCCTCCCAAGCAATTTAAATAACCATTGTGCATCCGCTTTTATCAGTTCTGGCTCCGATGGAGCGAGCGAGTTGTGCGGACTGAATCCGCTCTTGGAAGGTTTATCTTTCCTCTCTCCGGTTTACACTTGGCATCGAGGCCTGAACTCGCCTAGCAGGGCATAGGCCCATTTCCGGCGCTCTGGCGCACGCCCGGTGTAAGTCAGAGCCGCTACGCACTAGCGTCACATCCATTCTGCGTCCTCGTTTGGTCTTTGGTGGGCACGGATGCCTGTCCTTGTTTTTTTTTTTTTTTTTTTTTTTTTGCCCTGAGGGAGGGGTGTCAGACGGATGCCAACGATGCAGTTGAAAGGCCAATCACGCAAAGGACGAAATCCACGCAATAAAATAAAAAAAAATCTGGGAAACCGCAAGAGAAAAACATAGCCGCATTGGTCGGGATGTTGCTTGATCGAGAAAGTTCCGAAGGGGGCCTTTACTTGACTTGACGGGCCCAAAGCCAGAGACGCGGTGCAAAACAGCAGCTGCCACGAGCTTCTATGTTCGACCAGATCTCCATCGTCAGGCATGTATCGGCTACCACGGCAAGAGAGTGTGAAGTGGCCGTGACTCAAAAGAGAGGAGAATCAGCAGCCATATTGACCGGGAAGGTTATCTGCCATGATGTCTCCATTGAAAAATGAGTACATCGTGTCTATACTTGGGCACCACCACCACGAAAATTACGTCGTCTAAATGTAGGACCTTTGAGCGGCAGGCAAAGGATGAGGACGAAGGAGTACTTGGATATTTGGGCAGAAGCGCTCATGATGACACGAACGAGAGAAAAGGGTAAGAGGAAACGATGTTATGTGGACCGGTGTAGACGGAAAAGGAGGAGAAATCCGGACAAAAGGTGGTATGAAACGATGGGAAAAGACGCAAGACGCAGGAGGTGCAGAAAAGCCCGGTCTCGACTGACATTCCCGATCACCGACGGACTTCTCGCGGCTGCCGGCGATAGATGAAGTCAATGGACTTTATGGTCTTGTATCTCATGGTATCGAGGCCATACACCCTTTTCTCCTGCTGCTTGCTCTAGTCGGCGAATCAAGCAATGCCAACACAGTAAGTGCAAAATGATAAACAAAACAAACGAAAAGGGAAAAACAGAAAACAGGTGTGTCATAAGTTGCTCTGTTGATTTTATTCTTTTGTCTTCTTCCTTTTCTTCCTGGGAGCCGCGTGTACTACGTTGCTCGCCTGCCTCGCGCGCTTCGTGCGCATGGCCAAGGCAAAGGCAGGGTATTCACTGGCGATGTCTGCACAGAGCATCCACTTACCTGCGTTTACGATACAGTTCTCTCGACGGGTGGATAAGGGCGAGGGCGTCTCCCAGACAAAGGGCGGTGTACTTGTATCTGCGCTCGTGAGCCGCGCTTTGGTCCTGCGTTTCGCGATTAAACGGACGAAATAAGCGACGACGCGCGGAGCATTCAATTTTGTGGTTGGCTGTAATTACTCTGGATGGCCTGTTGGCCCGGCCAGTTGGCCAGTTGGCCCGTTGGTCGGTTGGACCTGTTGTTGCAAGCATCGGCTGGCAAGGGCTCATCAGACGCACAAGAGGCACGAGGCGCACGAGAGACGCATGGAAGACGCATTGCAGACGCGGGTAAGTGGGCCTCGCATATCTTGCTTTCTCAGTGTCGTTCTTTTCCTCTCTGGTTTTTTTATTATTGTTTTCTTTTTGTGTCTTTGTTAACTGTCTGGTTGAGAAGTAGGATCCGACTGCATATGAGCGGTGGGTCTGATATTGCCAAGATGGTATCTCGTTAAAATATCCTAAAGAAGTAGGATAGAATAAAGGAATAAAAGAACAAAAGAAAGACAAAACGACGGAAGAAAAGGAAAGAAAACCAAATCTCGGTCCAACTATCTCGATTTAATTACCTCTCCCACCCAGCACACGAAAACTAGCCCCATCCTTTCCCACCCTCTGCCCCCTCTTACCCCCAATGTGCACAAAAACTGACCACCCCTGGCCGCTGGTTACGCGCCCGGCACGACGGAGCTTGACCCACAACGGGCATCCATATTGAACTCAAAGCTCGCCAAGGTGTCCCCGGTATCTAGGCCGTTTCTAGATTTCCCCCCTCTCACACTTCCACCCATGATCAACACGCAATACCCTGCACTTTTTTACCATTTGGTTTTATTATTTTAATACGGCGTACGGAGTACTATGTTGGATACCATAACCGACAATTTAGAGAAGAAACTCGTCCACAATGCCCGTTGACTCGAAAGGGTGATCTGTTTTAGAGCAAAGAATGTGGGAGCGGCACAGGGCGGAATAAATCAAAACCTGGTCCGGCGTTCTTCCCATTCACACGAAGCAATCCGAGATACAACGCTGCAGGGGCTGCTGTTCAACAACTTGTCCAACATCTGCTCGGGAAATCCGAGTTTGACCGTCCTGGATACAGGGACAGACACCATACGTACGCCGTAAATGTGCAGAGGCAAGCAGCTGCAAAAACAATATGGAGACATCTGCAATGCGAAAACGAGGAGGCGGCTAGCTATGAATAATACGCTCCTATGTTGGCTGTTCTCTGGGTCCGTGATCTAACCAAAAGAGGACTCTAAGGTGTGAGGAACTGGGCAATACTCGTATCGAGACAGAGTAATTAAGGAGCGTGATGTAGGTGTGATGAAGCCTCGTGGGTCTTTGACACGATGGCCTAGCACCCCAGTTCCACGCCCTCGGGTAGGAGGCGGAAGGTGGAAATGACAAACAGAAACGGGGACCGAGAAGAGACTATTCCTTAAACACACAAGGATGAACAGAGCACTGTACTCGTAGTGTGGTTGTTCGTGAAAGGCTGTGTCCATGTTGGGTTCCTACTTCCTGCCTCCTCACAAGCGCCGTTGCTCCTCCCATACCCCGGCCTCGGGACTGGAAGGAATGAACCTCGTATCCGTTCATGTGTCTTTTGAAGTGTCCAAGTTGTCCAAGTCTGCCCTCGCTTGCCTAGTCTAGAAAGCCGACCGACTAACCCGGCCCGGAGGGTAGTGTCGTCTTGCCGATCCTTTGATTTACAGACGATGCCACAGAAAGGAGGAAGGAAGGAATGTTGAAAGCAACAGTCAAGAAACAAAAAAGACGCTCCAAAGGTCAATCCTTGAGCTGGGCCGCATATGCGGCCGCAGAAGGATGGACACGCCGTTGACCGCATCGTGAGCGGAGCAACAGACACCGCTTCCTTTCCATATGTTTCTGAAAGCGCAAAAAGGGGCTGCGCAAGAGCCGTAATGAATCGTGAAGGTCTCTGACTCGACGGGCGAGAGACTAAACAGTAGTAAACACTTTCTTGGACCTGCATGGTATGAGATGTACAAGCATATCAGTAGATAGGTCTATATGCACTCCGTACGACATCGACTTTGAAAAAAAAAACATGGACAGAACAAAATATCGTTCGGTATCTATGGATGGCTCCCCTGTCTTGCGTTCGCCACTAGACCCAGCTCCTGCTTTTCCATTTTTTTACAAAGAAAAGAAGAAGCCACACCTCTGCTCGCCTTGCATGCATCCTCCACTTTCGACACGTCGCTGTGCATCTGTTGCAGGGTGCAGACAACATCGCGCTTGCAAAAGACCATGTCTGTTGGAGCCATTGCAGGCTCGTCTGTAAGCGCCGGGCGGCAAGCGACAGACAGACAGACACGAAGCAGACGCAGAAGGGTTGTTGGGTTGAAGCTTCGGGGTTCGTGTTGGATGAGTCGAAAGGTCGAATGTGTCCTGGTCCTTCGTTGTTGTGTTTCGTCTTTGTCGGAGCAGATGCAGCCTGCCCATCCTTCCAACAGACCTTCGCCCGATCCTGCCAGTGTTTGTTGGAACTCTGCATCCTTCGGATCCCCTCAACACACATTTGTCGAGGTTTCTCCTCGTCTCCATCATTCTTGTTTTTCTCCTCGCTTGTCTCTTTCGCCGAAAAAATCACAACCAAAAGAAAATCAAACGCCATTCACCAAGTGTGCAACATTAAGTGCAAGCCAAAGCAGTTTGCAACACACAAAAGAAAAAAAACGCCAATTTGAAAATGGACCGGTCTTGCTCGGAAGGGTTGGATCACCGCTTCTCAAGCAAGCGAGTAACCGGTCTGGGGATCGATGGGGGGAAGGCGGAGATATGAATGAGGCCGCACGCCGCCCCGTGCGAGAAGGTGTGCCTCCTCGTGTGCCATTCGAGCGTCAGGGGGGTTGGTTGAGGATGTGAGACGTCGAAGCAGCGTTGTATGAGGGCGTGGTTCGTCTATGAGTTGGCGAGGGCGATCTTCTTCTCGCTGCGGCCGTCGGGCGTGTACTTGAGCAGCTTCTCGATCAGGTCGACGTGGGTCATGATCATGCGCCGGCAGCAGTACCGCTTGCAGCCAAGCTGGTCCATCGCATCACTGGTGACGAAGAGTTTTGTTAGCCTTTGATCATCGACATGTCGTAAGAGAGGGGACGGAGGAGGAGACGTACCCATCCTGGATGTTGTCGTCCAGAAGCTTGAGGTAGCGCTCCCAGAGATCGCCGGTCACCTGTTTCGTAGTTAGTACGTTGTGTCCGTTTGGGAGAGTCGTGCTCATGGTGACGAAAAGAAAGAGGCTGTCGCCGAGGGATGCGCGCCGTGACTGACCTTGCCGCACGAGAAGCACCGGATGGGGATAATCATTTTTACTGGCGTAGATGAGGAATCTTCGTGTCGTTCGTTGTGTCGGTACTGGCGTGGCGGGTTGCGGAGGAAGGGGTGAAGAAGCGATCGCAAGATGTTGTTTTTTGGCTTGTCGTCGTTTATGAGATGGCAACTTTTTTGCAGGCGCGCGGCGACAAAGAAGAAGGACCCGTCGCCGCCGCCTGCCGCAACAGGGAGCTGCTTGGTCGCAAAAAGTTTAGCGGCAAAAGGAAAAATAAAAAGGCCGTCGCCCCACTATTATTTCTTATCGGACGTGCCTTCCCAGTCCTATCGCAAAAAAAAGTTTCTTTAGAACAGTAGCGTTGGAGTTTGGGGGAAGGAGCAGAGGGAACGAGTGAAGGAAGGCGCCTTTGCTAGCAAAAAAGTTAGGGACGATTTTTTCTTCGTCGGATTGAAGAACAACCTCTCTTCACGACCCGTTTGAGACAACATTGCGGCATTGCACACCCCTCCTTTGCACTTACAGCATTTTTCGAAGCGAGAACATACAGTGTACAAATTCCCCAAATCAACGACCCTCTACACAAACCAAAATGCCCTCCCGAAAGGCTGCGGCCGCGGCCGACAGCCAAAAGAAGCGGAAAAGAGACAAAGCCGAAGACGCCGTTCGTTTAAAGAAGCGCAAGGGCCAGGCCGATGAGGAAGAGACGACTGCGAGCTCAGGAAAGAAGAGCGGCGGCGCCGGCCGCAACAGCCAGCTTTCCCAGCCGACGGCACGGGCGATTGCCGACCAGAAGACGACATGGAAGCTTTCGGAGCCGATGGGCGGCGCCATGGCCGACATTGACCCCGTTTTCTCGAACGACGAAGAGTATGTTCTGCTTTCTCTCCGATGTTAGATTTGGTTTGGTCTTCTTTGTGGCCTGAAAGTGTACCGAGATGTGCTAACACTCTACCTCCCCTCAGACACCTCATCGTCGCCTACCACACATCCCTCCAGATCTACTCGACCGCAGACTCGCTTCTGGAGCGCCGGATAAAACTGCCAGAAGAGGACCGCCCGGCCCGAATCATCGCTATCGCCCTGTCGCCCAAGTCGGACGAGCTGGTGTGGATTGGTTGTGCGGATGGCACGCTCTACCGGGCCGACTGGACGTCGGGCGAGATTGAGCGCATCAAGCGCAAGCAGGAGCCCGCCCCACGGCTGGCCGGCTTAACTGCCGAGCTGGTGCAGTTTGGCCAGCTGGAAAAGGAGGTGCTCTACCTCTCCGAGGGTGCACCGGGTGCTTGGAGCGTTACGGCGTACGATGCGACGACGCTGGCCAAGGCGGCCGGCCGCACTCTCTTCACCGCCCCCAGCAACAGCACAACGGCTATCGACCTCCTGCGCACCGCCAGCAACGGCCGCTTCGTGGTGGGCTCGAGCGGAAACATGGTGTTTGTCGGTGGCCTGAAGGCAGCGACTGGCGGTGACTGTTTGCCCGAGACCTTGACCGACCTCGCGTACCAGTTTTACTCACTGGACGCTGCCGACGAGATTGCGTGCCTCGACGTGCGGTCGACCAACACAAAGCGCGGTGCCTCCCTCGATCTTGTTGTCGGCTGTGTCCGTGGTTCAATATACGTGTATGACGACGTCTTCAGCAGGCTACAGGAGGCGACAGCCGAGAGCTCGCGGAAGAAGAAGGTCAATGTGCGGCCGCGGAAGCACCACTGGCACAGCAGGACCGTGAACTCGGTCAAGTGGTCCAAGGACGGCAACTACTTCATTTCTGGTGGCCCCGAGTCTGTCCTCGTCCTGTGGCAGACGGAGACGAGCAAGCAGGATTTTCTGCCTCATTTGTCTGCGAGCATCGAAAACATTGTGGTGTCGCCGCGCGGCGCATCCTACGCCGTGCACCTCGACGACAACTCGACCATGGTGCTCTCGACCGCCGAGATGAAGCCGACCTTTTACGTCTCTGGCCTGCAGTCCCTGACGCTCACGCAGACGCCCGCCAAGGATGCCCACGTGCGTCGCACCTGGCAGCCGATCGAGTCGATTACGAAGCCGGTTCCCGCCGCCGTGAACCCGACCGACGCCTCCCGCATCTGGCTGCGCGTTGGCAACGGCCAGAAGGCGAGCTTGTCGGGCGAGCAGCCCTCGGCCTCGCTCCTGCAGACCTTTGACGTGTCGTCGTTCCGCAGCGTGGCCAAGCAGCCGCTGGCGCGCTCCAACCCTACCGACGCCAACACCACATCGCAGGGCCAGCCGGTCACCGAGCCGACCATCACACACCTCTGCGCCTCCCGCGACGGCCAGTGGCTGGCCTCTGTCGACGAGTGGCAGCCGCCCGAGCGCGACATTAGCGGTATGCCCGGCGAGCCGTCATTGAAGAAGGAGTGGGCACGCGACCGCCGCGAGGTGCACCTCAAGTTCTGGTCTGTTAGTGACCGGCGTGAGGAGGATGCGGTGGCGGCGGAAGACACGAATGCTTATGACCTGGTTACACGCATCGACGAGGCCCATTTCACTAGCAAGGCGGAGACCATCTTTGCCGTGGAGGCCGACACGCGGCACGGCAGCCGGTTCGTCACGCTGGGCGACGACGCCGTGGTGCGGTTCTGGGGCATTAAGACGCGCGTGCGCGACGGCCTTGTGGCCAAGGACGACAGCGGCCGTCCGCTGGTCAGCTGGCACTGCACACAGTCCGTGCCTCTGCCGCTCGGCGAGACCGACGATGAGAAGAACGGCGGCAGCCCGCCGGCACGTCACGACGACCGTCGCACCGGTGCGCTGGCCTTTTCCGAAGACGGCTCGACCGTGTTTGCGGCGTTTGGCGGGCCAGACCACGAGGCGGTGCTGTACACGATCGACGCTGAGTCGGGCGTCGTGCGCGACACGCTGCAGGGCATGTTCCGCGGCAGCATTCGTGGTGTGGCGGTCATGGGCTCGTCGCTGGTGCTGCTGTCGGCGGACCTGCGCGTCTTTGACATTGTCGCCGACGAGCTGCGCTACGGTCTGAGTGTCCTGGACAGCATCCCGGAGGCCGAGCTCGGCACGGCGTCGGCACTGACGCAGCTCGCCGTCGGCCGCCTCGCCGACACGTTTGTGGTGGCTGTTCCCTACAAGCTGGGCCCGTCATCGAGCGAGCTTGAGGCTGCGACGTCGACGACTACGATTACGACTACGTCCAAGACGCCCCAGGCCACGCCGTCGCGTTTCGCGTCGCGCCTGGTCGTGTACTCGCCCGACCACGCTGAGCCCCTGTTCACCAAGAACCTGCCGCACCTGGTGGTGTCGCTGCTGCCCGCCGTCGGCCTGTCGGGCTTCCTGGCCATTGACGCGGCGGCGCAGATGTGGTCGATTGCCGACGCGGCCGACACGACCTCGCTGGGCCAGTCCCTGGCCGATCTCAACCTGCCGTCGACGACGAGCGCATCCGCTGCGGTCGCCGCGACACTGGAGGTGAACGGCGGCGACGATGACGATGAGGAGGAAGAGGAAGAGGATGAGGCTGATAACAACGCGGACGAGGAGATGCAGGACACCAACGGCGCTGCTGCCGCCGCGGCCGGCGCCGAAGACGACGACACGTACGGCATTGAGGACGCACACGACGTTGTGATTGCGCCGCAGAAGCTGCGGGAGATCTTTGAGGCGGCGCCGGCCACCGCCGCGACGTCGATCGAGGAGCTGTTCTGGCAGGTGTCGGGCCTGCTGTCGAGCTTGCCGAGCGTCGTGCGGGCCGGCTGAAGAGACGGAATAAGACAAAACGAATTGGAGAGGAAGCACGAAAGGAAGATCACCTCATCCGAACCATGCATGTCGGATGGTTGTTTTGTGTACCGATGTCGCAACGAGCAACGGCACGATGTTGATCCCGTACTTCCTGACACGAGAGGGCACGCGGACAACACGAGGCTGTTCAGAAGAGGAATGCCGAGCCGAGCGATCGGATTCGTGAGGTGCGGGGCGCGCCTGGTCGAAAGGGCCGCCTAATTTTCTGGGGCGGCGGCGATTACGCCATATTTTTGGTGTATTCGTTACTACACTGACCGGCGATTTTATAGTGTGTTTTTTTGGGGCACAAAGAGAGAGGGATCATTTGGATGTTGGGAGTTTCTATCATTTCATCTTGCCTTGTTTCTTTCTCATGGGCTGATTTGTCTTTTATATATTCTCTGATTTTTGCCACATTTGCGCATTGCCTGTTTGAAAAAAAGAAAAGCTCGAGCATCTGATCATATATTATTATTACATACACAGCATTTCACTTTTTTACTATTTTCAAAAGCCATCCCTGTTGTTCTTTTCCTTGTCACCGAGGTCGTCTCCGCACGCCACATCGCCGAGATGTCCTTCACATCCATCCCCGTGCTCGACGTCAGCCGCGCCAGCGACCCGGCCACCAAAGCCGAGTTTTTGGCCGACCTGCGCAATGCGCTCATCGAGGTCGGCTTTTTTTATATCAAGAACGTCGGCATCCCGGACGAGCTGTTCCAGACGGTCATCGAGCAGGGGCGGGCATTCTTCGACATCTCGGAGGAGGAGAAGTTGAAAATCGAAATGAAGAACGCGCCCTCGTTCCTGGGCTACTCGCGCCTGTCGGCCGAGATCACCGCCGGCGCCATCGACCACCGCGAGCAGATCGACCTGTCCACGGAGCACGCCGTGCCGGCGCCCGAAGCGCCGCGCTACGACAACCTGCTGGCGCCCAACCAGTGGCCGGCCGACGGCGTGCTGCCCGAGTTCCGGCCGGCGTTTACCGACTTTATAACGCGCATGGGCACCATGTCGCTCTACTTTACGTCGCTCATGGCCGAGGCCATTGGCCTGCCGCCCACGGCGTTTGAGCGCTACTTTGACCCGGACCCGCTCCGGCGGCAGCACAAGCTCAAGATTGTCAAGTACCCGGACGTGTCGGAGCTGGGCGCGGCGGCGGCCGGCAGCAACCAGGGCGTCGGCCCGCACAAGGACAGCATGTACACGACGTTCCTGGTGCAGGCGAGCCAGCACCGCGGGCTGCAGGCACAGAACACGCGCGGCGCGTGGATCGACGCGCCGCCCATTGACGGCACGCTGGTGGTGGTGATTGGGCAGGCGCTGGAGGCGCTGACGCAAGGCGTGTGCGTGTCGACGACGCACCGGGTGCTGTCGCCCGAGGCGGGCGCGGGCGCGCGGTTCTCGATCCCCTTCTTCCAGGGCGTGCGGCTGGACACGGAGTTTGAGGAGCTGGAGCGCGTGGGCGTGGGCGCCATCCCCGAAGATGTTAAGGACCAGCGGCGCGCGGTAGTGGCGGCAGCGGGCGGGCGGCTGGACGACGTCGAGTTTACGTTCCGGACGGGCGGTGCGGCCAAGACGCTGGGCGAGGCGACGCTGCGCAACCGCGTCAAGAGCCACCCGGACGTCGGCGAGCGGTGGTACCCGGACATTCTGGCCGAGATCCGGGAGGAGCAACGGCTGAAGGCGGAAGAGGCGGCGGCCAAGAGCCGTCAGGCAGAAACCGCGGCATCTACTACGAGCCCCGAGGCAACTAGGACAGCCCCGGCCGTGCCTGCCCACTGAGAAGGGGCCAGAGGAAAGACATTGAGACATATTTATAGCATAGTAGTGAATCCAAACGAGACATGACACCACGACCCCAAGAAACTGAAGATATCAGTTTTGTATGACATTATTTCCGTGAGGCAAAACAAAGTGACGTGGAAAAGTGAAAGGAAACGTTTCGCATAGATATCGTCGCCAAAGAGCGAGTACGTTGCCAGAATACAACCCAAGATTCCAGGTGTCTTTCCGGCGGTCTCGCACTTTGCTGATTTGTCTTTTCGTATCATTCTAACTGCTCGCTTGTCGCTTTTCTCCTTCGTCTTCGTTCTTCATTCTGCGTCATCGTCTTTCTATCATCGCTTCGATTCCCGTGCCCAACACCGGCTTGCATCATAAATGTCAAAAAAAATAAAAGGCATAAAAAGTAGAAACTCCTGGGTATCCGACCCATCCATGCATCGTCCTGTCGTCCTGTTGTCCCGCTGATGTTAACCAGCAGAAGATGTCAACGGCTGCAGGTCATCGTGCGTCTGTGTTTATTTCGCGGCGGCCTTGAAGTCGGGGAAGCAGTCGGCGACGGTCTTGCTGTGCTTGTTGGTCGCATGTTCGTTCAGGCTGGAGGTGTTAGCAGTGAACAATACGGCTACGAAACTAGATTGTAGAGCCGGGAGGAAGGACTCACGCATTCTCGCGCGTCGTGCTCAAAAAGGTGGCCTTGCAGACGGTGCACTGGATGTTGAGGGCCTTCTCGTTCGTCTTGAGCTGCGACTTGGCCGCGCCGGCCTTGTCCTTGGCGTTGCGTTCACGCTTCTGCGCAGCCTTGGCACCCTGTTGTTGAAAAGGAAGAGTTAGTTGTCTGGTGGAGAGAGTGACGGTATTCAGGGAGCCTCGCCGTCAAGAGAAAGGTGAGGCGCAAAGAAGAAGAAAAAAAACGTACGTTACCGCCACCCATTTTGAGATATGTTGGAGAGGAAGGGGCAGAGGACGAGAATGTCGTTTGAGAGAGGAAATCGAGAGAGTCTGAAAAGGTCGGGTCGGCGTCGCAAGGCTGTGGTTGTTTGTTGTAGACGGTGGTTGTTGAGAAGCGAATTTTTTCTTTTCTTTTCTTTATCTTTTTTTTTCTTACTTTTTCTTAGGGGTGCGCGGGGCGATCGGCGGCCTATATAAGGCCGACAGCAGAGACAACTCAGGCGGCTAAAACGAGGAAGGAACGACGCAAAAGCGAACTGAAGAAAAAAAAAAAAAAAAAAAAAAAAAAAAAGACAAAATCCCGATAAGATTGCGCAGCGAACGGTGGCGGGGTTCTACAAGGCGACAGGCCTGGCCCCCGGCGATAAGCTGACAACTGTGACAGTACGCTAGACGCTGATTTGCTAGCGGGTTTTTGGTAGAGAATGGGATGGGGCGTTGCGGCTCCCAGCCGAGCCAGCTTACAGCACGCACTTTGCGAAATTTAGTGGAGCGAAACGCGCCCTGTAGACTCGTCGCGTCGTGACGATGATGAAATGCTTCGTTTAGCAGCCTTGTCCACGCTCGCACGCTGCACGCCCTGTTTTTATAGACTTCACCGCTGGCCAGACTCGTCAAGACTTTTTAGAATGGGCTCCTCATCGATTCCGTCGCCTGCCAGTGTTTCGGCCGAGGCCTTTGATACTTTTCTCGGCCGCTATCCCGACGTCATCGCCGCCGTTTCCGAAGCCAAAGGGGGTGCGTCAAACCACCTCTTGTTCCGTGTTGGGGAACCCCCGTGTTCGATCTTTGCTAACGGTGCGGTGACAGTAAAACCGGGCCAGAAGAGTCTGGCTGAACTGGACGAGTTCCGCTACAGCACGGCGCCGGCCACGTTTGGCGGCGCGGGAGGACGGGCCATGGTGCAGGACGACGTCTTGACGCTCGTCGCCTGGAAGCTGTGAGTTAGGACAGTCGAACAATATTTGGATTGCAGAACGGATCTGACACATACAGCCGCCATGGAAAGTTCCGGCCGACGCTCATGAAGCTCGTCGAGTCCAACAGCCCGGCCGTCGTCAAGAAGACGGTCGAGGAGGCTGTGAAAGCCTACCGCGATGCCGTGGGCAAGGGCCAGGCCGGGCCCAAAAGACTGGCTGGCCACCCAGAGGCGGCCCTGAATGCCGTCAAGGTTCTCTGTGCCCTCAAAGGCATCGGCCCGGCCACAGCGTCCTTGCTGGTTGCCGTGCACTTCCCGAAGGAGGCCATCTTCTTCAGCGACGAGGCCTATGCATGGCTGTGCGGAGGTTTTTCTCACAGTCCGCCAAGCAAGTACAACGCAAAAGAGTACGAGGACGTGGCCCGGAGCATGGTGAAGCTGCTGAACCGGCTACCCGAGCAGTATGGTGCACAGGATGTGGAGCAGGTGGCGTATGTCGTGATGTACGACAAGAAGAACGGCTCGACTGTCGTTAAGGCAGAGAAGGCCGAAAAGCCCAAAAAGGCCGCAAAAGCGACGAAGACGGCAGACACAAAGGATGCTGCACCCCTGAAGACCAAGGCGGAGGATGTGTTGCTGCCCTTGCAAGGCATAGACACCAAAAAGCGGAAGCAGCCGCCGACAGAGGCCTCCTCGGGAACTGCACGGCGGTCAAGCCGGCTCCAGCGGTCATGATGGGTGCGTGCAAAGACGTCAAAGTCGAACCATATTTTTTGTATAGTAGCGTGGATACCCGTATTTTTCGTACATGATCAAAATAAATGCAAACCGAAACCAAAGCAAAGCCAAACAGTCCTGGACTCTTCCGTGAGAGCCAGAGGCGCATGATGCGTAATCAAAACAAGTCAAACCCTTCCTCTCCGTCTCTGTCCGCCTTATAGTTCGTCCTCCACCCGCCTAGCGAGCGGCCAGTCTCCAACCGCCTCGCTCCAACTTAACAGGCTCGTAGATCTCCGTCTGCTGTTCTCCATGAGACGTCGCTTCCGTAGCCACTATCGTCAATCTCGAATCGAATCGTAGAGGCCCTCTTCGCCCCGCTTATTTGGTCTTCTTGGGGCCGGCCGGGGCCTGTGTTGCGCCGTACTTCTCGCACAGGTCGTCGTACTCGCGCTGGAGGCCCTCGGCCTGCTTCTTGAGCGTCTCAATGTCCCGGTCCTTCTTGGCCAGCTCCTTGCGCAGATTGCCAATCTCGGCAAAGTCGCCGGCCTGCGCCAGCTTCTCGCTCTGCTTGGTGTCCTTCTCCGTGCCCTCGTACTTCTTCATCTTCTCCTCGAGGCGCAGCACCTCCAGAATCATCGTGTAGGTGCGGTTGAGGATGAGCGACAAAAACAGCGTGAAGCCGCAGAGGTACATGTTGCGCTGGCTGTAGAACTTGCGGGCCTGCACCTCGAGGCGGTCACGGCCGATGATCGCAGCCCTGGGAACGGGTGTTAGCTGGGGCAAAGGAGAAAGAAAAGAAAAGCAGGGAAAGGGGATACACACCCATTAGCGCCGCTCTCAGAGCTAAGCCCAAGTTCAATCTGCACTCGGTAGACGCGATTGACACTGTCGATGAACAGGATGAGGATGAATATGAATGTAATCTTCATACCATATTGGAGTTTTGCAACGAGCGGATTTTCGGAGAGGAAGCTGGGAGGAGGAAAAGAAGCTGTTAGCGGAAGGCTGTACGTCGTAGACATCTCTGGGAATAAGAGCGCAGCGACCAAGCGCCAGGGGAAGACATACGTAAAGATTCTGCGCTTGACGTTGAACGGCAGCGGCACGATCAGGACCACGAACAGCGACATCTCTGCCATAAGCAGCATAAACACCTGCGAGAGAGTTAGACAGGCCCTGGCAAGGGAGCGGTGCAAAGTGCTCATGCAAAGAAACGAAAGACCAACAAGGCCAAGCGGAGGAGGGAGCTTACCAGAGTGTAGTAGAGCGTCATTTTGGCGGGTTGGTGTCGGTATGGACGGGAAAGAGAATTGCAATTGGTGTGGGAGGGTGCGTCGACAAGATGGTGGTTGGCGATGCGATGTCGTGAAGAATGAAGAGAAGAAGAAAGAAAAGAAGAGGGAAAGAAAGAGAAGAAAGAAGAAGGAAGGAAAGAGGGGAGCTTAAAAACGAGGTTAAGAGGACAGCTCTGCTCTTTCCCTCTTTTCTCTTTTTCGCTCCCTCCCCAGGTTCAGGTTTACGTAGTG
The DNA here is from genome assembly GCA_021396225.1 of Sporothrix inflata. NCBI lineage: Eukaryota > Fungi > Ascomycota > Sordariomycetes > Ophiostomatales > Ophiostomataceae > Sporothrix > Sporothrix inflata. The sequence continues at coordinate 341,774 of WNYF01000005.1, read as the reverse complement.
GTGGGGCCCGTGGGACAAGCTTTGAGGCCAGGTTCTTTGGGAGTCAGCTTGCTGTTTGGGGCTGACAGTGTCTGCCTGGGAAAGAACAAGGGGAGCAAGGGCGGGCCTGGCGGGCCTGGAACCTCTGTCTCGCCCAAGCTGCAGGGCAGGAAAGAACGACAACGTCATCGTGGCTGGAGTGGGGCTACATAGTTCGGAGGAGAACATGTGACGAGGCCCACTTTTATTCAGTGCGGATATATGGCATTCTGCGGGCAGCGAAAGCGACAAAGTACTTTTACCACGCAGAGACAAAAAGTAGAGACGAGCCAAGAACTAAAATACAAAATAAATATCAGAGATCTCCAATCTCCAACGACAAGCGGCCGTCTGCTGATACTTCTTCATGTCAAAACAATGTCAAACGGGCACTTACCCTTGATAAACAGGAACGACCACCAACGTCTACTATTGATGCTAGTCTTCCATCGCCCTGTTTAAAATGCTGAAAAGAAGCAGCTCACCAAAATACATGACCCCTCACTGGCATTTTGAAAAAACTTAAAAAGAGAAGGCATTGAGACAATGACCAACTCAAGTGACGATGTTGTCTGTTTACAACCGCAACCCATGAGGATGGAGACCGCCCAAGTCTTGAATGGCGAGGAAAGAGCCTCCCCGGCGCCTCCTGCCTTATCGCGCTCCTTGTGGGTCCCTGCAGTTTAAGTAGGCGCGTTCTGGGCCGCCATTGCCAGTTGACACTATTTTGGTTTCTTTTTTTTTTCTTGCCGCTTTTGCCTCATCTTTTTTTCTCCGACTCTCACCGACTTGTCTATCTCACCACAACATATAGCATCCTCCAACCCAAACTCACATTCTTCACCATGCCGTCCTTCCAGATCCTGATGCGTATCTCGGCTGCCGCCCCTCGGCGGTAGATTTTCTTGTCGTTCTCCCGCTCAAAACGTGAACCAAGGCGTTCACCAAACACTCATTCGGACTTTCTTTTCTTTTCTTTTCTTTCCTCTTTTGTTATTTGATTTCGTTTTATAGACCTAGATTCCGTCTTTGACTTTGTTTTCCTTCACCCTTTTTTTCTCATTTTTATATCCTCCACCCTACCCCTCACCGCCCATCATGCACATCCCCGGCCTCATCCCGCCGGAGCTCTTTCCGGCCATGCGCCAGCAGCCCTCGTATGCCGAGATCATGGCCTGCCTCGACGATCTGCGGGCCTCCAAGTCGGACCCCCTGGCTCTAGACGACGACAGCGGTGAGCAGGTCTGGGACTGCGCCACCCCGCGCGACGAGATCGAGGCCCTCCAGGCCGCCTCCGCTCACGAAGTCCAGCGCTACGCCAACGCCGTGTCCCGCTACCTCAGCAGCATCGTCATGAACGAACTGTCCTGGCTGCCCAACGAGGAGGAGCGCGAGTCTCTGTGGGCGACCGCCAGCCGCCGCATTGCCGAGCGGTGCGGCCGGACCGCCATGGGCGACCTCACCCGTCGGTGGCCTCTGCCGCTGCCGGCCGATGAGAACAACGGCCACGACTCCGAAGACAGCGACGGGCCCGAGCCCAACCGGCCGATGCAAGTCGACCTCGTCATCAAGGAGCCCGCGCTCGTCGGCGACACCCTCGGCTTCAAGACCTGGGGCACCTCGTACGCCATGGCGCGCATGCTGCCCGAACTGGCCCACTCGCCGGGCCTGCGCCACCTGCAGCCGCTGCTGCGCCAGGGCCTGCCTGTCCTCGAGCTCGGCGCCGGCACGGGTCTGCTAGGCCTCGCTGCCGCCGCGCTGTGGCGTGCCGACGTCGTGCTCAGCGACCTCGCCACGATCGTGCCCAACCTAGCCGCAAACGTCGAACGCAATGCCAAGATCATCCAGGCCCGCGGCGGCCGTGCGCGCGCTGGCGTGCTGCAGTGGGGCGCCAGCCGCGACGAGAACGACGACAGTGCCGGTGTGGTTGTCGTGGATACGGAGCTGTTCCCCCAGGATCACCAGTTCCCGCTGGTCCTGGTCGCCGACCCCATCTACGACGAGGAGCACCCGGCGCTGCTGGCGAGTGCCATCGATGCCCAGCTGGCCCTGCCCAGTGATGGTGACGACAACGACGATAGTAAAAGCCCCCGCGCCGTCGTCATGGTCCCGCTACGCGACCGGCAGACGGAGAAGATGGCCGCTATGTTTGTGGCCGAGATGGCCGAGCGCAAGCTGGTGCCGGTGGACGAGGGCGAGATTGCCGGGCAGGACAGCGACTGGGAGAGCGGCGCGACCGGTGTTGGCTGCGAGTTTACCTGCTCGTGGTGGGTATTCCACCGGGTTTGAAGCAATTATCCCTTGACCACATTTTGCGCCTTTACACCTTTACACCTTTCACATATTATACAGCGACTTCTGATTTGACACGACATTAAGATATAGAACGAACCGCAACGAAGACATCTATACATGCTCCCCTACAACTAGATTAGAATTATAAACTAGAAAAAGAGCTAGAATACAAAGACAGTAGACATGACAACCGTCTATACAAAAAGTGCCACTCTCACCGTTAATAGACTCTGGTTTTATGTGCGTCTTTGGGGCGCTGCTATGTACAAAGTAAAGCTACGGTCGCACGACGAAAACAGGCACGTATTCGCTTAAAATATTAAAGAAACCCGACAAAAAAAATCAAACAAAAGAAACTTGTACGCGTGGTAAATAAAGCCACCTAAAGGACAGTATAAAACAAAATAAAACAAAATAAAATAAAAAATACCGTATCCCCTCTCACCCATCAATGGGGCACACGTAGTCACGGTCTCGCTCACCGTGGTGCCGCCGCTTGTGCACCATGCCGTTGCCGTTGCTGCTTCCCGCCCCAGCGCCGTTGTTGTTGCCGTCGGCCTCACTGGCCGCCCGTGCTGCTTCAAGCGCATCGAGACATCCTTGGTGGTAGATGTGCCGGCACGCAAACAGCACCAGCGGACCCAGAGCTGCTGCTGACAGAGACCGTAGACCGCCGACGTCACTGCTTGGCACAGCAAGGGTGCCGTCGGCCGCCACATTTGCGTCAACATCGCCATCCTTGTTTGGCCCCAGATCACCGTCTCCATCCCCGGGCGCCAGTTGCCCGGGCCGAGGAGATGGTGTGCGTCGTCCTGGCCCGCCACCACTCCGATCAGGGAGTTCAAGTAGGGGCGACGACGGTGCGAGTCGGTCTTTACCCTTGCCGGCCTCGTGGGACTTGCTATTGTCTTTGCCTTTGCCGCGGTCGAGCCCGCCGCGGCTAGCCATGAGGATGGCGCGTTTCTTCTCGTTGCGCCGCTCCGTCTCGGCCGCCTGCTTTGCCTCCCACGCTTCGTAGATGCTGAGCCCACCACCGCCCTGGCCTGGGCCTTGACCCTGGCCGTTGCCAGGGCCGCCCTGAGCCTGCACGACACCGGGCCCCCAGACGCGGCGGCCGCACGCCTCGCACGTCGATCCCTTGGCGCGCCAGCCGCGCTGCCGCAGTTCGACGGACCGCTGCACACTCACAAAGAGGCTGCGCTCGAGCAGGCGGTTCGACAGCCGCAGGATGGACTCCTCGTAGGCGTAGGCCGAGAAGATGGACGCCAGAACGGTGCGCAGGTCGGCCAGGCTGGGCGATGAGACGGCCGCGCGCGTCAAAAAGGCTTTGAGGATGCGCAGGAACGAGAGGTTGTTGCCGGCGCCAGCAATGGCACTGCCCCTGCGGCTGCTGGACCGCGATGGGGCGCTACCCGGTGAGGGCGTGGACGGCAGAGGGCCCGAGGAGGTGGTTGTCAGCAAGGCCGTGAAAGTGTGCTGCACAAGAGAACGAAGCAGCCCGACGAGCTTATCGGCTTCTGCTTTCGGGACCGTCCCAGCGCCTGCCGACGAAGACGTGCCATTTGTCGTTGCTGCTGCTGTCGCTGCGTCGGCTGCCCGCTCACTCTCTGGAATGTCGTGAATGTGCGAGGAGAGGTTGCGTGTAATCTGTACAGTGTTGTCGATTAGGTCGAGCCAGAGCTTCTCGTCGGGCGACAGATCGTCTTCTCCATTGTCTCCCAGCCCGTCGGACGCCTTCTTTTTCTGTTGCTGTTTGGTCAGCTGGCGCGACGGCCGTCGTATTGTCGTATCGGTTTGCCTCTGGCAGAGCCAGATGCCGACATGCGTGTACTTCTGGAGCGCACGCATCAGGTCTTCGACGGCGTTGCGCTGGACTATAGTGACATTGGACGCCCCGCTGTCGCTGTGAGCGTCCCCGTCGTCGGATTTATCAGTGCCGTTCTTTTCCCCGCCAGACGTGTTGCCACCACCACCATGGCCAGACGTCAAGAGACCCTGCACTGCTGACTCGAGCGTGTGCAGATGCTGAACAAGGCGACCCATGGCCTCGTGGACCTGGCCGTCCTGGGCCATGAGCACAACCGCGGCATCGATGACACCGGTGTCTTCCATTGTGGGCAGGAGCTCATCCAGGCGTAGGTTGGCCGACTGCACAATGCCGACATAGTCCGATACGTGGGAGGGGTCGAACTCGCACATGAGCCGCACGTACTGCTCGATCAAGTCCCGGCGGTTCTCGGCGGCCGCTGACGAAGACGTGTCGCGGTCCTGCTTCTTTTGCCGTCTCCGGCCGCCGTCGCCCTGCGAATCTCGAGCTGCCGGATCGGCGTCTGCATCTTCAAAAATCGTCTTAAGATAGGTGTACTGCAGGTCATGGCGCTCTTTGATCGAGTCCAGGACGTGCGGATGAAGCTCGGGGGCATACTCGTCCAGCTTCCGGGCTGCCTCGACCGGATCCAGAACGACAAGCTCAAAGGAGTGCTCGCGAATCACACTGTGCACCTCCTGGATGCGCCGCTTGACCGCGCCACTGCTTGGGCTCTCGGCATGGTCGCCCGTGGTCTGTACACGCAGGCACTCGGCAATGCACTCGAACACGCCGTGCTGGTCGTTGGGATCCTCAAAGTATGTCTGGAGAAGCTTCCCATATTGCTTGTCCGTGCGGTAGATGCGCTTGAGAATGCGGTAGAAGCCGGCCGCTTTGAAGAGAGGAATCAGGTCCGACATATCTGGCGGGTGGTAGACCGACAAGAGGTATTCCGCGCTGAGCTGCGCGTCCTCTTCCAGGTCGGCCCCGGGGTAGTGACAGAGGCCTGCCAGTACCTTGGTGAGCGTCGACTCGGGGATTAGCAGGTACTGCGGGTATTTGGGCAGGTTGCGTGCGATGAACATGTCAAGGTAGATCGTGTCCTCCGGTGCAAAGTCGGCGGGGTTCATGATCTCGATGAGGATGGACAGGATGTACTGGCGGTCGACCGTCAGTCCAAAAACCTGCTCTTCGGGCAGATCGCGCGCCGTGCTGCCATTAACCAGCTGCTTCTCGGGCGAGTCATTGAGGAAGGAGTCCTCAAAGGCCTCGTTGAGCGCGCTCAAGAAGCTGGGCGCGTGGAATTTGAGGATCATGCGCAGGTACGGGAACGAGGGCTCTTGTGACTGGTTGGGCCGCGTCAAAAACCGCTTGCTGTCGCTACTACCGCGCGGCCAGATGACACTCTTCCCGGAAAACAAGAACCAAAAGATCTCGGACTTGGCCTGCTGCTGCGTCGCATCGTCCATGATCTCGCCCGTGGGGTAGATGCGACCTGTCAACACGTAGGAGAGGTACGGGAACATCTTGAGCGCGTTGGTGTCGTGCATGTCTTGCTCGCCGGCCGCATTCTCGGGCGCCTCGTACTCGCCGTTCGGCATGTGCGGGACAAGCAGAGACAGCAAGTCAATAAGGGGCGTGATAAAGTCGCGCATTGCCTGGTTCCAGACGTACACCAGTGCATCGTACAGGCCGTACTGCTTACACAAAGACGTGATCTGGTCTAGATCCAGAGTGGCCGTGTTCATGTGGCAGATGATCTCCTCCAGCCGGCTTTCCATGCCCCGGCCAACGTAATGTTTGACCATCGCTTTGACGACAGTGGGCGGAACAGCCGTGATGGTCTGCTCGAGAATGTAGGGCTCGAGGGTCTCGAGGAAAATGCCCTTCGTGCCCGTTTCCTCAAACCACTCGTACATCTCGTCAAAGACAAAGTCGGTGTCGCCCACGCTCTCGCACGCGGTAAAACAAGTCTGTGCCAGCTCCAGCAGGTGGCTGTCGTCGGCCGCATCCCGGTTTCGTTGGCGCTGGCTGAAGGCGTACTTGAGCGATGCCGCCATGATCTCCATCAGGCGTTCTTGGACCATGGTGTGCCGCGTCGCCGTGTCCTCGGGCAGCCCAATGGTGAGTTTGTCGGCGTCGCCAGTGTAAAAGCTAGTTGCCAGCTGAATCGCACCGACATAATCACCGTGTTCCATCAGGGCGATCAAGCGGTCCGCCCAGTTGGAGAGTGCTCCAATGGCCATGTCGTTGAAGCCCAGAAGAAACAGCCGGCCTTTGTAGGCCTTGAAGCTCATGTAGAACGCGTCGGCCACCACGCCGTGCATGGACGTGTCCTCTTCGTCGAGCATCTCCACAACATTCTGCAGCTGCCGCGAGAAGAGGTCCGTGTGGAAGATGTAGCGGTTGAGCAGGTCAAACGCCTCGGTGACACGCATGCTGTGGTCCTCCAGCACGATGAGGCGCTGCGAGATGGTCAGCACGGCCAGGACAGAGCGTGTCAGCCACTGCACGGCGACAATGGCCTCCTCGCACTTCCAGCGACTGCGTGCTTTGCAGTGCAGGGTGTGTTGCTTCTCCTTGTCCTCGGAGGGGATCTCGTCGACGTCTAGTACGGTCAGGACGTTGGACCAGCAGTACACCAGCTTCGCCTTGGAAATGTGGTCGCCGCTCCGCGGGTCGGGCACCTTGAGCCGTACTGCCGGGAACCACGCCAAACATCCGCTCATTGCGCTGTGCGGCGCAACCTCTTTTGGCCTTGGTGTCTTATGCTGGGTGTTGGCCACAGGCGTCGTAGAGACAATGACAAGGAGATAGGGGGTCAGCATCGCGGTGAGGCCCATGGTGTCGGTTGCGCGATCCACGTTGCCCAGTGGTAGAGGTGCAAACGCTAGCACAGTGCTGGGCTTGATCTGTTTCCCTGAAACAGGCGGCTTCGACCCGGGATAACGGCCAAGAATCCGGTTCGTCTTGACCGTTCGGCCTAGAGCGCCCGTACCGCGCGTCGCAAGGTGCGCAAAGGCCATTCCCCGGTCGTCTGCCGACACGAGGGCAGTTCGGCGGGTGCCGAGAAAGCCTAGGTGGGTGACAGAAAATCCGGGCATATGGCCGCTGGCTGTTCGGTTGGGGTTTTGGACCTGCACGGAATCCATAGGAGGGATGTGAAGGAAGGGCCGCGAGGATCGGCTCGTGTCCCAGGTAAAGATTGATCCGTCGGCATGGCCGCCGGCGACGGTCGTGTGGTCGGCGGATATGGCCACGGATGTGATGGCTCCCGCTTCGACGGCTGAGGGTCAAGTTAGCTGCTAGCCTAGCAATATATACACACTCGTTCAGCACCTCTGCTTGGTTTCCTTACCCTTTGTTCCCATGCCGATAATCATTTTGAGGTTCTGGTTGTAGTCAAAGACAAGCAAGACGCCTTTCGTCGTTCCAATAACGATCGACGCCGAGATGGCCATGCAGGTGGGCGAGCCAAAGTTGCGCTTGGCCGACTCTGAAAAGGACTGGCTGGAGAGCTTCGTGAGCTTCGTCCAGCGCACAACCTCCCACGGCGGCGAGGGTGACTCGGTGCTGCCGCCGACCACAGACGATGCGGACAACGGGTCGGCATGTTGAAACTGGCTGTTGAGGGAGCCGCTCCGGTTATGCGCGGCGTTGAAAGCGAAGAGGCCTGGCGAGGACGGGCGCGCCGTAGGCGATAACAGACCGCTGCTGCTGCCGCTGGGTGAGGCTATGCGCGACTGAAAGCGCTGGTCGAAGGGGCGGAACGAGGGGCTAGCACCGCGCAGGCCGAAGCGAGACAGGCTGCCGGACGACGGAAACACGCTGCTGCCGCCGAGCGAAGAGACTATGGAGTTTCGGTTCGAGGCGGACGAGTCGGGGACAGAAACAAAAGAGTCACCGCCAGGGCTGCCCGGCCGTCGTGGCAAGCCAAGAGCAGACCCATCTTCGGAAGCACTGTCTTGCTGCTGCTCCTCGAGGAGCTCGCGATATCGGTTTCGCGGGGCCGTCCCGTTCCCGGAACGCACCGGAGTCGACGGTGGTTCTGGCCGTTCCTCGACAGGGGTGGGTGTGGCGTTCTCGCCGTCTACCGCAGCACCGGATACGCCGTCCTCGGCATCGGCGCCTCGTATTGTCCTCGCATCATCGTCGTCTTCGCCATTGTCGCCATCTGCACCAGCGTCGGCGTCGTCCGTCGCAGCCGGCTGCCCTGGATCGGGAAGCTCGGGGACGTCCTCGTCGGCAGCACGACCACTCATGACAGCGTCTTCCCTCCCCCCGTCGTCATCCCTCTCCGTCAGACTAGAGCTCATCGGGAGGTGGGCATGCAACGCATGGCGTCGGCGGGCGTAGGAAGGGGGAAGCTCGTGGCCGTGAGCAGACGGGTCGGGGCGTCGTCGGCGGTCGCGTGCGGGCGCAGGGCGAATAAGGAGACGGAGGGTGCCAATTCGAGAGAAGCGATTACGGAGTCGAAGAGTCGAAGGGCGAAGGCGTAGGAGGGCGAGAGAGGCGTGCGCCGCAGCTCAAGATGAAAAAGAGCGTTGAAAAGGGGGGGAGGAGGTGAGAATCGCAGCTTGAAGCAAGATCGCAGAAACAAGCACACACAGCTGCACCGCTTCAGTTCATGCAGACGGTGTCGCAAACTGGAAATCAAAACAGATAAAAAAGACGCAGGAGGACAGGTCGACAGATGTTGTGCGTCTTTGCTTGGCCGGGCCCTCTTGGGAGGTCTTGGGGGTGGGTTCGTCTGGTGTGTGGTGCGGCCGTTTCTTCTTTTGGCTTTGGCTTCGGATCGCGCGTTGATCCCCTTCAGTACTTCTGGGCCGCACCTTCTGCTGGGTGCTGCTTGCTCGTGCCTGCCTAGTTTCTCTTTCTTACGTTGCTGTCGCGAAAAGTGGAGCCTTGTCCCGCCACAGCATGTCGTAGCTTCCCTGGAAAACAGACTGCGGTCTCGGCGAATCGGCGGCAGGAGGCACCATCCTTCAGCGCCTTCCAGCGAGCACATGCATTTGGAATCGGTGATTTCTAGGCGCAGACAGCGCCCGAACCCACTGATGGCTAGCAGCCTTTAGCGGGGCTGCGGGCCGTTTTTGATCCGTTGCAGCGCCTCCTACCGCGTGGTAAGGTCACTAAGATAATCTTCAATCCATCGCTATCACTGACGTTTGCTCACAGCAGGCTGATAGAAAAGCCCCAACGACAACTCTTGCACACCACCTTGTGCACGTCGCCATGTCGTCCCAGATCGGCCCCGAGATGCCACCACACCTCGCTAAGAGGAAGCGCACGCCCGACGATGACGGCGACGATGACGGCCGACGCGTGCGGCTTGCATCACCAGCGACGAACGCGACAACAACCATTGGGCCCATGGCGCCTCCACCCACAGCAAAAGCTACTCTGGGACCTTCCCTACCCCCTCAGGCCGCTATGAACGCGGACGAGATCGCGCTTGACGACGACGACGACGACGACGACAGCGACGACAGCGCAGCCGCCGGGCCCGCGCTTCCTACCGTGGCCAAGCCTGTGCGCCTGGTCATGGGACCTACGATGGGCCCAACGATGCCGCCCCCGAACACAGATGTACGAGACGCAAAGGGAGACAACACACGCAAGTCCAATGCACGGGGAGCACGCGCGAGGTCAGAGTCCAGATCCGACTCAGGCTCGGACTCGGAGGACTCCGACTACGGCCCGGCCTTGCCCAAGGAAGGCGATGAGCACCGACATGCGGCAGCTGGCGGCGATGGGGAGGAAGAAGCGAGCAAGGGCGGCGACGCACCGGGCCCTTCTTCGTTCGACCCCTACAGCGCGGCCCCGGCCCAGCGCGACGACTGGATGCTGGCCCCTCCCACCGACAACACCGCGGCCAACCTCGCCGCCGACCCGACCAAGATCCGCTCGCGCGGGTTTGCCACGGGCCGGGCGGCGGCAGCAGGTGAGGCACGCGCAGCTGGTGGAAGCGGTGCGGCTTCGTCGGCCATTGGCAGCCTCTGGACGGAGACGCTGCAGCAAAAGTCGCAGCGGTTGGCGGACACGGTCCTCGGGCGGGCGCCGGATCCACGACAGGGTCGGCCGGGTGCGGCTGCACCAGCGGCGGCATCGACAATGTCCCCTGCTGATGCAGCAGCAAACGCTGCGCGCGAGGCACAGATCCGGGCCTACACCGAGTCGACTCGGGGCAAGAGCCTATACGATGCGCACCAAGAGTCGCTCAAGGGCGGCAAATCAAAGAAGGACAAAGACCGAGGTGACAAAAAGGACCGCGATCGGGATCGGGATAGAGACCGTGATCGGGACAGAGATCGGGAGCGGGATCGGGATAGTAGGAAGGACAAGGATCGGGGAGACCGTGATGACAGGAGAGAGCGGGACCGGGACGACAAGAGAGATCGAGAGAGCCGTCGAGATAAGGACCGAAGGGATCACCGCGGCGACCGTGACGACCGGGACAGGAGAGATGGGAAAGAGAGACGGAGTAGAAGGGACGATAGAGGCGAGAGGGATGACAAGGACGACAAGGAAGACAGACATAGGCGACATAGAGGCGAGGACAAGGACAGGGAGCGGCGTCACGACAGACACGACCGCCACAATCGGCACGACCGGGATCATCACGATAGGCACAGCCGCCGTGACAGGGACGACAAGGACGACACGGAAGCAGAAGTGCGCTCCACCAAGGCCAAGGAGGAGGACGACGACCCGAGCGCGCGCGCGTTTGACCGCGAAAAGGACATGCGCATCGGCGTGCAAATCAACAACAAGCAGCGGCGGGACCTGGTGAGCCGCGCCGGCGACTTTGGCGGGCGGTTTTCCAAGGGCAGTTTTTTGTAGAACAATCGCAAATGTTCGATACATCATATAGATACACCAATGTCACATAATCATAGAATCTACAAGTCAACGGATGCAAAGTACTATGAACAGTTGTCTCATTCCTTACCGATCTCCCCCCCTAAGGCTTGCTGTTACGCAGTCCCGAGAGGAGAAACCGTATGTAATAGGCTAAAAACTAAAAAGAGGATGAAATGCAAGGACGCTGTCTGCAGGAATATAGGGGTCGTGTAGGTAAAAGGTCGTAGTAGGTGATGAGGGATAGGAGGTAAAGGACAATAGCTGTAAAAAAGAAGAAGAAAAAAACGCCGCTTGAACGCCATGTTGTCTTTTTGCCGTCGGCTTCACCACAAAGAAATTCCAAAAAAGAAAAACATAAAAAGGGTAACCAATCCACCTCGTGCTATGCAAACCGAACGACATGAATAACAAAACCCAGGGTAGAAATAAGGAAGGAGGTAGGGGGAAAGGGGTGAAAGAAAAGAGACGCATAATGAAAAACGCATCGCCCCCCGTATAACAAGCTATTTACCGTATATCCCGTGATGTAAGAACAATAAAAATAACAATATCAGAAATCGGACGCTGGAAAAAGAGCAAAGAGTATCGTAGGGGTAGAGGTTGGTGTCGAGATCGCGGGGGCGGTGTGCCGTAGCATAGGGTATGTCGAAAATGAGAAAGAGAAGGGGGTATAAAGGTGGTAGTTGTAGTGTCGTCGAGGTGGTGCAAATTGTGTTGCAACATCTCAGTTATAATAAGTGATGTGAGGCCTTACTGGGACCGCACACCGGCCTCCAGCTGGGAGGGTGTCACCTCAGCAGCAGGAGCCGAGGGCTCAGCGGAGCTGCCAGCAGTAGTAGAAGAGGCCTGCTGGCTGGACTCGCCATTCCGCCGGCGGAAGGGACGCAGGTTGCCGATCCAATTGCCATGCGTAGCAGCGGGCTGCTCGGGTAGAGGCTGGACCTCGGGAGCGCCAGCAGCAGCAGCAGCAGCAGCGGGGGCTGCGTTGGCATTCGGCTCGTTAACCTCAACCTGGGGGAAGACACGCTCCGGGTCTTGCGCATTGGCGTTGCGGGGGCCCAGGATAAACCGCGTCGGCAGCATGCGGCCCGGCCGCCAGGAGGTGTTGGGCCGTGCCTGCTGGTTGGCGCGATTCCGGTTAGCAGCAAGCGCGGCAGCACCGGCGGCACCCTGGGCGTTCGCGACGTCGGCACCCTCGGCAGGCGGGGCACGAGGCTTAGGCGTGTAGTAGTCGGCCTTGCAGAGCGGGCAGCACGCGCGGCGGCTCGTCAGCCAGGGGTCGAGGCAAACGGCGTGGAAGGCGTGGCCGCAAGTCAGGCCGCGGACGTCGTCGTCGTCCTCAAGCGTATCGATGCAGATGGCGCAGGTGTCGCCGGAGGTGCCAACGCACTCTGGCGGAAGGGCGGAGTCGATATGTTCGTCGTCTTCGTCGTCCGAGTGGTTGTAGTGCTCGTCCGAGTTGCGGGTCAGGGGATCCTTGTTGAAGACGCCCAGTCCGACGTCGCCATCGGCCGAGGCAAGCGAGGCGCGCGCATCCGTCGTGGCATCCGCCGCAGCAGAGGTGCTCGCAGCACCAAGAGCAGCATCCGTCGCAACGGCAGCGTCGGCAGTCGTCGATTCGTGCACAGAGGTACCGACGTCGGCAATCGAGGTGGTGGGCCGTTCCTGGTCTTTGGAGTCCTCTGGCTCTTCGGTCGAAGCGCGTCGTTGCTGGCGTTCGGTCTCGTCCACGGGCGCGATGACACCCTCGGCGGACCGCACGCTGTTTGGCCGGCTGGGTGCGTCGATACCACCGGTTGTCGGCAGACCTTCCTCAGCACGCGTAGCGACCCATGTCTTGTACTTGAGCATGGGGAACTTCTCGTTGACCTCGTCGATCGTCATGAGCTTCTTTTCTCTGCGGCGGCGGCGGGGGTGTGGCATGTTTTCGAGGTTTATTGGCTCGCCGTCTTCGGCGGCCAGACGCAGCTGCCGTGCGCGGGCGTTATAGCGGAAGCAGTACTTGACACCAACGATAATCCAGAGGTTGGTGAACACGACACCGAAACCCAGGGCAACGAAGAACAGCAGCGGCGAACTGCCGCCGCCGCCGCCGCCACCACCACCACTCGTGGTCGTGGCACTCGGAGGAGCACCCGTTCCGGAAGCAGGCGGGTTGGTAGTAGTCGTCGCGGCACCCGAGACGCTGGTGACGGACGTGCTGGTCGTGGGAGCAGAGGCGATGTTGCCCGTCGTCCCAGTTGCGGCGGATGTGACGGCCGCAGCGGTCGACGACACGGCCTGTCTAGCTATGAGGGCAGCGCCCTCTAGCACTTGGTTGATAATCGGCATTGTGTCGTCGGGGTCGCCACGATGGACGGAGCGGCCAAACGTCGACGGATAAAAGCCGGTGATGGCGGGTGACAAAAGAAAGAGGCTGTAGAAGATAAAGTCGGAGAGAGAGTGTCGGTTAAGCGGACAAAAGGGACAACCGCCAGGATGAGGTTGTATTGAAATGACAATTGTGAGACGCGAGGCGAGTCGGTTCAAAAAAGAGGTCTCAAACAAAATTAGACTGTCCGAATTTGAGGTCGAAATCGAGCAGGGCGTTCAATCGTGGGGCGTCGGCAGGCGCAATTTGGCGGCGAGACACACGAGATGTTTGTCGAACGACAGCCACGTTACATTGACTATGGCGGACAACAACGTTGGCGATTCATGAGGACGAGCGGAAGGCGGAGGTGATGCAAAGAAGTCGTCGGTAGAGAGCGTAGAGTGCGTGAGAGGAAGAATGAAAAGAAGAAAAGAAATCGTTAAAACGACTAAAGCCGTCGCATCCGGGATTCCTCGTGGCTCGATCGTCGTGGAGGCTGTCGTTTCTCTTTTTTTTGTCGTCGCGCGGCGGCTGGAATGTAGAAATGTCGACGGCCGACGCTGCCTGGGCGAATGGGAGAGGGGAGAAGAAAGAGGAGGAGAAAAAGAGAGAAAACGTGCCAAAGGAGGGCGACGATGATGAGAGTGACGGAGGAGGAGAAAGAGAAAGTGGTGGCAGATCTGGGAAATGCGGGATAAAAGAGGGAAAGAGGGAATGTGAGCAAAAAGAAGACGGCCGGGCGAGGAATGGAAGGGAATTGGGGGGGGTGAGGGAAGGAAAAGAGGAGAAAGAGCGGATTTTGGGTCGTTTAGTGGTGGTGCACGGAGTACGAGGTTAGGGAAGGAGCGCCCGTTTAGTGCCAAAAGGGAAAGCAGACAGAGGCGGAAAGAGCGGAGCCTTTGGGCCCAATAGCGACGACGCACGCTACCAGAACCAGTGGTGCGCTCATACTCTCAGCACGGACGGAGTGGTCTTTCTAGGGCGTTTGGGGACTTTTTGGTTATGGTAGAAGAATCCGGGAAGGATGGTGCCGTAAGAACGAGAGGCGGAGGCTGAAAAAGGAAAGAACAAGACGACGGACAAGGAAAGAACGACCGTGCAACCAGAGAGAGGGAAAAAGCGGGCACTTTGGAAGTGCTGGCGCCGAGGACATGCAAGCCTGCCGCCCTGTGTTCTCAGGAAAGGGAAGGGGCGACGGGACGCTGAGAGGCCACTGTTGGGTCTAGTCTGAATCTGGCGTCGCGGTGGACATCGGGCACTGGGAACCCGAGAATCAGTCAGTGTCAGTGAGAAAATTACGGGGCCCGTTTAGGTGGCCGGATCTGCCAATCGCGCTGGAAGCGGCAAGGACAACAGCGCCAACAACGCCAACGTCAGAGATGTGCGCGCACTCCGTCAGGCGGGCAAGGGGGGAAGGAGAGACCAACACTGAGGCGCCGCACTAGTATGTCACTATTGTGGGGACCTGGGTGGTATTACTGGCGTGCATTGGTTCTGAGTACGGAAGGAGGGAAGTGGAAGGAGGGGGTTGGCGACAATACGGAGTACGGGGAAGGCAAGGCTTGACGCTTGACGCTCTTTCCTTCCTTCCCCCTTCCCCCTTCCTTCATGCAAAACGAGCAGGGAACGACGCCTGCGGGTACGACGTGCGGTGGAAGCTTTTCTCTTAATTGTACTGTCGCGATGTGTCTCCCCCTTCTGGCGGTATTTCTCCTCTTTTGCAACAATCTTCAAAAGGCTTGGACGTAGCTTCCAAGACGGCTACCAAGACAACATAAGACACTGAGCTGGGTCTTAGCCACCAACTAGCTCCTCGTCGCAAAGGGAGAGTGTCAAATCGCCTCCATGGGCCTAGCCAAGGCCATTAAGAGGAAATCACCTACGCTGTATTGGTTGTTGGTGGGAGGCGTCTGGCCCCTTCGGAAAACAAAGGACCTGGATGAGGACAGGCGAGCGCGTGGCTTTTTGGCTTGGCCTATGGCTTTGGAGGCGTTTGTGTCTCTGAGCTGCATTGGGATCAAAGCAACGCAACGCAATATGGTGCGGGGGCGAGGACGGCCTAAGCAACGAACGCAGAAATCGGCACCGGCAAGGGATATGAGGAGCCGGCGCAACTTTATCTCTAAAGGGAGGAGGTGTTCAAAGGTCCAGAACGTTTAGTGCTTGCAGGGCATGGGCGTATTGGCGGTACTTTGTCAAATTACAGAGTTGTCTGAAAGAATCAATGGTATCTTGAATGTGTCGTAAGATATTTGGCCCATTTTCATGGGGTATTGGTCAAAGTGAGTCTCCCGTTAATTATTTCTTTGTCTCTTTTTGATTAAATTACTCCATGGTGTGGTGTACTTGAAGTGCAGGCGGGTTACGATAAGAGAGAAAGCTGGACAAAATGACAGAGTATTAGTCCGTACTCCTATCTTTGGGCGGTTCACAACGGAGCGATTGCCGACGTGGCTGCATGGCGGCTGCTGCGAGCGAGGCAATCAACTGCACAATGCGAGAGCATGCGGGTGGCGGTGTCCGTCTGGCAGCCTTCCATTTTGCATGCCTTTTATTCTCTGTCTCGTCCCCAATGCGAGCCTGTGTGATGAGGAATCACCGCATGGGATTGGCCTGGCCGCCAATGACGAGCGAGAGGAGAAGAACGCTGCAATCATCGCGGGTTGGGTGTGGTGTCGCTGGATGGGGGCAAGGGAAAAGCGCAAGGGGGTGGAAGGGTACCATGGGCGGGTACGATGTGTGGTAGCAGTGATTCTCCGTTTGCGTCTGTGTGCAAGAGAGAAAGTGTGTGCGTTTGGGTGCGTGTGCTCCGCCTCATTCTCCTGTCTCCAGTGAGATGCGGATTTCAGGATTTGTTACAGCAGACGCAACGCAAGTCGCAGGTAGCAAAGCACGGATCTTTCCAAAGGGCTGGGGCAGGGGTGGACGTGGACTGTGGATAGGTCCTGTACGTCGTATCTTACTTCGTACAACCAGGCGGTAAGCACCACGCGTGGAAGCGACACGACAAGGGTATGTCTGGGACGGCACGCACAACGAGAGGAAGAAAGCTCCGGGCCTCGTCCATTGCAAAGGCCCAGCCTCGCCTCCTCCCATTTAACCTGGGGAGTGACAATCAATGCGAGCTTTGCAGGGGAACAAGAAAACAAGAATGATGAAAATCAAGAGCAGAGTGAAACGAACACGCAAGGGAAACTGGAAACAAGATTGGGCAATCGTCCCTTTCGTGGCGCCGATCTCCAATACGGGCGGCTAATGTGATGCAGATAGGCGGACTGTATCTTACAGGTATTGCCCTCGTCCTGTTTTCAATGCTCTCCCTGTTCTCGGTACGTTGTATCTTACCTGTCCTTGTGCCGCAACAGTCTGCAGCGGACTGTCTCTCATCTGTCTCGCGGTCTGAACAAGTCGAAGAGCACAAGTACGAGCATCAAATGGGCGGTGATGGCCCAATGGGACGAGAGACATCCATCTCATGCAATACCTCTCTATTTTCCAGGCAAGACTCATCGAGACTGTCCATATGAACCAAAATTGCAGCCAAAATTGCTCTCCGTCTCACAACAGCAGCCCCCTTCTCGAGACCCTCTCATACAAATCGAAATCGCCTTGCCGCCTCGCTTCGTCGCTAAGAAACGCCTTCTCCTACTCCAGTCCATCTTCCCCTCCCGTTCCGTCCTTTTTTTCCCCTGCGCGTCCCAAATGCACACGCGCTGCAGTGGAACATGTAGTCGAGAGGCTTTACAAGTACAGCTTGGACTTGGAGTGAAAACTGGATGGACAAAAAAAAATAGATGCACCTCCGGTGTCACGTCCGGGCGGTGGCCTTACAGGCCTGGCCCTTATTGTGGACGCGATGCGGTCAGTCGCAATGCGGCCGCGATGATACTGTTTGTTTTGGGTCGTTTTTCATGTAGCCTTCTCTTTCTGTTGAGACAGTCGCGGTATCTTTTGTCACAAAACAAAAAAAAAAAGAACCACCTGAAAACAAGCACAGACACAAACAAAACAATCGCGAGTTCAACAGAAACACGTCGCTCGGATCACACCCGGCCTTGGCAGCCGGTGCACCAGAAACCCTGTGATGAGTACGTACTTCATTAGTATCTTTGTCGAAACTCCGTCTCACGGCTACAAAAATTGCCGATGCAGCTAACAATCGACTTCATTGCCGTTTATGCGTGCTCATCCTTTCGTCACAGCCATTTCTTGGAGTTCGGTGCCCGAGGCTGTCCTTTGGTTTTGCTACTTTTGCTTTTTTCTTCTTCGTTTCCGTTTATTGTCTCTCTTTTACCGTTTTGCCTTCTCCCTTCCCTCCTTTTTGACTTTGGGTCTTTCCTTGATCTGCGTTGTCAATCCTCCCAACTCCCTTTTCCACTCCCCGGAGCGCCGATCTCTTGCCTTTCTCGCTCCGACGTTGTGGGGGGCTCCCTGGCCGTTCCTCATTCTGCGGCCTATTAAATACTCCGAGCACACTTTCTGTCTCTACTTTAAACTTTTGCATGACGCCAACAAGTTGTCGAAAAGTGTTCTGGCCGCGGGCTGAAATCCCGGCGGGCTTTCAGCAAGTGGAAGAAAAACAGCATAAAACGATGTGGAATCCCAGCGTGATGGATGCACACCGGTACACTTTTTCTTATGGGCTCTGGATGATGCCTTTCCCAAGAAGGCCAAGCACGCTACATGGCCCGCCTTTTCTTTCTTGCTTGTCTTCCTCGGCTTTTCCGCCATCCGAGAAAGCCTACAAAACGACGCAAGGAATTGTGAGATTGTATCCTGCAGCATGTTCAGTGGGTGGCACACCCCGGCCCTCCTTCTACAGCACGCGGCGTTTGTCCCCCGTTTGTTCGCCGTTCGTGTTCATCCGCCCCCCGTCGCTGTAAGATCGGTGACGATCGGGCGAACACAAAGAATCCCTCCCAAAAAGGAGGGAAAGAAAAAGAACGCATGTCTCCCGGCTCGCAGACCGGCCGAGCGATCACAACACGTGCTGCTCTTTTCAAGGTGTGTCCTACGAATGTGTGTTTTCCGTATCTGGCGAATGCGCGTCTGACGGTCGACCGTCGTCATCATCATCAGCACAGCCGCAGCGGGACTCTCCAGTCCATTGTTTCAATAACTCTGCACCATCGACACGCACACGCGTACTTCGTACCGGCCGTCGTAAACCCCAAGAGCATGACCCAAGATCATGTTTTTGTGGCCCCCGGATGCCACGGATGCGTCCCAGAAGGCCGCGCCAGCCTCGGGCACGAGTGGGCGATACAAGCCGTGAAAGGGAGGAGGGCAAATATCGACAAAAACAAAGCTGCAAAGCTTCATAACGCCGGAAGGAATAGGCACAAAAGCATGCCACTTTTACAGTGACCGCAAGTCAGAAGGAAAGTCATCCCACCCGTGCCTCTTGCCCTGTCTACTCTATCGTGCTCTTTTGCTGCGTCGTAGTTTCCCCGCTTTCCGCTTTCCAGCCTCTCATAATGCCAAGCCAGCGGCCATCAAAAATGAGAGAGAAAAGGAAGGAGACCCACCACACCTCGACGGCTCAACTGGGCAAGTGCTTGCGTTCTGCAGGTGCAAATGGCCCCTCGAGGTCCTGTCAGGCAAGAAGGCAAGAGGGCAAACTGTAGACCGACGAGAAGACCGACGAGAAGGAAAGGGCCGAGAGGGGCCGCCGCCTCGTAAAGCGAGACTCCACCGCAGAACAAGAAGAACGAAGACAACGTCCGTACGAACTCCACCAGCTTTTCTGGCCAGGCCCTGCCTATTCCCAGCCTCACTTGACCGTGAAGCTTTTTGTGTACGGCGTACAGAATATTTTATTTTATTCTCTCTCGCTCCGTTATCGGTGCTATGATTGAAGAAAATCTATCGGGTTTTCTCCATGATCAGCAGGAGGCGATCTTGTAAACAGCGCTCGTTTTGACCGTTGTCGTTTTTTCCTAGGCCTGCCAATCGAGTCACGTCAATACGGCAGTTTCTCATACTGTTGGCACACCGGTTGTAAACTGTTGGTGGCGGTCTTGTTGGTCGTTCACGATGCAACGGACAACAGCCAACAGATACAGCCAACAGCAGCTTTCATCATGAAAGACGCGAAATCCGTTCTTACTGAAACGGGGCACATTTCGATATTTCTTTCGTCATTCTTGTTTCGTGCTTCGCTTGCCCTGAGCCGGCAGACAATCAGACAATCTGTGTACGTAGACAGGCGAGACATTGCTGACACCAGATCGAGTGAGACCGCGCTTCTGTTCTTTACAGTCACGTGATTAATACAGTCAGCGAACTAAACAAGGAAACAGGTTCACAGGGCAGTAAATGCATTTGCGAGTCAGTGGGCAAGCTTGGCCTGGCCCCCACTAAAGAGCTTCCCCGCAAATCTTCTTCCAACTTCCATCCAAAGATAGCTTGATCACCTTGAATTCGAAACACCTTTTCTGGCCTTGAACATAAACTTTCTTTTTCTTCTCACTTTCAAAGAACCAATTTCCTATTTCATCACCAAATCAATCACCAAACCAATCACCCAACAACCGTCAAAATGGCCGCGAACCCTATGTACGTGCTTGTCCTTTGCCTTTGGAGCTGTCAGCTTAGCTGTCGTTCTGTTTCGGTGCTTCTACTTCTGCTTCTGCTTCTGCTTCTGCTTTAGCTTTAGCTTCGTTTTCGTTTATTTCCAAAGACATCGCCAATTGCTAACCACGATGCGGACAACAGTGTCTTCTTCGACATGACCCTTGGTGGTGAGTGCCTTCTCTCTGTTCCTGACGATCTCCTGCTCCGAGTTTGATGCAATCGAGCTTCAGCAGCTCAGACTTTTATCGTATCGTCTCTCATCCTACCATCACCAGTCACTAACACCACCCTCAACAGGTGAGCCCCTCGGCCGCATCAAGTTTGAGCTCTTCAACGACGTCGTCCCCAAGACCGCCGAGAACTTCCGCCAGTTCGCCACCGGCGAGGACAAGGACGCCCAGGGCAAGCCCCGCGGCTACAAGGGCTCCAAGTTTCACCGCATCGTGCGTGCCTGCCCCCCCTGCCCTACTTTGCTGTCCTATTTTGTATGCTCCCTACTGACGCTCGCTCACGCTCGCTCGCTGTAGATCCCCAACTTCATGTGCCAGGGCGGCGACTTTGTCAACGGCAACGGCACTGGCTCCACCTGCATCTACGGCAACAAGCGCCAGTTTGACGACGAGAACTTTACCCTCAAACACGACACCCCCGGCCTGCTGTCCATGGCCAACGCCGGCCGCAACACCAACGGCTCGCAGTTCTTCATCACGACCGTGGCCACGCCCTTCCTCAACAACAAGCACGTTGTCTTTGGCAAGGTCATTGAGGGCATGGACGTGGTGCGCAAGATGGAGGCTGTGCGCACGGGCTCCCGCGGCCCCGACCAGCCGGACCTGGATGTTGTGATTGCCGAGTGCGGTCAGATCTCGTAGATCTGTCGTCCACCGAAACTCTATTATCTTTCTTCGTTCTACGACGGTATACCAAAAAGGGGTGACCAGAGTCAGGAAAGCTGTGGTTTATGTACTTTCTATCTTAAGAAGGACCGCCTTGAGCGAGCTCCTTGGTAACGAAATATGAGCATATCTCATAGGGCACAACGGAACATTTTGGGTTTCACGAAATAAAAAGGCTAAATGGTATAGTGGCCTACTATGGCCTTGCAAGGGAAAATAAAAATGGGCTTTGAATCACGGAGGGTCTTATAAAAGTGTCAAGTGTTTTAGTGAATTGTTTTTGAAATTTGTTTCGTAATTTTTGTTAAGAAAACATCGTCGATGCTGATGATATGAAGTACCCCCACGGCCAGATGTAAACCCGAGTGCGTGTCCGTTTGTTACCAGAACAACGCTCCATCCATGGCACCTGTACCCTAGCTACCATGATGCCGTGACAGTTGAACCGTAAAGAAATGCAATGCACCACCATGTCCTGTGAGCCATGCCTGTTACCTTTTGCCTGGCCCGTTGTCCCATCCCCCTTTCAGGCCGATGCACCTTTCCTTTGAACCTTTGAACCATTGTGAACCTTGAACCGTTGATGAAGCAAAGTGAGTAAAATCTCACATAACGACAGAGAAAAGAAAGAGAAGAAAGTCATAATCAAATATGTACATTAGAAGTGAAGAGATTGTGAAGAAGAGAAGTAAATGATAAAATTAAAATAGAGAGAAAAACAAAAACAAAATGGTGCTCTATACCTGCTCATGGGGGTATGCCTTCCGGGGTGAAATATAGGGTATGATGGGGGGGTATCTGGCCGTGCATCATTTTGACTCGCTCGATCCGTTACGCCCGGCGCACCCTCAGAAGAGTGGTGGCAGTACCGTTACGGCTGCCACCGCCAACACTGCTGGGAGAGGCCGACAGGAACGGCTGAACAGTGATACTCTGGCCAGGTGTCGGCGTGAAGGGGAGCGGAGTGGTAGTAGGAGAGGCAGCAGAAGGCTTGCTGCCAGTGCTGCTGCTGCTGCTACCTCTGCCGGCAATGCTTCCACTGCTGCTAGTGCTCGACAGCTCGCGTGTCTCCGTCACAAACGTGGTGCTGTACGTCGTAACAGTCTCCGTCTTGCGGCCGGACTTGGTGGATGAGGAGGACGACGTCGTCGTAGGGGAGCCACCAGCCGGCACCGTCACCGTGATGTAGACAGGGGCCTTCGTCTCGGTGACAGTGACAACAATGGTGTGGTCGCCGCTAGCATTGGGAACAACCGTGGCAGCAGAAGTCGTGGTCGCCGCGACAGCCGGAGTGGTGGCTGTGCTGTTTCCACTGCCGCTGCTAGCATCAGCACCCGGGACCTCAACCTGAAAGGCGCCAATCTCCAGCTGGCCGAGAACGGCAGCGTCATTCAGGTCTTGGCCGCGCGTGTAGGTCGAAGCAAAGTTGTGGGTGATCGCCTTGCTACCGCTACCGCTCGTGCTGCTGGCAACAACAGAAACGTCCATGCAAGACGTGTAGTGCTGTAGCAGAGTGACATTGTAGCCAGCCGACGGGATGTCGATGGGCGAGCCGGCCGTGTTGAACGTGGGCCAGTTCCAGATCCAGTACAGGGTGTAGTTGGAGCCGGCAACGAGGTCGCTGGGCAGCTGGATGTCGTTCTGGCACCACAAGTCGGCGCCCTGGGGGTTCTCGGCGACCTTGGTGAACTGGGCCTGGCGGGATTCGGAGATGTTGCCGCTGTTGATCTGGTAGCACTGGCCATCGTCAAAGTTGCGTGTGGCGAGGAGACGGCCGCGACCGTTGCCACCGGTGCCGTCGGCGGTCCAGTTTTGGAAGACGTCGAGGAACAGCTCGTTGTCGGAGGGCTGGGTGGTGCCGTAGATATAGACGGTGCCTCGGTTCAGGGGCTTCGTGGGGTTGACATTGGGAAGCGTGACGTGGCCGTTCTCCTGGTACCGCAGGGCAATGTAACCGCCGGGCGTCACGGTCAGCATGGGGAAGTCGGTGCTGTAGTTGCCAAGCGTCTGGCTCGGGTGGCAGAGCGAGTCGGTCGACAGGATCTCGTTGCCGGTAGGGCGACCATTGGGCGGGATCAGGAAGTCGTCCATGCCGTCGTTGAAGCCGGGCATGGCGCGCGAGACGTAACCACGGATGTAGCCCGGTGCGCCTGACATGGTGCCGTTGGTTGCAATGGACATGAGCTGCTCGACCCAGGAGTGAGCAGCAACAGGTTGAGCGGCGAGAATGAGGAGAGTGACAAAAGCCGAGAGGCCAATGTTCTGGGAATCGAATTGCTTCATGTTGGGTGAGAGAAGCGAATATCGTGGAAAGCAAGGGTGAATAGCCTGGTTGAGGCTGGCGTCAGACTGGTATTGAGATTGTTGGAACTGCAGATATTGCTTGTAATGTCGCGATCGTCAAGATCGTCGTAGAATGTCGATATCGCAAAGAAGAGTCTGCTCAGGTGGTGCTGGAAGAGAGTCTGAAAAATGTGGGCAAAGGAGTGGTGATGGTGGGAAAAGAAAACAAACAAAAGGAGGGAAAGTCGTGAAAGTGAGCGACCAAGGACTTCGCCTTGGCACTGCAGAGACCGACGGTTTTATAGAAACAGCAGGAGGGTTGCAAAGGAGTGTAAAGGAGTGTGTGAACAAAAGAGGTGAACGACCGGCGTTGATTGTGTGTTGTGACAAGACAGACCTGCAAGAAGGGAAGAAAGGAAGGTGAGAGACGACGGTGAACAGTCGTTCATGTCCTTTGGGGGCAGTTCCTGCCTTTTCCCCCTCTTTGTTTTTTTACCCCCCACTCCTTCTCTTTTTCTGTATTTTTTCTCTGTTTGTGCGATTTTGTGTGTGTGTCCACGTGCTGTTTATTGTTCAGGGCATCAAAGGCATTGTTTGTGGTGAACAATGAAGAAATTGCCAAAAAGGGAAGGAACGATGGACAAAGCTCGTTGTTCAGGGAAGGTGGGGGTTGGCGGCCGCGAGAGGGCGGGAAGGAAGAAACGGCACCACAAGGTACAAGGAAGGAACGAAACAAGGGAAGAAAGAAAATATGGGAAGAAAGAGAGCCGAGATGAGGAAGAAAATAGAGAAAGAAACAGTTCACATTAACTGTTCACGAGGCTGTGCTCCGTGACTATTCTCTAATGCGGCGGGTCGATGCGTGACAGCCGTCGTTGCGAGGTGGAGAGATATGCGGTGAAGGACGAGCCGGTCGTGATGTCACTCCGTAAGGTGAAGAAGCAGGAGAAAGAGAATGGATGAGAGAATAGAAATAATAGAGTAAAGAAAAGAAAGAGACTGGTAGAAGGGAAAGAATCGAAATATATGCCAATAACCGAAAATAGCACGACGTGAAGAAAAAAAAGTCGTAAAGGGAAAGAACCCAAAATAGTAGACTGGAAATGAGAACACGACAAAAGAGGAAAGAACGAGGAGGACAAAGAGGAGATTAAGGAAAGAATGGCGGGCGCGTCGATCCTGTTATAATCTCTCTCTGGGCTTCGTTTCTCAGGGCCGCGTTCGTCCTGGCCATCGTTTGATGCGTGGGCGTGCCCAAAGGGCCAAATGACGACCTGGTTTGGCGGCCGGCCATCGACTCGTAGTCGTTCACATCCACACCTACACTCACGCCCACGCCCACGCTCGCATCGCCATGCAGGCCTCGCCTCTGGAACCCGCAGACGGGAGCCGGCAGCCAAAGCTTGGCGCTGCACGCCCATGCCTGTCCATCGTTTTCTGCGCCTGGACTCTTTGCTTCCTGCCCCCTTCCTAGACTTCTAGGGGTAGGGTTGCCCTCGGAGGAGGGGTGGTGCACACCTCCGTGTCGATGTCGCGTGTCAGGGATCGACGAGCCACATCTGGCTGTGAGCAGCAGATGGGAAGGATAGGAAAGGACGAGCAGACGGGGAAGGCAAAAACGTGAGGGAGGCTAGAGAACATACCTCAGGAGACAGGGGCCACGGCTGGACGGGAAAAGACGATCGGAGACGAGGACAAAGGGCAGAGGGGAGAGAGAGGAGACAGGAGAAGGCAAAGAGAGCAGGGCAAACAATAGAGAGTGCAGGAAAGGAAAACAGTCCAAGTCACAGCACAGACGGCTGACAGCCAGTGGATGGCGGATGACAAGGACGAAGAGAACAAAGACGCACAGGCGTGACAAGGCAGTGGACGCCGAGAGTTCAATAGGCGCGGAGCTGTGTTGGACAAGGACAAGGAAGGCGATGATGGGCAAGAAAAACGAGACGAGCGTGACTGCACGGCTCTAGCAACCATCAACTCTGGCAGCCTGTCTGTCACTGTGCACACGCCGTCACGCAAGCACGCACACGCCCTTGCAGCCGGGGTTGTGCGCAGACCCTCTCCATCGGGTCGACGTTTCAGATCTCCGGCAGGGGACGCAAGACGGAGAAGACTGGGTGAGGGAAGGTCAAGAAAGATGGAGAGAGAATCTGGAACTGGGAGAAGGCAAGCACGAAAAAGGAAAAGGAGAAGAAAAGAAGAAAAGAAAAAAGAACATGGGCGATTGGCGGCTAACGCCACATTTTGTATGGCGAACCAGGGGGTTGTTTGGGGTATCGCAATTGTTGACTCCACCCAGATTGATTGGATGAAAGTGTCACGTTTGGGCGTTTGTGGAGGCACTTTCCACTTACACGAACAAATGCTGTTCTCTGTGTGGCCTCGCCGCCAGGGCCAAATTGCACTCCATTTCGAGTCGTCCAATTTGGTACGTTTTGTGTGGTACAGTGGCCGCGATGACGGGCGAAGTGAGAGACAACATTGCAGAAAAGTACAAGAAAAGAAAAGTGAAGAAATGAGAGGATGACAAGCGACGAGGACAGCTGCAAAGGCTGGGCACGAGAACAGAGGACAAGACGGGCATCCAAGGTATGTCCTGGGCGGGTTTGATGCTCGCCGGCTCTGCTCCCTTTCATTTTGCGGATCTGTTTTCTTTCTTTTCCTTCCGTTTTAGTTTTCTTTTCTTTCCAGGTCCCCTCTTTTTTCTTCTCTTCTCTCTTCTCTCCACTTCCTCGTCTGTGCGCACTGTCAACTTGTTCAGTATGATCGCCATGCAGGGGAAGGTCATGCTCAATGCCAAGCAAAGCATCTTAATGGAAGCAAGAGAAATAAAGAAAGGCGGCGCAACGCGGAGCGACAAGAAAAAAAAATGCGAAAATAGGCTTTTAACCATCATAAAGACGGGCGATCCGCATAGACGTTGTTCCTATGATCCTCCGTGTCGCTGATGATGAACATCTGCGCCCTCGTTCCTGGATTACAAAGAGCGCAAAGAGCAGGGAAAGTACGAGGCAAGAAGAATTAAAGGCAAAAAAGAAGGCACAAATAGGCAGAACAGAGATCGTCTCACATCGTCTTCACATCGTTCGCCTCCTGCCGCGTCACAAGGAGTCTGTCGGGGAAGGAAAATAAAACGAATAGTGGCCGTCTTTCTTCCGGCCGGGTAATTCTACTAGTGCGACAAAATAGGGCAGGACGAAGGAAGCAAAGACACTGAAAAGAGAAAGAGACCTCAAGCAAGCAGCTGAAGAGGTGTTTCTCCAGGCCGTCGGCCAGTTCCTTGGCTTGTTTCCTTGCTACCTTTTTGTTTCACCATGTGGATTTGTTTGATGCAAAAAGAAGGAAGATTGTCTTCATCCCGGTGTCCTTGTTCCGGATAGACGCGTACATCGTAGCTCAGTCTCAACTAACGAAAAAAAAGGATCATCCAAGGGAAAGAAACATAAACCTTGTTGTCAGTGGGGAAGCAAAGGCAATAAGAAAAGGATATGTCGTTCGAGAGGTGATGGAGCGTTCGTTCGATTCTTTAACAGTGGACCTAGTGTGGTCTGCAGAACAGCCCTGCTCGACTCGTTGTCTCTTCGTTTCATGTTTCGTCACCACATACCCTTTCCACAATGTGGGACTCTGCTGGCCCTGTGGCGCGATCGATAGGGTGTGGACTGATAAACGATATTGAGCTATTAAATGGAGAAAGACAAATGCAAGGTAGAGACGAAAGGTTGCGGACGAATGAAGTTTGACAATTTTTATTATTGAAAAATTAGAGAGAAAATGAAGCTTGCTGCATCGTTACATAGAGAGTATCAATAAATAAAAGCACAAAAGAAGAAGTGTAGAAGAGAAGAAAAGCAAAAGACAAAAGACGCAGAATGTAAACAAGCAACTCCGACCAAAATAGCAGACCAAAGCAAAGCGTGACCTTGTACAGAAACTCCAATAAATCAAAGAAAGGACAAGAAAGGACAAGCACATGAGTTCATATTAGTTTTTAGTTTCCCACCCCAGACTTCCCACACCGTTTGCCATTACCGCCAGTTGTTGAAGCCGTTGTGGTTCAGCTTCGGCATCGACGTCACAGGGAAACCGCCGTTGCTGCCGTCAAGGCTGTCGGACCGGCCACGCTTCTGGCCGCGGCTCTGTGGTGCTGTGGAGGTGGTGGAGGTCGGTGCACCTGCCACCACGGGCCACCCTTCCAGGGCTGACGTCATATCGCTGGCGTCCCAGTCGGGCAGCTCGCTGGCACCGCCTGTGGCCTGGTGGTGCTGGTGGTGGACACCAGACGCGCCGCCGCTGCCGGTCAGGAACGGGTCGATGACCGACTGCTGGTGGTGCTGGCGGTGTGTGTTGTGGTGTGGGTGGTGATGGTGCACCACGCCGTTGTTCTCCGCATCCGATGAGCCGGCCGAGCCGGTCGAGGCCGCCGACATGAAGCTCAGCTGGCTCTGGAAGCCCTGCGTGTGGTGTGTGTAGGGGTTGTTGTTGCCGCCGTTGTTGGAAGCACCCACATTGGCCGCCGACGATTGTTGATGGTGGTCGTAGGGCGACGGGAGCGAGGCTGTGGGTGGCGCCGTGGTCAGGCCCGCACCGTAGGCCGAGGCCGATGTGTCGAGCAGGCTGATGGGCGAGGGCACACCATAGGGCTGCGGTGCCTGTGGTGACAGCGAGTGGTGCTGGCGGTAGACGGACGCAGCAGCGGCCGCGGGGTTGTAGCCCGTGGCGGCCGTGGTCGACATGCTGCTGTAGCCAGTGGCCGCGGCCACGGCAGCCGCCATGGTGGGATCCCAGGCCGCGCCGCTGAGGTGCTCGCTCATGGCCGCGTTGAGGTGCTGCTGGTAGCCCGGATGCGGCGACATGATGTTGTCACGGCTGGTGGGATAGGTCATCTGCTGGTGGTGTGCGGGAGTGTGCATCTGCGGCTGGTACTGGGCCTGGGCCTGCTGGTGCTGAGCCGCCGCCCGCTGCTGCTGGGCCTTGATGGCCGGCGTCACGAGCGCCTGCTGCTGGTGGAACTGCGACGTGGGGTCAATGGTCGTCAGGAAGCGCCAGCCGGTGCCCGCGGGGGTCTTGACCACCTCCATCTTCTTCTCGTTGACACTATAGACCGTCTCGAAGGTCCAGAGAATCACGGCGCGGCGCGTCCAGGTGTTGCCATCGGTAGAGCCATCGCCAGGCGGCGAAGAAGCGCTCGTGGGCGACGAAGGGCCGCACGACCACAGCTCCTGCAGCATGGCAATGTTGCGGACGAGGTCCATCTGGGTCGGCGGCGCACCGTTGCTGCCGTTGCTGCCCGTCGACGACGTCGACACGAAGCTGTCGTCGCCCGTCTCGTCGCCGGTATCGTTGCTGTGGCGGCGCGAGGTCGCCGTGGTAGTCGTGGTGGTGGTGGTGGTCGAGCCATACGACGACCGCTTGCTGCTGCCGCTCTTCTTGATCGAGCCGGCGCGCTGCGTCGTGGTGTACATCTCCGAGCCGTCGCTGCCGTTCTCGGGCTCCAGGGGGTGCTTCCGGTAGCCCGTAAGCATGCTCAGCATGGTGGCCCACTCAGGCGCCGGGAAGGGCACGGCCAGCTGCTGGCGGCGCAGACGGGAGTTGTGGAAGCAATCACAGTGGCCGCCGTTGCCGACACCGTGGCAGCCGGGGCGGTGCATGTACTGGTTGCCAATCTCGCGGGTAATGACGGAGACAGGCACCTGGTCGGCGTCGTTGGTGCCCTCGTCGGCGGTGGTGCCGCTCGGCATCAGCTCCCAGGGGCGGGCGAGGCGCGTCACCGACTTCCAGCGGTGGTTCTGCAGATTGGGCTGCTCAATGGTGACCTCGACGAGGCTGTTGAGCTCGGAGCCCTCGGGGAACCGGTCGGGCTCCTGCACGTCGAGGGTGACGTGGAAGTGCAGAATGTCGCGCAAGTCATCACGCACGATGCCGTCAAGGGCGTCCATCATGGGGCCCGGGAAGCGGTCCTCCCAGTCCTGCGAGACCTCGCGGACGGAGCTGGCCTCCTTCTGGCTGAGGGCGCGCGTGTACTCCTGCAGCAGGGTGCCACGGATAATCTTGCCACGCTCGGGCCACTCCTCACGCTTGAGATTGAGACCGAGGTGCGGGTACATGCGGCCGTCGAGGGGCAGACCGTCGCTCTTGAAGGCCTCGCCGCGGCGGTGGCCCTCGCTCTCAAAGCGGACAGCAGCCGAGGACACGAGAATCCAGCACAGGCTGGGACGAACCGCCACAAGGGCGTCAGACGCCAGCAGCTGGCCAAAGTACTCGTAGTTGGGGCGCTCGTCGGGCAGGCGGCCCTCGAAGAGCGCGCGCAGGACCGGGTTGTCCTTGAAGGACTCCTTCTCGACGACATCCTTGCGGTTGTCCTCCTTCTTCTCCTTGCTGGGGAAGAAAAAGTGGTCTAGGCGCTCGTGTTAGTTTGCTGTGATGGAAGTGCTGGTGTTGAATAAGACCAGACAAGTGTAACTTACAGCACCGATGGTGGATGAAAAAGTTCTTCAGCACCTGAATGTGGCTCGACACCTGCTTGCGGCCACGGGCCATCTTGCGGTCGGGCTTCGCACCGGGCGGCAGCGACAGGCAGTAGGCGACCCACAGGTACTCGCTGATGAGCATGTTGCGGCCGTGCAGCTGGCCACGCATGGCGTACTTCTTGCGGCCCATCTGGGGGATCAGCAGCAGGGCGTCCAGAAAGGCATCCTCAAGGACATCCGGCCAGATCTGCTCGGTCTTGTCGTCCTTCTCGCCCTGCTTCTTGCGGTAGGCCTGGAACTGCGGCGACAGATAGATGGGGTTGATGTCGGCGTTGTTCTGGGCAGCCGCAGCCACCTGGAGAGCGAGGACGGCGTTGTTGGGGGCGCCGCCCATGGCCGAGTGGAGGCCAGAGTGGCTAAAGTTGTTGCTGAGCAGATTGTTGCCACCCAGAGGGCCGGTCAGGCCGGCGAGGTTGTTCGCATTGTGGTGGCGGACGGCCGACTGGCGTCTTGCCAGAAGCTGCTGCTGTTGGTGCTGGTGCTGCTGGGGATGTTGCTGCTGCTGTGATTGTTGCTGATAGAGAGGTTTGGCCAGCGGTCCTGCCGAGTACATGTGCTGCTGCTGCTGCTGGCTGTGGTGGTAGGCATTCTGCTGCTGACGGTCGAGCGACTGCGTAGGCACAATGGGCGGCGTGGGCATGGAGGGTGTGGGCGTGGCAGAGACTGGCGTGCACGAGACGAGCGGCAGCGATGTGGACGAGGCCGTGGAGGAGACGGCTGGCACGCCGGTGACTGGAGAGCAGTAGCCCGAGGCCGGGTTGCTGCTGTTGGCGCTGTTGAGACTGCCGCTGGTATGAGCCTGGACGTTGCCGGTGGACTCCTGAAGGGGAAGACGGTGGTGACGAACGGCGGAGACGGCCGAGGCGTCGGCGTAGTCGGTATGCTGCAAAGGCAGCACGGGCATGGAGACCTCCATGGCTCGAAGCATTTACACTGAAAGACGGGTTCACACAAAGAAAGAAAGCCCAAGACTCAAAAAGACTGAAGGAACTCTTTTTGGAATGCGGGATGAAGAACGAAAGACTCAGGCACTTGTTGACATGCTAGACAGCCTGTTGAGGAGCAGTGGCACTGATGAACTGTGATGCTTTGTAGAAGAAAAAAAAAGACAGAAGAGAATGAGTGAGTCTTTCCTAAAGAGAATGCAGGACAAGACTAGTGAGAGGATGAAAAATGTAGAAGGCAAAGTGCAAAAGAGAAATTGTAAAGACGGTGTCAAAGAAAGTGATGCCGTAAACGACAAGCAAAAAGGACGCTGAGAATGAATGTATGGCCTCTGTTGAAAAGAATGACTGTGAAAGGAAGTTCCTTTGCAAAAGAATGGACGAGGGATAGAAGAGTGGGAAAGAGAAAAGGAGAGAGAGAGAAGCTTGGATTGCCAGGACATGCCAACAACGAAGAACGGGCGGACTTCGTCATGCCTTATAAGAGACCAGAACGGAGCACTTGGAGATGCCAACGCGTAGAGACGGTCTCGCGGTTTGAAGAATGCAGCCCTCCATTCCTTGCGCCTGCGTGCCAGTCCAGGAGATTTGATGCGTGTTCGTAGGGAGGACGGGTAGGAGGGGGTGTGTGGCAAGATCGAGGAGCAGAGCGTGTGTGAGAACGAGGCTCGCAAGAACACACATGAGTAGCAGCGTCGAGCCAATGGAGACGGTGTGCAGAAAGGAGGTTCAGGAAGGGAGGCAACACCGGGCCTTGCCCCAAAAAAGGTCCGTGGTCAAGGGGCCGGCCTCCTTGCAAGTGGATGCCCACCCGTGGTCTGTCCTGGCCGGGTTGTACGGTCGTACTGTCGTACTGCTGTAGTCAAGCGAGAGGGAGAGGAGAGCCGCCTGGCTTCAGGGCTCTTCATCAAACGATCCCACTCTTCACCACCTCCTTGGTGAGGGGGGGAGGGGGAGAGGGCGAGCGGGACCAGTGGTCCGGTGAGGGGAGAAGTGCTATGGGGCAGACGTATAGAGCCCAGTGGGGGAGACGAGGACGAGGAGGAGTACGTCGTAGCCACAGAGCAACAGAGACAGCGGCCCAAGTGGGCTCTCCAGTCTCCTTTGGTTGCTTCTTTTGTCTCGTCCCATCCACCGGGGAGAGACTGGAGAGACAAGAAAGACACCGGTCAGGCTGTCTGAGGTGCTGAACGGGAGGAATGCAGGTGGACGAGAAGGCGTCGAGGGTCGTAGTGCGGTGCGTGGTGCAGTGTGTAGTGGGCGTAGGAGAGGGGACGAAGGGGACGAAGGGCGACAAAAAGGGCGGAAGCATTAATTGCACAAAGGGAGGGTTGAACACAAGGGCTGGAAGAGGTACCAGAGGGGGAAGGAGCTTGTTTCTTCAAGGGCAGGAAGGTTCGATGGAGCGCCTTCTGCCCTTGGAGGGGCTCCAGCCGCTCAGATTGGGGCCAGGGAGAGTTCAACGGGCGCGCCTCTGGGGAGGTTTAAGCTGAGAGCTTTCTCGAGCAAGCGGACGTTGCGCGTTTCCGAGCTTTCTGGAAACCTGTTGAGGGTGTAGCGGGCATCGGAGACGAGCGAGCTCTTGTTGGAGAAGCTCCCGTGAAGTAGCTCGAGTTGGAATCATGGGCTCGTGGCCGGCGCCGCAGTTCTTTGCTGCAAAACTGGCTTTCTCTCACTCGAGCACTGGCTCATCGTCTTGCCACCGTATCTTCTCGTCACTTTTCATCACGATCTCTTGCCATGGTTGGAATACGGATCGCCAATGAGACATGTCCATTCTTCATGACGAAGCTTGGAGCTCCAGACTTCTGAAGAACCAGAGCGCGTCGAGAGCGTGAACACAAACAGGAGAGAAAACAAAGAAACAGAAAGGACCAACTGGCATGCAAGGAGATTGGGAAAGGTCTTGGGGAGGAGGGGTGTGTAAAGCTGTGTTCCTGAATATCAGGCGTCGGGCGTGATCCGATCAAGAGACGCGGAGAGAAAGAGCGGAAGAGTGGCGAAAGCTGCTCGTAGACGCGCAACAGAGAGAAAGACGACCGTGAGGAAAGAGCGAAGAAAGAAGCTGGGAAGGAAAGAGGGCAGGAGAGCTGCGTGTGGGGAAGGGAGGACTGGCCGGCGCTGGACTGGCTGGCTGGCTCTCCCTTCCGTCGCCCCTTTCTACGAACGGAGCAGGTGCGAACCACAGAGGCGCTCCACAACGCGCCGAAAGGCAGGCAGGCGGGCTTTTTGGAGAGGGCGCATCCTTATGCAGCTCTCCCGCTTGTCGTCATCGTCACCAAAAGGGCTCGGGCTCGACGGCGGCAGTTCAGATGTGCTGGGCTAAACAGATTGACGGCGATTTGCAGCTTGTTTGTGGCAAATCGAGCTCCATTATTTTGCTGCTGCTGCTGTTGACTTGCTGCCCATCGTCGACCGCGTCGGAATGCAGAAAACGGGAGATGGGCAGGACAATAAACAAAGATGAATGCCAGTGCCGCTGTCCGTATCAACACCAGCGGGAAGCAAGGCCGTCAAGCTAGAAGCTAACGTGGTGCGATGACAGAGCGCGGTGCATATATAAAACACACCGCCGCCGTCCTCACGTCGCTGACCGCGTCTATGCAAGGACGACACAAAACGGGCACAAGAGGGAAGGCCGCCCGCGATGAAGGGATGGCGTAGATTAGATGTGGGGTTTGGGCCTGGAGTTTCTTTTTCTTGCCTCTCACGTTACCTGTCTCGCCCGTTCTGTTTTGTGCACCTTTTCCGCATCTTCGTGGGCTGGGGATGTCGTGAAGAAAGGGAGGATGTGGAGAGAAACGCGCCTGGGTCACGTAACGCCCGCGCAGCTACAAGCCCAGCCCACTAAAGAATCCCTTGAACCACCAAAACCAGTTAAACACCACTCAAACACCACTTAGAGATTTATGCAAGCACTTCCGCACCGGCCACTCCATTCCCTCTTTTGTGTCTTTCTGGTACCCTGGCTTTCTTTTCTTCTTCCTTTTTCTTTTATCTACCATCATTGATCTTTATCGTATTTTCTTCTTCTCCGAAAAAAACTAGACCGCGCCGTTGAGGATGGCGTAAGAGCACTGCATCGACCACATCGTCAAAAGAGGCTTGCAGTTGACGCAAGGGCGACGGTACGAGGACGAAGAACCACTCAATGAGTGTCTATAGACGTACGTGGCCGAGGTCTTTTCGTCTTTCCCGCTTCCTGGTCTCTTCTCGCCTCTCATGCTCTATCGGCCCGCCTCGTGTTCAACCCGGTTCTTCATCTCCTCGACACGTTGGATGCCGCGTTGAAGATGTCCGTGTCTACAGGTGGCAGTATCTCTGTCGACACCATCTCGAACACCAGCTCTGCATACTCGCTTCGCCATCCCTCGCCTCGCCTGCTTTTCTCTAGATCCCACTTTCTCCATCTACGCCTTGCATCTATCTTACTTTGTATAATCAACCCCCCTGCATCTCGTTTTCTTCATCGCTTTCCTCTTTTTGCTTTTTCTTCTTTTCTTTACCTTCTTGCCCCTCCTCTGCGGAGAAAAGACTAAATACCCCTCGTGCAACTCCCATCTCCCAGACCTTGCATCGTCTTTGTTCTCTTCATATAAAATAGCGATGCGCCGCCCTTCCGTTGTCCGCCGCCTGGTAGTGCCTGCTTGACCCAGCCCTTAGGCGATGGAGACCCACTTTTCAGGTCCCCAAGGGACGGGATCGTCAGGGCATCAGGGCAGGAAGGCACGAATAAGGTGAGTGCATCGCGTGCGCGTTCGGTCGTTCCTTCCCTCCTTCAACAGAGACGGACTCGAATCGACTACATCATCATGATCTTGCCCTCTTCAGACGACACTCTCCTCCCCTTATATTATAATCAGGCACACACCCACGCGATTGCAACCAAGGGAGCATTTATAGGCAGGGACAAACGGCCCCAGGGGTATTGTTGTATTCAACAGGTAAAAGTGAAAAAGAAAAAGAAAAACGCCTTCAAAATGCTACCCTTTTGTGGTTCTTTATAAAACCCAAAGTCAGAACCTCCTTAAACTCCATTCCTGAACGAAACCCAGTCCCAGTCCTAGTTGCAAAGTAGTTGTTAAGAAAGCGCGTCTGCCCTCTGCCCTCTTTCTTAGAGCTCCTCCTCTTCGTCGCCAATGGTCACCTTGGTCCGGTGGCTGCGGCTCGTCGCCAGCTGCTGCATCGCCACCGAGTCCATCTGCGAGCCCACCTTCTTCTGCATCTTGGCAATCTCCTCTTCGGCGTCCACCGCCTCCGCCTCCGCAAACTCAATCACCAACCGCCGGCCCAGCAGGTGCGTGTTACGCAGCGCGGTCATCGCCGCCGCCGCCTCACGCGCCGTCACAAACTCGGCAAAGGCATAGCCCCGCGTCGAGTTGCCAAACTTCTTGGGCATCCGCACCGCCTTGAGCTGGCCGTACGTGCCCAGCAGCTTGCGCAGGTCCGTCCGCGACGCCTCGAAGGGAATGTTCTTGATGATCAGCTTGCCGCCGCGGTTGGCCGCCAGCTTCTTAGCCTGGTCCGCCTCGCGCTGCGTCGCCGCCGCGTCCTGCGTGCCGCGGTGCGACGCCTTGACCGTCAGCGTGTGGCCCTGCAAGATGTGGCCGTCCATCGTCGTGCAGGCACCCGCCGCGTCCGCCTTGGTGCGGAACTCGACAAAGCCGTAGCCCATGCTGAGCGTCTGCCCGGGCTTCTTGGGGTCGGGCTTTGTCTTGACGCGCGCCGCCACAAAGCCCTGCAGCGACGCAAAAAGCTCCGCCAGCTGCTCCGTAGTCGTCGTAAAGTTGAGGTTGCGCACAAACAGGGAGCTGGTCTGCTTTGAGCCTTCCGGCTCGGCATCAGCCGCATCATCGCCAGTGGCGTCCTCCTGCTTGCTGCCGTCGAGCAGATCGCTCGCGACCAGCTTGTTCTTGCCCGTCTGGCCGGCCGTGGCAGCCGTGCTATCCAGAAGATCGTTGGCACTGTTGCTCAGCAGGTTGTCTGGGCACTTCTCGAGCATCAAGACCGTCTCGTTGACACGGCGGTAGGCCAGCTTCGAGTACGCGAGGCGGCCGTGGGCAGCCTGTGCGAACTGCACAATGGCTAGCGTGCCGCTGGGCGGCATCAGCACCCGGACGACAGGGCCGTACTCCTCAAACATCTTGCGTAGCTCCTGCGAGGCCGTGCCGTGGGCAAAGTTCTTGACAAGAATGCATGAGTCGCCGCGCTTGGTGTTCGGCTTAAAGGCCTCCAGGTCGACACCGTTGCTCTCAAAGTAGTCTTTGGTCTCCTCAATGATGGACGTCTGGCGCACCGCCTGCCGCACGGCTTCGTCCGACGACGTCGGGTCAAGCATCTCTGACTTGGACACGCCCAACCGTTCTGCCATGGCCGAGTTGACGGCGTCTTGCGTCATGAACAGGGCGTTCCACGAGAAGCTGCTCGTGGCCGCATCTGCCTTTTTCCGCAGCAGCCGCTGCTGCTTGAGCGGCAGCTTTGCCAGGGCAAACTCGTCAAGCTCTGCAGTCGACCCAGCCGTCTTCTTGGCTTTGGCAGGGAGCACGTGCAGGATCCGGCCCTGGAAGGTCTTGCCGTCGGCGTTATGGAAGGCTGCAAGGGCGACGTCCGGGCTGGCAAAAAGGACCATGGCATAGCCCTTGTTGGCGCCTGTATTTGTGACTGGAAGTTGAACCTGTAGACGAGAGGGTGGACACACCGGCCGATTAGCAATTTGGCTCATCCCTTTCTTTCTCGAAATAAAACAGGTTTTAAACAAGCAAAGCAACCCATAAAATCAAGTATTGTAAACACAATACATTGATGTCAGACAACGAGGCATCTACTAAAATTCTCGGCCCAAGGATCTCATCACATGCCATTGGCATAAGCTGTCCCTATCTGGGGTTCATCATTTGGAAATGGGTTGCTTGCGTGGATGCAACAGAAAAACAAAAGACAAAATATGTCGGAACTCACCTCTTGAACTGTACCAAAGGCTGTGAAGTATTTCTGAATTTGGGCTTCGGTGGCGTCGTAAGGCAGGTTGCGTACAAACAGTCGGGATGTCTTTCGAATCTGCTCTTCTGCAGACAGCGGCACTGCCGGGGCCGGTGCAGGAGTAGGGGCGGCGGGGGCAGCAACAGTTGGTGCTAACCTCCGGATCGGGTTCTCGTAATCATCGTTTTCGTTTTCTTTCTCATTATTGGCATCAGGCATCTCTTCGTCGTCTTTCTTTGCAGCAGCTGGGGCCGAAGGGGCCGGAACAGCTGGTGTCGGCGCAGCAACCGGTGCCGCAACGGGTTGCGGAGGTGCCGGCAGTTCGCTCGGGTCAAGCAGGTCTAGTAACCGGTTGGTACGTGACCGCAGCCAGTCATTGTCTGTCGCCGAAGCATCCAGCTTGGGCTGCAGTGGCACCAGAACCGGCTCCGATGCAGACTGGGCCGGCTTTGTTTCCTCCTCCTCGATAGACGTGGCCGTAATGGCAGCCACCCTTGTTGGCCGACCGGCTTCTGCTGCCGCAGAATCAGCCGTCACTGCCGGTGCGCTTTCACTCTCCTCGTCTTTTGTTGTCTTCGCCTTCTTGGTCGATATGGACTGGTACTCCTCCTCGTTCTCGCTCTCCTCGGCGTCGGCGAAGACCGCATCAGGGACGGGTGCGTCGCCAGCAACGCCATAAGCACCAGCACCCATGGAGGAAGTCACATCGGCTGTACTACTGAGGCCCTTGTTCTGTGTGTTCATAACATCGAGGAACTCCCGCAGTTTTGGGTTGCTCGCAACGTCCAGGTCTTCCCGCTTCCGCTTCTTCGAAGACGCCTCGTCGTCAGCCAGCGGTGGCGGTGCTACTGATTCAGCAGCCGCCGGATTGTGAAGGTCATGCAGACGCTGCATCTTGTAGGCCGTCGGCAGGGTCGGGTCGCTGATGGGCTTGGCCACCTCGACAGACAGCTTGGACATGCGGATGAACGAGCGGTTGAAGTAGCGGACGGCGGCCTTGGCCTCCTCGGCCGACCGGTAGCCAACAAAGGCAATCCGGCGGCGGGCAATCAGCTTGAGGTCGGTGATGTGGCGGCCACCGCCAGAGAAATGTTTCCGGAGCTGGTCATCGGTAATGTTGGGAGGGAGGTTCTTGACAAAGACGCGGGAAGACTCTTCGACCGTGGCATCGTCTGGCGAAGACGACGCCGCCGCCTCCTTTGTGGGAAATGAGGACGCCATGGTGTCTGTGGGTATGGCAGAGGGCATTTTGGCATCTACATTTGAGTAGGAAGCCAAAATATGCCAGAGGAGGAGGTCGGGGGAAGAAGGTTGAGGGAGAAGAAGAAATAATATGAAAAGAGATGAAGAGAAAATTGCAGAGATGCTCGAGGGAAAGAGCGATCCATTATACTTTTTTTTTCTGCTGCCAGAAAAAAAGTTTTATCTTATCGCAAAGAGTGGGACCGTAGCCAATAGAAAGCGAGCTTGACAGATGCGCGTGGTTGCTCCGTCTAACCCGGAAAATCCCAGGCGCTAAGGCCGATCAGTCAGCAAGAGCAACCGTTGTACACGTCCAGAGCGCGCGAGAAGGGCCCTGACACAGGTGAACGTGCCACTAATTTAGGGGACCAACAACACTAAATGAGCCCTGTTGGGCATCAGTGTGGCCCCCATTCCACCTCATTCTACGGTGCGAGTTGCCTGCTATTTTACTGGGCACAGGCCCCTCCCCTGTTTGTTGTTGCTCCCCTATTCACTCGCATTGGGGATTTCTCGTCCGAAGTGCGCAAGACCATCGTGACCGGCTCTTCTTCCAGAAACCACAAACGACCTCGTCTCCGACAAACGCAACTCCCTCTTTTTTCACCGCCTCCCCACATACCTCTCCAGCAAACGAACCAGCCAAGTAAGTGCGCATTCAGCGTCGCCCCTCTTCCCGTTCTACAAACGTCCTTGCACTCCGCGATCCTCGATCTTCCTCGACGATTCCTTCGTGTCTGTTGCGCCCGCTGCATGGCAGGCGACGGAGGAGCTCCCGCCGGCCTAAGCTTGGCATCCATTGCTTCTGCATTCCTCGCCTTCGCTGTGGCCATTTGCGCGCCTAGCCCCGCCGAGGGGGTTCGTCAGAAGAGGATCCCTAGCCGCGCCGGCGTGACGTCGGACCAATGCTCAGCCCGGTCTGAAGTGCCGTTGTCGGCAGCTGGTTTCCAGGAAGGAAGAGAACAAAGAGGGACGAAAAGGAACAAAAGGAACAAAACGGCTAATCGCATCATCTGCTTTACTACAGCTCAGCGTTGACTGTTCTTCCGCGATCCGACTTCGACACCACCCAACCACTACAAACGAGAGACGATATACACAAGCGCAAAGATGGCTACCGAAGCAAATGCCACCGAGACCGCGCAGCTGGCCACGCGGGAGAAGCTGGAGGGTGAGTCCGGCGCTCAGAAATCGACACACGGCTTGGATGGGAGCTTTGAGATGCTAACGAATTGGTCGCCGTACAGCCCAGGTGAAGTCCGCAGACATGGTAGGAGAAACACGACACCACTTCCCCTTATACATGGCGAAACGACGCGACAGGCCAGCCAGACCACTCGAAACAGGACAAGATGCTAAGCGGAACAGACAGACGAGATGCAGACGGAGGCGATCGAAGTCGGTATGTTGCTATGAGAGAGGTGTACATCCATAATTTAAGAGACAACCTGCTGACATTTGTTGCCGTTAAGCTCAGGAGGCGATGGCCAAGTTCACCGTCGAGAAGGTAGGCGTTTGCGACAAGCATGAAGGAGACAGCCAAGACGAGGCATGGACGACGGTAGCTGTCGACTAACCGGATACTCAGGACATCGCCAAGCACATCAAGAAGACTGTACGTTCCGCAGCGGCGCTGAGCGCCGACATCGCCTCGAACCCAACTGAAGATGACCCGTGGTGGACGACGCCGAGAAAGGAAAAATGACTGACTCTTCATGTCTAGTTTGACGACCGCAAGGGACCGACCTGGCACTGCATCGTGGGCCGCAACTTTGGCAGTTTCGTGACGCACGGTAAGCTGTCCTGGTCCTTTACTACGTCACTTCACCTCAGAACTAACTTCTCCCCCTAGAAACAAAGCACTTTGTGTACTTTTACCTTGGCCACTGCGCGATACTGCTGTTCAAGACGCAGTAAAGGATAGACACCCACTCACGACACGAGGACAAGGAAGGCCACGGCACGACGGCAGAGTGTGTACGACGTGCGGTGTACGCCATGCAATGTGCGATGTGTACGCTGGAGGAAAGAGCGAAAGGATCAAGGGCGTGTGTGTTGAGGAGCCAAGGAGGAGTCCACTGTGAACTTGGGGCACGGCGCCTTATCTTGTTCCATCCTGATCGATCTACGACGTATTTTCATTCTCTCGGTCTCCTGGTTTTTTATTCTTTCTTTTGGCTCTTTAAAACACATTTATGAAGATATGAATCGAACCTAGAAGCTACCGCTTTGCTTGCACGGTGAAATGGCACATAATCAGGAATTTTGAAATCATGAATTGGTATTTGTTTTGTAGTTATCACCCTTTAAAAATTTGGGTGTCTATTAATGGTATCAACGCAGAGACTTTTTCTCGTGCACGGGTCTCTAAAACACAGACAAAGCATAAATGCAGATAGAGAGTGTGTTAGAAAGAGACAAAGATGGCAGCAAATACATGACACATCAAGACAGGGAGAAAAGGTCCCTTGTACTAAATGAGAAGGAGCAACAGGAAGAAACAGAACCCTGTTCTCGAAAACACAAAACACCACGTCCTCCATTTTCGCTAAAGAAATAAAATCAACAGTAAAAGCAATGCAAATGCGAAGAAAAAGACCCTTTGTCTTTTTTGTTTTGAAAAACGAAGAAACCGCGGATGCTGTGTGTATGAAGTGTTGTGCCGTTTTCGCCCCCTGGCGCGCGAATGAAAATGCAAACGTGAAAATGTAAAATGAAAAGAAACAAGAACCCTTCCGGTTGTTGTGCTGTTTTTCTTGGTATCGTGAGAATGGACCTCGTCCATTATATGCAAATCTCCCTTTTTCGTTCTCCCTCAGATCGATGCCCCTTCGTGTCAAATCGGGTCCTCTTTCGTTGCTGCTCAAGCACGCATCATCGCTTCGTTGTGGATATCGCTCTTCATCTCCTGCAGCCGGGTGTGCATCTTGAGAAGCTCAGCCACGCGGTCCTTGGGCGGGTTCCGGCGGTCGGCAATGTCTCTGTACAGGGCCTCGTACTTTTCGTAGTAGACCTTGAACCGCAGTGCCTTGTCGACCAGGTCCTCGGGCAGGTTCCGCCGCTTCTTGGCTTTGCCGCTGTTGGACGAGGCCGCCTCGGCCGCCAGGAGCGTGTTGCGGTGGTCGTCGACCATCTTGCGCTTCCTCGAGGTGTTGGTGGTACCGATGGGCGGCACGCTCTCTTCGGACGAGAGGTCGAGCTCCGAGGCATTCGTAGGAGGCGACGACGCCAAGGGTGACGACTTGACTGGCGAGGTGTTGTTCTTGGTTTTGCTCGAGGTCGAGTTGCTGCTGCCGTCTTTGTTGCCACCGCTGCCACCACTGCTGCTGCTGCTCCCATTGGGACTGGCATTCGAGGTCCGTGTCACTGGCTGTGCCGAAAGGCGTGGCTTATCGCGGGCATCCCGAGCCTCGCGGGCATCCCGAGCCTCACGTGCCTCACGAGCCTCACGTGCATCGCGTGCATCGCGTGCATCGCGTACATCCCGAGCATCACGTGCGTCCCGTGCATCGCGCATGATGGATGGCTTTGGCGCCGACTTGAGAGGCTTGATCCGCTTGCTAAGAGGCGTGCCGGAGCTCGAGCTGCTGCTGCTATCATCGTCGTCGTAGTCTCGTGCACGCTTCTTCAATGGCGGCTTGGGCGGAAGCAGGGTTTTGGTGGCGGACTCCTTGACGGGCGAAGGCTTCGTCTTGCGCACCGGAGGAGCAGCCGCCCCAGAGGACGCCCGTTCCTTGGAGACAGGTGGTGTCGACGAGACGGTCTTGACAGACGCGGCCTTGGCCGATACAAATGGCGAAGGCTTGCTGCTGCTGCTGCTGCCTCCACCTGCGAGCTTCGACTGGTGGTGGTGGTGAACGGTCGAAGATAGAGGCGCGGATTCCGACTCCGAGTCCGACGTGTCCGACTCGGACACAAACTCCTTGGATTTGAACTTGCCCAGATTCTCGTTAGCTTTCGCTCGTGCCGCCGCCGACTTGGCGGGCGACACCTTGGTCGATGTAGTCGTGGTCGTCGTTGTGTTGGGCGATGTAGACCGTGCTGGGGCGGACGTGGGTGGGCTCTTCTTCTTGTTGGTCGACAGCAGCCGCTTCTCTTGTGCCTCGCGTGCCGACATCTTTTTCTTCGCCGCGGCACCGCTTGTGGTCGTGTGACGGGACGGCGAGAGGGTGACCTCGGAATCGGCGCCCTCTTCGTCGGTACGGTTGCTTCCGCTGCCGTTGCCGCTCTCGCTGGAGTCGTGGTTGGCATGCCCGGATTCGGCGCTCGAATCGTCTGCCTTTTGCACGCGGATCTTGGGTGCCGACGGGCCCTTGGCGATTGAGACCTGCACCTTGCTCAGGATCCGGCCCTGACCCCGTTCTTCCCGCGGGAGCAGTCTCTCCCATTCGGGCTCCGTTGTAGACAGCCGCATCTTGTCAAACTGGCGAATGGCATTGTCGATGGCATGCTGCCGCTCTTCGTCGCTGGCATAGTCGTGCCGCCAGACATCCAGTTCCTTCCAGTACTTCTTGCGAAGAATGTAGTTCTGTGTCTCCTCATCGAGATCGGCCACCTTGTCCAGCGCACTCTTGAAGTCGGCCTCGGACGAGCCCGGGTACTTTTGCCATAGCATATCGTACGACTGCTCCTTGAAGGCCAGTTCGTGGATGATGGGCGAGCGGGCCTGTTTTGTCTTCTCGGCAGCTTGTTGTGAGGCAGCGTCGGTGGGTATGAGGGAGGGGGAACCCGCGGTGCTGAGGGCTGGGCTGGTGGGTAGTGGCGACAAAGAGGAACGGTTAAAGGGTGAGCGTCTGTCGGAGAGGGCCTTCTGCAGGGAGCCGGCGCTGCGTTTGGTGCTAGATTTGCCGTTTGGTGCAGGTGCGTTACCCTCGATCACTCTGGTTCTGTATAGTTGGGGGAACACAACACGGTTAGCTACATGGGGTTTCTGCGAACCATAACATATGGAGGAACAAGGTAAAAAAAAATAACGCTCGAGAGCGAACGAGGGCACCGTGCATACGATTTTTCGTGTTTCTCCGCCTCTCTTTGTGCTAGAGAATCGCGGAGCAGGGCAATGTCCGAGTCCAGGGCATCGTAGGACTCTTGTTCAGCGTCTTCTGGTTCGGGCGACGAGCCAAGCTCATAGTAGTCGTCGTCTTCGTCCTCGGACGAGCTGTTGCGGTAGTGTGCCCAGGGGTTGCCGAGCTCTGGTTTGCGGAAGAGGGACATGGCAAGCTGGGGGAGGCGCTCGGCTTTGGCGGTGGTGTTGGCGGACTCGAGGAAGAGTTCGATGTCGTCGGTCTCATCTTCAAAGGTCGGCTCGATGTGGTAGCTGGAGTTGCCGTAGAGGAAGGTCTACAAAGGTTAGGAGGGAAGGGGAGGAGGCAGAGAAAAGAAGAGTGAGGGATGGAGAAGCATACCGGCTTGTTGCCCAGGGACAGACGGATCTCGTTGCCCTGGTTGACGGACTCGATCATGCCGTCGATGACATCGTCGCTCAGGTCCAGAATGAAGGACTGGGTGGGCAGATGGTCATAGGTGCCCGTGAAGTCCTCCTCCAGCTGGAGGCCGGCACGGGGAACCTGGAGAGCCATCCCGACTACCGACCAGCAACCAGAGAGGTGGA
Organism: Sporothrix inflata; assembly: GCA_021396225.1. Lineage (NCBI taxonomy): Eukaryota > Fungi > Ascomycota > Sordariomycetes > Ophiostomatales > Ophiostomataceae > Sporothrix > Sporothrix inflata. The sequence goes on along the minus strand of WNYF01000005.1, from coordinate 298,376 downwards.
AGCTGCGGTATCAATTATTGTTGTGTTCCGGGACGTGGTTGTGTATCTGTGTCGTCGCTCTCGTGTATGGTGCACAAAGTGAGGGGAAGAGAAGACGCGAGAAGAGGGATGAGTTGTGTCGCTCTCGATGTCGGGCGTACAGAAAAGAAAAGGAAACAAAGAGAGAGAACGGATCGTGACAGCAGAAAGCGGAAGATGGGAGAGGGCGATAGCTTATTCGGAGTCGAGAAAATGGCTCGGGGAGAGAAACGAGTCGATAGGAGGACCGATGTAGGAGTCGATATCGTTATTGAGGAATGTAGAGGAGAGGAGGAGGTTGTTATTGCATGGTTTGTCGGAAAAGAAGGAGAGGAGGAGTCTGTCGAGAGAGACTTAGGTCGAAAGTGAGGAAGAAGTGAGGACGAAGTGAGGACGAAGTGAGGACAAAGTGAGAAAGGCGGATTAGGCGGAGAATGGTCCAGGAATGGCGGAGGTGGAAAGACGGGTCGAGGGTATAAAGAACGCTGAAAGAGACCCGGGTGAGGTTCGAGAAACAAAGGTGAGGAGAGGGTGAGAAGAAAGGTGGTAGAGAGACAGAGTAGAGAGTAGAGAGGAGGTGGAGAGGCAGCGGAGGAAGTCGTGATGAAGAAAGCCGGGCGATTGTCGAAAGGGCTCGGGTGAGACGTTGGCACCTGCTGCGCTTGTCGGTGCAGCGCTCTTTCCCTCTCTTAGCTGCAGTTGGTGCGTTGGGTTGGCACTTTCCCCTTTTTCCCGGCACCTTCCTCGCAACGGTCTGCAGAAAGAGCACTAGAAATTACAGGGCAGAAAAAGGAGAAGAAGAAAGAGAGGCCTTTTCCAGACTTTGTTTCGTACTATTGTTCCAGGGAAGGAACGATGCAGTGGTGGTGGTGAGGGAGGTGGAAGAGTAGAAGGATGTCGAAACGGCCCAGGGAAAGCAAGATTAGCAAGCGATGGGGGCAGGCTGCCCAGGCGAGGAGCGAGCAGCGTGAGCACACAAACGATACGAGTGATCCCAGGCGAAAAGCCGGGACGGAGAGGAGAGGATGGGGAGGCACAACAATAGACACACACCACCCACGCAGCACGCAGCACACACCACCGCTCGAGGTACATGGCATAGTACGAGGACCAGCGCGCTAGTCCAAGTAGAGGGATCCACTTATGTCTTTCTCGGTACAGGAAGTGGAGGGAAGGGACGATGGGCGGATGGGAAGAGGGAAGAAGCGCAGCAGGGGCACGCGCGGGATGGGGCTGCTGGGCAGGTCGCCACCGAGGAGGTCCGGTCTGTCCATTGAGGGCCCATTCGGATAGAGGACAATAGCCTGGAGAGGCACTGCGAACGCTGTGGGCTGGGTGCGGGCTCGTGTGCGTTGGCGGGGGGTGCAGCGAGCTGGCGGGTGCACTACGTGCGCTACAGGAAGGGGGTGTGCTACTGGGTGTGCCACCGTCCGCTGCAACCTCCTCGTACGAGGGACTTTTCCAGTGATGTTCTCCAAAGAGTCCAAACGTTGTGGGCAGCTCGCTGCAGAAGGTGCCGGAGGAAGGAGCGAAGAAGGCGCCCGTACGGCGTCCTGCGGCCAGCGAATAGCGAGGCCCCCAAGGCGGGACAGGAGGGAGGGAAGGAGGGAGGGACAAAGGCAACTTTTGGACAGCTACGGTACGTTGCACTTACCACATTCGTGCGTTGCCGGGGAGGGCCCAGGCTGGAGAGGGCTTAGCGGGCGTTGCAACAGGGCGCTATTGAAAGGCCGGAGGAACTATTACGGCGGGAAGGGGGGGAGAAGGAAGGAAGGATAAAAAAGAGACAAGAGACAGCAGGCGCGATGGAGAGACCTTCTAGGCGAGGACCCTCCATTAATTGAGCAGGAATAGGAGACAGAAGGGCCACGGCCTGTGCCCTTTTGCTGCACCATTCGCATGCACTGCAATAAGGGTTTGAGGACATAATATCAATAGACAATGTCAAGGTGCAATACGTAACTGCAATTTATTCAATGGGGAGTAATACGTCGCAGAGGGGACGGTACGTACCTGCCCATTGTGGGCAGAAAGAGGCACAGGCGAGCTATTTGGTTGGCCCAGACCGGGGTCACGCCCCGTTAGACAGCCGGCGGGCCGGGTGGAGCACGTGTAGAGTACCTGACGGGCCCCATAAGGTACTTGTAAAACAGCGGTAAGGCAGGCGGCGGTTCAAGTACCAATAGGCTCGGCCTGTGACAGGTACATGGGGCGAGCGGCACAGCGCATCTGTCTCTCACTGCCTTGCCTTGTTCCTGCGGACAGCGATCCGTAGGAATACGGGTACCTCTGGGCCCATGGGCGTCATCGGGTCGAGAAGAAGACAAGAAGGTGAGGGAAGAAAAGAGGGGAGGAGCATGCGAGTAGCAGCAGAGCACAGAGACGAAGAAAAAGAAAAGGAGGGGAAGAAGCGGTCGAGAAAAAGAAGGTGCAGACCGGTGGAGGGCACGAGGACGAGTATGCCGGAGAGAGACAAAATAGAAAAAAGAGGGGGGAGCGATCGAGTAACATGGGAAAGACGAGCTGTCAAAATCCAAAAGAGCGCCGAAGAAAAGAGACCAAGCAGAATACCGACATCGAAAAGAGCCATGATGGGAAGAGGACGGCCAACGGAAAAAGGTCCGACAATGGAACCTGCCCGCCAGATAGACCGAAAAGAGAGAGCAGAGAACCGAAAAAGAGTCGAAATAGAAAAGAGGAAAGCGGCGCCACGCACGGCCATCCGAAGCCGCAGGCTTGCAGCGCTTCCTGCCTCTTTCTTTCCCTGCGACGTTCTTACTTATGTTTCCCCTCTCGTCCCATTGTGGACTTGTTCTCTTCTTCCCGTTGCGACCATTTGGGGGCGTTTTGGTCTTGCTGCAGCTAGATCGAGTGCAGTACGGAGTATTGCTGCTGAAGAAAAAGGTGAGAGAAATTAAAAGAAAAGGGCACATGATCACGAGGGAGCAGCCGCCGCCTTCTTAATGCACTGGGAGTCACTGTGAATTATGACGCAGCAAGACGCAACAAAAAAAAAGGTGAGGAGAAAAGGTCGAAAAGCAAAGTGAGGCGTCGCCCTGCAGGACGGTGGGCATGTGCTGTCTCCCGATCAGGACGCCTACATAAACGTTTTGCGAGAATTGCGAGTATTCGAGTTTTGCGAACTTGCATACAAAGCACGATGTAGAGTACAGAGCACAAAGTCGTTGTCCATTGTCTCGTCTGCTGTGCTGTTGCTGTGCTGTACATGTACTCGCAGGTTTGCATGTCGGCCTGCCTTGGCTGGTCTGGCCTTGTTGTGCACGGCTGCCACGGAACGATTTTCTTTTCTTTCTTTTCTTTTCGTGCCCGCACGTGGAAAAGGCAGGGTCATGGACGACAACAAGGCAGTACCCGTGGACGGCCTGATGACAAAACCAGGCAAACGGCAGCTCGGGCACGAAGGGGGGCGAGGGGAGCGAAAGGAAGCGAACTAGTTCGTGCGCCGTTTGAAATAAAAACAAGTCGAAGAAAATACAACAACAAACAGACGGAGGGGACGGGGAATAGAAAGGGAACGAGGGAAAAGGCAAAAAAAAGACTCATCCTCGCTAGGTTTAGACCTCCCGCCCGGCGTCCACGGCGTGACTTGGGTGTGCGGGAGACCCAGTGATCGTTCCGCAGGGGTGGCGGGTACGGAGGAGCTGGCGTGGGGACGGAGAGCGAAAAGAAGAAAAACAGAAGACGAACAGAAAGAAGAGAAGAAAAAAAGAGGCAGGTGAATGGTCAGCAGTGGTCATCCCACGTCGGTCACTTGCCTCGTCGGTTTCTCGATTGCGCATAGCGTGCCTGTCCTCTGTGCATCTCTCGCTACAGCTCAACGGCCTCACTGTATTTATCCTCACGCAGGGGTCTCTTTTCGGGGTCTCTTCTCTCTCTCCTCTTCGGCCGTTTCCCAGTGGCGTAGCGTCGTTATTCCACTTTACGTCCACACCATTCTGCAACTCACGTCGTATCTGACTTTTGTGAGATACTGCTTCGACGAGTTGCATCGGGGACAATACTCCCGCCCTACGAGTACGGCGGTGCTGTCGGGTCTATTGCTTGGACTTGGCTCTTGGGTGTGTGTGTGTGCGTCTTCGGAACAGACCGCATAGAAACGGGAGAAACTACTGCGCGAGGAGGAGTAATCCGAAGAGTGGGTTGCATGGCCCTGTTCGGCCTGCATACGGCGGAAGAGTGAGGGAAAAGATTGAAGAGAGGAGAGGGAATAGAAAAGGAAATACTCGTACGTCGTAGACAAAGGGAGAACCCCGAGAAAATGGTGAAAAGCTGGAAACGAAAACCTGTGCCACAATCTCGTGGCATGCGTTACCTGGTGCGGTCAGGCAGGCAGGCCCAGGTATCTGACTCGTCAAGACTGTCGAAGTTGAGCCGGAAGGATGGCCTGCATCAAGACAGTGTGCGTACTCGTAAGAAAGCGACCGGAAACAAAACATTCGGCCAGGCCTCCGTGTTTTGCAGGACCAACCAACTCCGGCCAGCACAGCCATCTGCAATCCGTTTCATCCAGAGCCCAACCAACAGGTCACAACGCCGTGAAAGCAAAAGGCATAATAGGCATAGGCGACCGCAGGCAGCAGGCGTCGAGATGTGCAAAAGATAAGTCTTACATTGAGAGTGGCAGCGCAGCTCGTGCACATGGCCAGCCCTGTGATGGCAACAGGGCTGGTTGGCGCCAACGCGGCTGTGATAGTCCTCCCGGTTTCGTTGATAGTGCATCGACCCTACGACTGTGTATTATTACCCCCGTCATGAGTTACAGTGGAATTATTTACCGCTCGGTGAGATGCCGTACTCTGTATTGCGGCCCAGCCTCCTGTCATTGGGGTCCTTTGCAGTTGGGAAAGAACAACAGACGACGGGTGATCCGAAGAGGCAGGAGGCGGCTTGGGCCTTGGACGCCTGGGCCAGGCCTGCCCCAAAAGGCAACAGGGTGATTTGCATGAGACGATCGCAGCTGAAACATTGCCAATACAGCCGCACCTGCTTTCCGGGACCCTATTCCAGGGCTCCGTTCCAGAAAAGATAGAAGAATGACAGGACGAAGTATTACTCCGTAGGAGACAAAAAAAGGCGGTAGAGTTTGGCCAAACGACAGGCGGCTTCGTCTGAAGAGTTCAGGGGGAATTGACAGAAAAGGATGCAGAAAGGGAGGCAGAGACAAGCGAGACAGACGCGGCAGACGGTATTAGATGGGACACGATAGACACGACCAGCGAGCTTTTGTCTCTCCCTTTCCTCAGCGCGGAGCTTAAAATTCGCGAGCTTAATTTCAAGCGCAAAGTTTATTGAACAGAAAAGTTTAATTCACGAGCTCAAGGTACAGGTTGGAAAAGGCTTTCTTTTTTTCTCCCTCAGAATTTCTCTTCATCCCCTGTACCTGACAGCTTTTTGGTTTGACTATCGTGGGGGCAGGCATCAACCTACACAACTCAATTACATGTCATCTGTCAATTACTGCGCTCTGCCATACTCTCTGTATTGTGTGTTGTATTTTATATGTACTTTTATAATACAAGTTTACTCATGGATCGCTCTTTCCTTTTCTCGCCTCACTCGGCCCTGCACCTGCCCGTGCTGCATCTTGCGTGTTCGTATGCCGCAGCCTCTCGCGCCGCCCCTCCCTCCTTCCCCGTTTCGTTGCCCCTTGAAGCTTTCCTATTTTGGCGTATTTTTTTTTATCTTCCTCCTCGCGCCTTCTCCGTGTTGCAAAGTCAGGTCCTTTCTTTTTTTTGGCACCTTTTGACCCCTTTTTCCCTGACCGACTACTCGTAGCCTTTTCCCCCTGCGTATCGCTCTGCAGCCTCCCGCTGACAACAAGGCTGGCACTCCTCAGATGCGCCATGTCGCCTCGTCCCTGGGCTGACATGGGCTGAACTGCGAACCAGACGTAGAGCAGCACAACCAGAACGAACCACAGCGAACCACAAGGCACACGGACGGCTTCCCCGATCCGTTTCTGGCCATGTCTCACACGTTGTCGCACACGTTGTCGCCGCCATACTCTGTTCTGGGAGTCATACGCCTCGCTCTATTATGACAGAACAACACAATGCCATCGGTGCGCCTAACAGGCAAGCCTAACGGGCACTCTTGCAGGCTGAAGACTACTATGGAGAACAGCATGCAACTATGCCTGGCTGGGGTTTCCACAGCAGGATTTATTCGAGATTCGACATACATTGCGCCTCAGTCCCTTTGATTTTTGCCTCCTTTCCCAAGTCTTGGCCCGACTAAAGACAGGGCAAGGAAGCAATTTCCTCCAAATCAAAGTTCTTCCAGGCGTCTCCCAGGCGTCTCTTTGCAGGGCGAGAAAAAAATCGACAAACTCCACCCACTCATTAATGCTTGGGCCCAGCCCTGGCCAGCCCTGTGCAAGCATGAGCTGAGGAGTGGACAGTGGACAGGGCTCGCCGGTCAGTGCTGGGTCTGACCTCGCGGGGAACGCTGTCCGTCCGCCTAGCCTTCCTGGCCTTGTCTCAATGAGGAATGCTTCCAGAGGGTCGAACAGATTATTTTCGGGGCCAGTAAAATGACCAGACGAGGTTGTGGGCTACAGTCGTGCCGCCTCCATCCCTCTCAAGATGCTCTTCATACGGAGTACTCCGTATCTTTCTGTATCTTACTTTGTACTTTCATTCTCCCTGCCGGGCCGACTCTCACGTCTTGCTCGCGTTTCCAAAGATGACTGATGACTATGAACAGCTTGCGAGTTACAAGCTCGCCACAGTAGGTACGGGCTGTGCGTTGCGCAGAGATCAAGTGCGATACGAGCCCCAGAGAGAGCAAAGTACAGACAGCTGGACACAACTGGATCTTATCACATCACTTGGTCAATGCGGACGCAGCTCGTACTCCCCAAAAGGGGCAATATCGACGGACAGCCCGTGTTCTGACGTCCGTCCTGTCTCCGGCAACTGTCTCTCTCTCCCCCCCTCCTGCCCTCTCTCCAGCGCCTATCTTACCATTACACGAATTCCTCCCCCCCCTCCTCCACCCGCCGCCCGTCTCACTGCTGACAACGCGCTGAGAGGCGACGCCGAACCGCTCTGGCTGATCTGGTTGGTCTGGTTGGCCAAGCCCGTTCAGTTTTTCAGTCAGTCTGCAGGCGCCTCTTTTTCCTGTTCTTGTTTGACAAGCACGGTACGGAGGACTCCGTCTATCATGTCCGCCATTGTGTGTCTCTACTTGTACACAGAGGTGTGACAAGGAGGACGAGGATGGATCTTTCCGTGCCACGAGCCTGTTCCTGTTCAGCTTGCTACAACCCAAAAGTGATCGTGTCTACGACGACCCAAGACGAGAATACGAGCACCCTACGACGTACAGAGGCGTTCATCTCACAGCCCTCTCTCTTCACCCTTCTCTCTGCACGTGGCTTGGGCGCGATTGGGCTCACGCGTGGGTATCGGTAGAAGGAAAGGGCGCAAGGCCGCGAAAAGGGAGCATGTCTCAGCCAGCACCAAACCGTCCAAAGCGTTGGAGGTTTTTCAACGAGAGAGAGAGAGAGAAAGAGGGAAGGTGAGAGTGAGAGACAGAAAGTCGCTGGCACCATCAACACCGCGCCGCCGAACTCGCGTAAGATGCGATACGCCGATCGGTGAGGCGCAGGGCGCGTTGTCGACTCGTGAAAAGCATCGAGTAGTAGTCCGTACACCGTAGGAAAGCCTGGCCTGACCTGGCCAAATAGAGAAAGAGCGAGCGCGCCGCGCTCCAGTTGTTTCCCCAGTGCAAGCAAGGGAGGTGGAGGTGTTTTGTGGGATGGGCTCCATCCAACTACGCCGTACTCTGCCAAGTACGAGTATCTTGTTCCAGCTATCATGAACATCGTCTTCTTGTGTGTGCCACCACTTGCTCCGGGATACGAAGCAGCATGCCAGCTGTTGGCGGTATATCCCCGTTCGAATATGACGGTCCATCTGGAGGAATAACACTCTATCCGAAGCAAGGGGACCGGGGCAGACGAGGCGAGAACAGAGACACAGCATGTGGAACCGCTTGGCCTGGCCGAACAGACAAGAGAAGAGTACGACGTACGGAGTATTACCTCCAGACAAAGTGAGAAAACATACTCGGCAAGAGAGAGCAAAGACGCCGTCTTTTTGTCTCTGCCTATACAAGGCGAGGCCAACGCAAGGGAGCCAGGCTCAAGCTCGTGAAAGGAAAAGAAGAACAGCAACAAGTACAGGAAGAAACAGGAAACAGACAGCCTTTCTTCTTTCCTCTTTCCTCTATCCTCTTGCCTGACTTGGCCTGGCCTGGCCGTGTTTGTGGGCTGGGCTGAACTGGTCCATGTGAAACATGTGGCAGGTCAGTGGTGGACGGACTGGACACGACAGGACACTGTGATTCCAGTTGGGGGAAAGAAGGCCCCAAGAACTCCAGAGAGCCTCGTCCGAGCAAACGTACGAAGTAGACTGGTCAGAAAACATCTGAAGAAAAGATATCAAACGTGGGAACACGACAGACTCAATCTACCCGGAACAAGGGCTGGTTCTGGATCGCCAAAGCAGTCGATCCCGTCCTCTGTATTCTGCCTTGAAATCTCGTCTGTGAGATAACGACGAGATGGGACAGGGTTTGTGTGTTTGGAGAATTGCACATTAGAGCTTATTACGAGGTATGCATGAAAATGAAGCTGGCGGGTCTCATTACTGGAGGTGCACCAAAAATAGCTGCAATTTACGAGGCTACAGGGCTAATCCAGGTGTCTTTAATGATCATTGCGACTCGCCGCTGCCCCGCACCTACTCCCTGGCCACTGACCACCAGCCAAACCCGACCCGCCATCCACCAATCAACGCGCCAGAGAATGACCTACAGGGGAAGACGTTCGCTAGCATAGCCCCTAGCGGCGCTCCGCGCCCTGAGAGCCAAAGAAATCGTGAACATTCACAAAAGGCCAACATCAAACGCGCTTCTGGGCACCGACATCGCGCGTGACAAAACACGACCGCCAACAACCCTCACCCCCCCTGACAACTTCACCTCCGGTGCCCCTTTCTCTCCACCCTACGGGACTATCACCCGTGTCTCAAACGGCGGGACGCCGGGCCCTCCACACCGACCCAATGGCCGTGACCTCGGAAGACGAAGACAAGCCGGCGTCGGATGCCCAGTCGGCCGCCGCCGAGGAGTACGAGGGCGACGAGGGCGAGTCGTACCGCGGGGAGGAGGAAGATGATGACGACGAGTTTGACGAGTCCTTTGAGTTTGACGAGTTCGACGACGAGGAGGACGATGACGAGGAGGACGGCGACGAGTTTGACGACGAGTACGATGCCGCCGACGACATTGACGGCGTCGGGCCAGACGGAGCTACAGCATCAGCAGCAGGGGGAGGAGGGGGAGGAGGCAGCGGAGATGGTGCCTTTGACGACCACGACGGCAGCGGCGCTGGCAGCGGCGGCGGCGGCAGCTTTCGCCTGCTTCGACGGACACGCTCGGCCATCCGCGCAACATCCGCAACCGGAGGACCGCCTCCTCCGCCGCTGCAGCACAACTTTGCACCGCCCTTTTACGGCCGCCCGCCCACGCCCTTGCCCCCCTCGCCGTCTCTGACGTCGCTGCTGCGGCCCTCGCGGCCCACCACCCCGGACGCCACCGACGACGAGCTCGAGCCCGTGCCGCGCGCCGCGCCCCAGGTGCCCACCTACGAGTACTACGGCTTCGTGCTGTACCTCTTTTCCAGTCTGGCGTTCCTCATCTACCTGCTCTGGAGCTACCTGCCGAGCCCCTTCTTGCACGCCCTCGGCATCTACTATTATCCCAACCGCTGGTGGAGCCTGGCCATCCCCAGCTTTCTCGTCATGACCTTTGTCTACATATACGTGGCCCTCGCCGCCTACAACGCCGAGATCCTGACGCTGCCGCTCGACAGCATCGAGACCATTGTCGACGGCGCCGCCAAGCTGGCCGCCGTCGACGAGGACGGCTGCGTCGTGATTGTCGGCGGGCCCGACGGCACGCAAGTCCAGGGCCGCGGTGTCACGGCGAGCAGCGCCAGCGAGAGCAGCGGCAACCGGCCCACCAGCAGCCGCAGCCAATCACGGCAGCAGCAGCAGCAGAAGCCAGGATTGCAGCAGCAGCAGCAGAAGCAGCAAAAACAACAGCAGCCGACACAGACCCACCGCCGCCAGAACCCCAGCCTCCACAACGCCGACACCATCGCCTCGTGGTCGGCATCCAAGCCCTTCACCCACCAGCGCGAGCCCTCCTCGCCGTCGCCGCCGCTCGGTAAGACCGCGTGGCGCGACCGGTCTGTTAAGAACAGCAGGGACCGCAAGAACAAGAGGAGCAGCACGACCGGCAATGCGCCCAGTGGTGCTGGCGACGAGGGCGGTGGTGTCGACGACGCAGGCAACACCAGCAATGCCCAGGCGGCCGAGGATGGCGGGCTCACCATGGGCGGCCGAGGACGCGGCTGGGGCGGTGGCCGGCCTGGCAGTCGCGGCGGCGGGTCCGACGACCACGATGGAGGCGCCAGCTATAACAAAATCACCAGTCGTCGCACCCCGAGCGACTGGAACCGGCTGTGGAACGTCGGCACAGACGCCGTCATGGACATTCCGCTGGCTGGTGTCTGCGAAGTGCTCTATGGGTGAAGCAAACGTCAAAGGGGGGAGGAACTGAAGATACTCCGTAATTAGTAATAAGATACCCAATATACATGATCAATCAATTTATTGTAAAAATTTGTATTTAATTGGAACTTCGACCGCAGGTCGCTCTTTCATATTGAGTGTCGTCGTCCCGGTCGCGCTTTCCACTAATAGTCACCAAGCCGTGACAGAAGGTGCCAGCCAACAACGTCAAACCATAGGCCTAACCAGGCCAGGCCGCCTGCAAAACCAGCCAACCAACGGCCGGTCGTGCCTGCCTCAGCCGCCACGCAGCACTAAAAACCAACCCCTCCACTAAAAATGCCAATGGCCCAGCTCCTTGCACCGCTCGCTCCTCCCCTTTGTCTTTCATAGTGCAGCTTCTACGACGCGACGTGAGAAACTTCTAAAGGGCCAAAAAAAGAATCGACTGCCAAAACCCGAACAGGCGTGCCATCCTCTCCCCACACAACCAATAACCCCCACGACACGCACTCCTCCCTTCTCCACCGGAGACGACGACGACGATCGAGCCGGTATACTGGGCCTCGGTTCTCTTTTCGCAATTGACGGAACACAGGCGACGCGACCGTTTGCGACGACATCGACGACATCAACGACCACGAGACGACAACGACAACAACGCACGCTTGGGCTCACGTTGGGAGCTCCGACCCGACACGCACAACACCCCCTAGCACATATTCACCATGGCGCAAAACCAGCAGCCATTGACCTCGGCGACGCAGCCGACGGACGTCTACGGCGGAGGTAAGACACGATTCGAGGGAGGAGGAGGGATAACTGACTTGACGAGAATGCTGACAACTCAGATGAGGTCTCGGCCCTCGTGCTCGACCCCGGTTACTGCCACACGCGCGCCGGCTTTGCGGGCGAGGACGTCCCCAAGGTCGTCGTGCCCTCGTTCTACGCCCACTTCCCGGCCACCGAGGGCGACGGCGCCAAGCCCGCGCGCGACCTCTTTGGCGACGAGAGCCTGTTCCCGCGCGACGGCCTCGACGTCCGCAACTACATGAACCGCGACAGCGTTGTCGAGGACTGGGACGCCGGCGTCAAGCTGTGGGAGCACGTCCTCGTGCGCCGCCTGCAGCCTGTCCGCCCCTCGTCTCTGTCCCAGTCGACCGAGCCGCGGCCAGACAAGAAGGAGGGCGGCGAAGGAACCGGTGGCGACGACGCCATGGATATTGACACGGACCTCGCCGACGCCCAGGAGAAGCCGCTCGCCGAGAACCCGCTGCTGATGACCGAGGCGCCCTGGAACAACCCCAAGGCCCGTGAGCGCGCCATCGAGATCGCCATGGAGAGCTGGGGCACCCCGGCCTTTTGGCTGAGCCGCACGCCCGTGCTGGCCGCCTTTGCTGCCGGCAAGGCCTCGGCCCTTGTGATTGACGTCGGCGGCGCCGGCACCAACGTGACCGCCGTGCACGACGGCGTCGTGCTGCGCCGCTCCGTGCAGCGCTCGGCCGCCGGCGGCCTCTACCTGTCGGGCCAGATCCGCGAGATGTGGAAGGCCCAGACCGACCCGGCCATCAACGTCGTGCCCACGTTCATGGTCGAGAACAAGTCGCCCGTCGATGCCGGCGCACCCGCCCAGGCCCGCCTGCGCAACTTCCCTTTCACGGTCCAGTCGTCGTTCCGCGCCTATGAGGAGGAGCGGCTGCTGACCGAGTTCAAGGAGTCCGTCGTCGAGGTCTGGCGCGGTCCCGGCCGCTTCTCGGCACCCGGCAACGAGGACTTTGTCAAGTCGCAGCCCGGCCGCGTGTTCGAGATGCCCGACGGCTACAACCAGATGTGGCGCGAGCAGCGGTACCGCGTCGCCGAGGGCATGTGGGACGAGACGGCCGCGTTCCCGTCGACGATTGCTGCCGCGGCCGCGGCGACGGCGGCGTCCGGCACTGAGGATGCTGCGGCTGCCTCGGCTGCCGCTGCGACGCTCGCCACGTCCTCCTCGCTCCTCGCGGCGTCGACGCCCACGCTCGCCAAGAACCAGACGATCCCCGAGCTGGTCCGCGCGGCCGTCAACAGCGTCGACGTCGATCTGCGCCCGCTGCTGCTGGGCAACGTCGTCGTGACGGGCAGCACGAGCCTGCTCAACGGCTTCAACGACCGTCTCAATAACGAACTGACGGCGCTGTGGCCCGGCGTCAAGATCAAGATCCACGCCGCAGGTCTGACGAGCGAGCGGCGCTTCGGCGCCTGGATCGGCGGCAGCATCCTGGCCAGTCTGGGCACCTTCCACCAGATGTGGATTTCGCGGGCCGAGTACGACGAGAACGGTGCCGGCATTGTGGACAAGCGGTGCAAGTAGGGCACGGTTGTTGTTTTCGGAGTGTTGTTTTTACACCCGTCTTGCTGCTGTACTTTAAGTTTATATGTCTACGGTTTTTGTTTGTTTGATTCAGTTTAGTTTCTTGGTTGGCCTTGAGGAAGAAAAGGGGGAAGGCGTTTAAATCCTATTCCACTGTGTTTTTCCGATTGGATGCTGCTCGCATTTTTCTAAAATAAATTGATTTCATGTTTGGACTTCGAAAGAAAGCCGAGTTTCTTATTTTAATATAGTGAAATAAAACATAAGTATAAATAATATAAATGTTTTTATCTTAAAAAATAAACAATTTGTATTTTATAATAAAGTTGTTTGTTTTAAATTATTTGCTTTAAAGTAATTTATTCCAACATTGTTTATTCCAAGATCAATGTAAGGTTTACTTGTGAAAGCGTGTATAGATCCTCAACGATACCACAAGCTAGCATGATCACAGGAGCGAGCCACTGTAGAAATATACCCAGAATGTAGCAGAATCTACAGCACCACAAGTCCATTTACCATCCGGTCCACCGCTCCCACACGTCTACAACTTCATCCGGGTTTTCGCTCGTGCTGTCAACAACGAGGTAGTGGCTGAACCCGGCGCCGGCAATGCACGCGTGGTTGGGCCAGATGCGCAGCCGCTGCCCGAGCTGTGGCTTGAGAGACGGAGAAGACGGCGGCGGACCGCCGGCCCAGGTCAGGATACCGTGCTCCTGGCTGATGCGGCCCACCTGCCACCAGCCCTGCTCACCGTCGGTCGGCAGCAGCCGCGGGAAGTCGGCATCAGGAGGGACGAGACGACTGCCCGCCTCGGAACTGCCGCTGTTGTCGTTCTCGACCAGCCACGGCCGAACAATCCCCCAGCCTGCGTACATCGGCCCGTCCCCAGACGCAATCGGCACGTTTTTGACGGGCTCTCTACCGAGTGCCAGGCAGCCGGCATTGACCAAGATTTCGTCGCCGCTCTGGGCACCCCGGCCAGGGTAGATGGAAGCTACATCGGCCATGACCGTCAGAGCCAGGTCGTCGGTCTCGGCGCGGTCGCTGCCACCACCACCCCACGCGTGCGTTGCCAACTGCTGCAGATCCAGCACGGGCCGCACGCCCGCGTGGACCTCGAGCTCGTAACCTTGGGACGCGAGGTCGCTCAGCTTGGCACGTAGGGTGGCTGCATTTTGGGCCGCACCGGCGCTACCACCGGCGTCTGCCGTTTCGCCCGAGCCGCCAAGGTCGGGGTGCTGGAGCGATGCAGCGGTCGGCGAGGCTCCTACCGACAGAACGAGCGGCAAGGGCTGCGCACCAGCTGCCGCAGGGGCCAGCGTTTCTTGGGCAATGCTCCGCACAGCCTGAGCTGCGTCGCCCAGTGCCGTGAACTCGGTGACGAGGTGGGCCAGTGCCGCCCAGGGTTTGCGTGCGTCGTACGAGTGGCCCGCATGGCAGTAGATACCGTAGAACGACAAGCCCTCACCGGCGGCGTGTGCTGTCAGCACACGCTGGATCACGGCTGTAAACTGGGCCGAGCCAACCACCACGCCCGCGCGTGCTGTGCCCATATCGACCTTGACAAAGGCACGGATGGCCGCGTCGGCCACCTGGGCCAGCCGCTGTGCTACGGCAATCTGGTCCGGGTGGTCAATGAGCACGGACACCCCGCCGGGCCCCAACTCGCGCGCGACCGCCGCCAGACGGGGCACGGCCGCTGCATAAAGCGGGAAGCCGTACAGGACATTGACGGAGCGGGGAGCGGGCGTTGTCTGAGTCTGGTACGACTTCAGCAACGGAAGCACTCGCTCGGCCTCGAGAATGGTCGAGACGACGAGCTGGACGGGCAACTCGTCGCCGACCTGCAGACGGGTAAGCTCAATCGTCTATTGATCGCAGGTTAGCTGATGAACATGTGAAGAGAAAGCGGACTGCAGCGTACTTTGTGTGTTTTGATGTGGGCTCGCCAGCCGAGGTGCATGTTCTGCACGGCGGCGAGCATGTTGCTGCAGTTGCGCTGGACGACGGCCCGGTCGAGGACGGCCGCCGGCGTCGGGATGGCATGGTCGCCGAGGCGCTTGCCAATGAAAGATCGGGGGTCCATAGTCGTGGTGAGAAGAGGTGCGCAACGGTAAAACGTACGAAGCTGTTGTAGTCCAGGCCAAATGAATCGAAGGAGAAGAGAAAAGAGCCGGGGGTTTATATGTGCGGGAGTTATGAGGTCCGTTTCACACGTCATGTCCCACTAAGATCACGCTGTGGACCCCCCATGGTATCTGCATCGCCAAGTGGGGAAGGTGCCGATGGATGGAGGGACGATAAAAAGAGACGGCGCGCGGGAAGGAAAGGGGAAACACCAACGGTAGAAAGAAGGCCTACAAACCCTTGGGGAAGGTACGCCGGTCCTTGACCGATTGGAGAACACCGGAAAGGCCTTCCGGGCGCACGGCATTGCCCTCCAGCGTATCGCTTCTGCTTCTTTCCAAATTCTGGTGGGACAATCATCTCGGTCAGCACTTTCCCTCATTGTCCGATGACGGCACGGATCTGTCATGCGCACCTACCTCTTATTCCTAGCAATCCTTTTCTCTATTTGATGATGTTTCTAATTGAATTTTTTGTATGTTTTTATCAATTTGAGCAGCATTTTATGACATTGTGGTTTTGTTAAATCCCCCGCCGAGTATCACCGGTGGAACATTGGAAGATAATTAGTTATGCCGGTAGATGGCCGGCCTCTGCAGCCAGCATGCTGGGCTTTCACATACGTGGTTGTTTTGTCACGAGAAGCGAAGCGAAAAAGATTCGTAAACTTTCTTTTGATTCTGACCCAAGTATAATTGAAACGGAGAAAACAGATACGGATGAAAAGACACTTATAAATAAAATATAGAAACAAGAAAACGCCTCCTGCACCATCTCCAAATGACTGGCACCGAGCGCCGTTCCCATGTTCTTCGAGAAAATAACAAGTAAATGAATAATAATATAGAGTAGACAGAAAAACAGATTTTGGTTCCCAAAATGGCCAGCAAACTCCAGGGGTAGGAAAAAATAAGGAAAACAAAACAAAACCGGAAACAGTGAAAAGTCGAATGGAAAATAAGATAGCTGCAAGGGAGAAAGAGCGCCAGCAAGACCGACTACCTTTTGAAACCAACTGCGGCAATCTTGATGGATTGCATGCGGCGGTGAAAAAGGAGGAAGAAAAGAAAGAACGAATGAAAAGTCCTACCCAGGAAAATACAAGAAGAGACTATAGAAGTAAAAGAAAAACATGAAACAAGAAACAAGAAAACGAGCATGAAAACTACCGGTAAAGTAATGTGGTATCTTTGAAAACAACAAAAATGGGTTTAATCAAGAAGGGGGGAGGGGAGGCCAGGGTCCGATCCCGGCTTAGGAGTCGACCTTGACTCTTTTCGGCTCGTTGTTGTGGTCGATCGGGTCCGAAGACGGCGGGCCGGCACTGACCTCGGGGCTCTTGCGCTTGTTAGACACAATGTGGTCATCCCGGAGGAAGCTCGGTCCCGTCCCGACAATCGGCGTCGCAAAGTTCAACGGACTCGGGAGTGTCGCACTGTCGTTGCCGCGGCCGAAGCCCCACTCTGGGTAGAAACTGCTCGGGCTGGGGAGCAGTTCGTTGTTAAGGAACCGGGAAGGCAGAGCAGAGCCTGGTGTATCAATGTGCATGTTGTTGTTGTTTTGGTGGGGGATGGGCCGGGCAAAGGGGTTGGGGGGCCCAGAGGCACCGGCTGACAAGATGGCCGAGGCCGAGGGCGATGGCGGTGGTAGGACAATGCCCGTGTGCGTCTCGCCATTGCGCCGCGCTCCGAGAGGACCCGCATCGCTTGCGTTGCGAGGGGACGACGCAGAGCCTCCCGTACCGGTGGCGCTGTTGTCCTCGGATCCATCCGGAGGGATCTCCACGCGGAGTCTCGGCCGCAACGGTCCGCCTGGGCGCAAGCTATTTTGCCGGGACGGTGGCATGAACATGGATTCTGGAATGGACGAGATGGACACACGCGACTTGGGCTGAGGCATCTGTGCCGAAGCGTTGTCGACAGCTTTGTTGTTGGGAGGGGAGGATGTGACGCTGCTACGCGAGGCAACGTTCCCGGAGTCGGCGGATTGCGACCGGTTGTTGCCATTGCCATCGTTGTTCTTGGTGCCCGGGCCGCCAGATATGGAAGACTCTGCCTTTACCGACTCGCCCCGGAAGGCAGCTAAGTGCTGTGACAGAATGGAGCGGCTCTCGTCGATGGGCGTGAAGATGCTGTACTGCTTGCGTTGTGGCAGCTTCTTCACTTCGTGCCATTCAGGGTCTGCCTTCGGCTCGACGGGGGTTGGCGGTTGCGGCTCCTGAATTTGCGGCGGCTGGGGTGGGCTCGGTTGCTCGTGCTTTGCCTGCTGCTGCTGCTGGTGTTGGTTCTGGTGAGGGTTATGTTGCGGCGGCGGGAGAGACGGTGCGTGCGGCGGCGAGTGTCGAGGAGCAGCGTGCGGGTGCGGCAGCTGTTGCGAATGTGCTTGAGGCGGCGAAACCGAGTGTCGTTGCTGCACTTGTGGCGGGGGTGGTAGAGAGTTGCCTTGGGAGCCTTGGGGCGGGAAGCTCGGCGGCATCGAAGACGGCCGCTCATCGACGTACTGCTGCATGTGCGGAGGAGGCGCGTGTGTTGTGGGCGGGGGCGCGTAGGACGGGTATTGCGGACCGGGCTGGTTCATATTGGGCGGCATATTTTGCTGGGCTTGGGGATTGTAGATGGCGGGATGCGGCATGAAGGCATAGCCGTTGGCCTGGTGCGGCCCTTGCGGGGGACCGGGCTGCTGCACGTTTTGTGGCATGCGCCGCATGTCATTTCGCGAGGTTGGCCGAGAGCCATTTTGGGGCGGTTGCGGCGTATGGCCCCGCTGGATGGCTTGTGTCGCGGCGGCGTGTTGCGCAAAGCCCACGCCGTTGGGAATGGGTGGGGAGGCGGATGGTGTGCCGTGTCGAAACTGGGCGAACTGCGGCGGGGGCTGGCCCGGATAGTGCGGTGGCATCATATGCGACTCGACAGCTTCGTTTTGCAGGCCAGGGGGTGGCGTTCCATCAACCTCGTCGTCGGATCCATCGTCGCCGCCACCGTTGAAGTCATTGGGTCCCTTGTGCTCATTCGGTCCGCCGTGGTATGAGTATCGTCCGATCAGGTCGCGCATGTCATTTGATGAGTACTCGTAAAGCTTCTTGTTGCTGCCGAAGATGATAACTGCGACGTCGACGGAGCAGAGGACGGAAAGCTCATGTGCCTTCTTGAACAGGCCGCCCTTGCGCTTCAAAAATGTGCTGCATGCGCGTTAGTCGAGGGGAAAGGAGGGAATGGAGACAATGGAGGTGCAGGGATGAAGGGAAAAAGGGGCCGGTGACTTACACTGATCGATTGCGGTCATCTTTGATCGCCTTGATCTCGATCTTTCTGCGACCCATCGTGAATGGCGATGCTGCGAGTTACGGCAGCGCGTCGGTTCAATCGGCGGGTAGAGTGTGTATGTGAGTGCGCGCGCGCGTGCGTGCGTTCGCTGGATAGACGGCGGACGAGCAGCGATGCAGGATTTTGCTGTTCCAGCCGCGTATTTGTGTGTCGCCGTGTATGCCGGGGTACCCGTCGTCGCCGGTGTGTCGATGTTCGGCGGATGATCAGGGCAGTGCAGTAGGGGGTGGTGGTGGTTGCTGACTGGATTGCGCGCAGCCAAATGGCGTCGGATGGCGACAAAATGTCTAGCAATGGACAGCCAGGGCAGGGCCGGCGAAATTTGGCAGACAGCCGGGCGCTATTGAAGCCGGTATGGAAGGTGCGCGGAGGGTGAAATGGAAGGGAAATGGAAGGGCTAGTATTGTTCGACGATTGGAATCGATGCCGTTCGTGTTTCTTTTTTTAGGTCGCGGAGAGAAAAGAGGCTCGGGAGACCAAATAGGAGGGAGGTGGGGGATGGGGGAAGGAAATAAAATGGAATATTCTTCTGCTGGTCGACTTGGGCGAAATGGGCGAAATAAAAAATCATTCGCTGAGATATGAAACAGCCAGGGTACGAGGTCAGAAGCGGCGTACCGACAGGCGTTGGGTGGAGGCGACAAAAAGATCCCAAAAGAAATGACGGGTTGGTGGAGACGGAGACGGGGGGGGCGTTCTGCCAGGCGAGCCAAGAGAGCCAGGCCAAAAAGGCGATAGACTGCACGCTGTAAGCCCCCAGGCAGGCAATGATGGCTGCACTGCACTTTTGCTTTCACGGAAGCAAGGGACGAGCGGGAGTCTGGTGGGGCGCGATGCTAGCTCTGGAATTGGCGTGGATTCGAGCACTGGTGATGATGTTAACGATGTAGGCGTTGGGCGATGGGCGATTCGTTTCTTTGCCTCTGGCGTGTTCTGGCGATTCTTTGGTGGCTTTCTGGTGGTTCTATCATAAACCGGCTCGATGGCGGTTCTGCAGCGGTTCCGGGAAAATCCCGTGATGGCTCGTCTTTGGATCGTTTTGGTTTCCCACAAGAGGATGCGACGGGGATGTGTTGATGCGCTGGTGCGGCGAGCGTGTCGCTGTGTCGATCCCAGGGCAGGCTGTCTGAAAAACGGGATCACTGAGAGGGCGGATGCAGGTGAGTTATAGAAGGATCGGGCGAGCAGAGTGTCGCATCAAGTCGGCACACTGACGGTTGGTCTTGGAGTCTCTGGGGTCTTTGACAGCCTCCTTGGCGTGTGTGTGTGTCGATTGCTTTGTGCCCTTTCTGGAGGAGGCTCTTTGCGCTTTGCCGTCCCTTGCCTTTGCGCTTCTGCGCCTTTGCACGGTCAGCACCTTTGTCGGACGGTGCTGGTGGTGACGAGGATCTGGCGGAAGCTGCCGCGGCCAAGTGTGTGCTGGGGGCCAAGGGAGCAAATCAGATTGGCGGACGGCTGTCGTAAAACAGCAAAAAGAAAATAAAGCGAATAAAGCGACAGACGTCAATTCTCTATGCACGCGTCTAACAGTCCCGAATGACAGGCTCGCTCGTGGTCGTGTAGAGAAGATGGGGCTGAAATCTCCAGTCCTAAAAATAACTCTTGGTCGAGGATGAAGATTGGGGAGTCGAGAAAAAAGGGAAAGGTGGGAGTGGTGGAGATGTTAAGGGGATTGGAGAGGGGGCCCGCGAGAGGAGAGTGACAAGAGGAGGAAGGATCGATGGACGAGCGAAAAGCGCGAGGAAGGGCCCAAAAAGAGAGGGGCAGAACAGCAACGGGCAAGAACGATTGGTGCAGTCTTGTGCAGAGGAAAGATCGAATGTGCAGCGCAGCAATCTAAGAGGATAAAACGCGAAATAGGGCAGGCAGAGGGGAAAGTGCGGGCAGAGCCCGGATGTGCACACTCACAGGCAAGAGCGCCATAGACAGCAGACGCAGACAGGAGACAGCAGGAGCGATGCAGACAGGGGTGGTGTCCGAAACGGCATGGGCAGGCTGGCAGGCAGGGTCCAAGAGGGTGGGATGGCCGTTTCTTTCCTCAGTCTCTTAGCCGCCAGTACGAGCAGTTCGTTTCCGCGGCCGCAACGGCGCAGCGGGTGGCAGGGCTGTGCAGCGGTGCATCCAGACGACGGGTGCGGCTGGCTGGCAGCTGGTGTTCAGTGTGCCGGCGGCCTTGCTGCATCGGAATATTCTTCCTGGTCTTGTAGGGTATCTTGCGACAGGGCCCCTTTACCCGACCATCTAAATACACACACAATCAGGCACATACAGGCACACAGGCAGACATTCCGACGACGACCGCCACGCAGCCACACCCGTCTTGTGCAGAGCGTTTCGACGAGGCAAGGGGCGCACCCGACAAGCAGTGAGAAAACAGACCGGCGCACATCCCACCTCTAGCAATATGTCGTGCGCAATTATCTCCAGCTCGTTTTGTTGGTTTGTTCTGGCCTGTGGCGGCTGTGCCTGTGTAAGGCGTATGCAGGTACTTGAGGTACCTCAATGATAGTCAGGGCCTGGCCGCTGAGCCTCCTCTTTTCTCAGCTCTCAGCTGGGTGCCGAGCATTTATCTGGCGCATCTCTGCCCGCCCGGTAGCATCTCAATATCCGGAAGAAACGGCGGCTTCTCACTGTTACTTTTGTGCCCGCCCTATCTCACCGTCTGTTGGCAGGCATGGGAACGCATGGGTGCCATATTATGGCTAGATTGATAGTATATCTCGTCTGGCCATCCCAAGCTCCCTGATTCTCAATTCCCAAATCACCAACAGGCAGGTTTCTTTTCTATCTTCAACAGCCATAGGACCTCGAAACAAGCCAAAATCTTATTGGGGTCGATATGATGTCGAGGGTACCAACAGATTGAAAGCGATACCGAAACGAAAACGCCGCCGGGAGCGTAATTGGCCCCGAAGGAGAATCCCTGTCGACGGACGAGACATTTTGAGGCCCACACGTTTCTTCTAGCTGCTGTGCGAGGTGTCTCTGCCTGCGACTGTCGGGTTCCTGACGCCAGCAGCCCCAAGACAAACACCGCCACCAGGCGTATTTGTGGTCACACGCATACTCCAGACGAAACGGTTGGCATAATACTTGCTAATACGTCGTCGCCTGCGTATGTGTGCCATGTACCACCCAGGGCAGTTCAGGCAGCGTGGACAGCATAATATGTTGCTGTTCGCAGTAAAGCGGTCGATACTCCGTATATCTAGACCGCTGCTCGGGCGGACCTGGCAAATAACGGCTTTTTACCAGCTTACCAGCACCGCTGTTGGGAATGCTTTGCAATGCTGTCAATCACATCTTGCACATATACAAAGCGATGTATGCCGGCGGCCAACCAACAGACCCAGGCCGAGACGCAGACCCGGGCCAACCAACACGCGGCCTGGTAATCCTGTCCCTATCTGGGTAGAATGGGTAGAATGGGAAGAAATGGAAGAAGTGGACAAAATATTACTCCGTTTCCGCCAGTCGCCTATTCTCAACGTTACGTCGTCTTCTCGGTCGTCGAGCGCGGTTAATGTGGCTCGATGCAAGGGATCTTTTTGTTGGACGTCTTGCGAGCTTTTCGTGCCATTCTCACCTGCACCTTGCGGTATTATCCATGCAGCAGAAATACCAACATGCGCAGTCTAGTTCTGACCCCCGGCCAGCAGAGAACGGAGATGCTATGCATAAAGGAGACATGGAAACAGGCGGTCTGTACTCGTAAACAGGGGACGTCGTTTCCTGGACTCATTACGACTCATGCTGCCGTCCTTGGGTGACCGCTCTCTCCCGGAAGCAATGATTATGCAACAGCTCCCCTGCTCAGAAGGGGGAAGATCTTTGTCCATCTTGGCGATCTCCACCAACATGGTTTGCGGGCGACGTGTAAGCTTTGGGCAGTGGGCCAGCCAATGGAAAAAAGACTGTCCCGTCTTTGTTGAATACCCGGCCAGACCATACAGAAGAAAGGGCACCTGCACGTAGTCCCTGGGGCAAGGGTGAAAGATAAAAAGGCAAAAGGTAAAAGGCAAAAGGCAAAAAGAGCCAGTGTCCCCCACACTTGTACGGGAAAATCGGTAAGACACATTGAAAAAGGATCTCCAAAGTAAATAGACGCCAAAACAAATTCTTCGATTCAATGAATGGACGACTGGACGTCAAAAAGGTCGGAATGCTGTCCAGGGTCCATGGACTGTCGTCGTATGCTGGGTTGAAGTCTGCGATCTAAAAATAGATCTAAAAATAGCTTGAGGGTTCCCCTGCAAGAGCCACCAAAATACTGTCGTAGCACGCTGGGGGTAGAAGGGAAGGAGCACATGGGTTGCGCAGGTGCGCCATGCTTTTTTTCTCCAACCATACGAGGCATTTTTCGGGCCAATTGGCCCACTTTTTCCCGAGTGGGGCGCAGAACGTGTTAAGCGCCAGAGTTTTGGCCAATCACAGCTGCAGATTGGGTTTAAACGAGAAGGAGCACTTGTTTCTCTCTCAACATCAACTTTGAAAGATTGCTTTTCTCACCATCAAGGCCATCACATCTGGGTTGCGATGTTTGGTTTCTATGGGCGGATGAGAAGATACGGGGAAACGTGCAAATGTCCTAGGGGGAAAAACTGGCCGGCTCTCAGCTCCTTGCTTGGCCAACCATGGTCGCCTACATCGTCCTATTTTTACTTTTCTCTTTCCTGAAAAGATGTTTATTTTAGAATTTTTTTTATCTTGGCAGATTGGGAGTCGCTTGCTGATATTTTCGTGTCATTATTTGGTAGAATATTCAAAGAGCACATTCCCCAAAAGACATGTTGTTCGGGTTCATCATGTTTGAAATAGACAATTCTCTCACAAAGGGACAGAAACTCTTACACACTTTAGAATTTTTCTCGTAGGTGGCGGCCATGTCCCGCCACTCCTTGAAACAAACGGCTGTGAGTCTTGTCTGAAAGGTGTCGACTATAAACAAAAAGAGGCGAAACAAACCCTCCCAAACGCCCTTTCGTCGAAGGGATAATAGACGGGACGGGACGAGAAACGACCAAAGGTTTGAGAGCAACACACACTCAATGATCCGATCTTTGGTCTTGAACTGTGCTTGAACTGTGGCAAACATATGGTCGCCCAGAAATGGCAACACGACGAGATGTATGCTAGTCCCAGCGCGTAGACAGTCCTTGCGGTAAGTTAAAAAATAGAAGGGGAAATGACCGGCTTCCCTCTTTTGAATATCAGAACACCATGTGCCGCACGACAAACGCGGCCCTGCCCGAGAGTTTGGCCGGAAGGGCAGAGGGACCTAGGAGAGACCCAAAAAGGAGGCCCGCAGGCTGGCCTGTCCTTGATTATTCGCTTGCCAAAGGGCCAGCCTCGCCACGTTCTGTCTAATAGGCTCGCTTGTCGCCAGCCTTGCGCCAAAATGACAAAGTCTATTTGCGGCCGCAAAAGTGTGGTGGGCAAGGTGGCTGTGGCCGTGGGTTGCATCTTTTTTTATTGGTCGCTTTCGCGCTGTCCCTGATGACCCAATTCAGTAATGCATCGAGTCAAGTCCCTTGTGTGGTAAAAGAAGTAAATTATATATAAAAATAGTCTCTGTGACCTCAGAGAGGGTATGCACCAGTGGTAACGCCAAGCCCCGTGTCCCAAATTTTTGTCATCCTGGCTCAAAAAACGCTACAGGGTAAAAAACAAACAAAAACTATGACAGAGAAACAATTCTTTGTCGAAACAAACAAAAAACACCTTCCAGCCGAGACCATTCCGTAGAGCACGAGAGCGTGCAGAAGTAGAGAGAAGGGGGGAAGAGGAGGGAGAAAGAGAGAGGAAGAGGGTTAGAAAGAAAGGGCAGAAATAAATCAAAGTAAAATCCAGATCATTGAAGATCCAATCATAATGCTGTGTATGGGCGTTGCTTCTATGCAGGCCCGGACAGGCCATCTGGAGCATTGTATACACCGAAGCCGCCCTCTTCGGCAGTCTTGTCGGTTTTCCATTGTCCGTTGAGCATTGGGCACAGCCTATTGCGTCGGTTAGCATTCCGTCATGAACTTTGTAGGACGTAAAGTAAAAAAAAAAAGTGCACGTACTTCTTGTTCGTCTTGATATGGCCCTGAAGACCGCAGTTGGCGCATTTTCTCGTCGTTCCACCACGCTCAATGGACGGTGCAGGCGAGTCTGGGTCGCCATCGTGGATCTGCTGCTGGAGAGCCTTTTGCTTCTCGCGCGCGTGCCGGCGCTCCTTGTTGCGGTTGAGGCGGGCCTCCTCGGTTTCGAGGCTGTGGGTTGTGTTAGTGGACTTATTTTGTGGACTGGCAATGAAAGCAAGAGCAAATAACGCAATATCAAAACATACCGTTGCATGAGGACGCGATCGTAGTCCTGGTTGCCAGTTGGCTTGACTGAATAGGGACTGTTGGAAGTCAGTTAGCCATCTGTTCTTGTTTGTTTCGGCGGGGAACAACATTGCTAATACGTACTCAATCTTCTCCATGTCCAAAGACGCCCGCTGCCGCATGTACTGCGCGATGACACCCGCATCGTGCACAATCTCCGTTTTGGTGTAAGCCTGACCCGTCTTCGGGTCGCGGTACGTCCGCACAATGCGCAGCTTTCTCTTCTCCGGCGCGATCGACATGCTGGGCTTGCTCAGCTGGCTGACGCTATCGTCAACGTGCACATGGGCTGCCGGCGTGGGCGCCTCCTTGGCGGCGTTGAAACGGTCGTCCTCGTCGTCCTGCGGCTGCACGTCTTCGTCGTCGTGCGCCGTGTCGTCCTCCAACGTCGTGCGCTGCGACGCCCAGATCTTGCGGATCGCGTCATTGTACAGGGCGTCCTGCTTCTTGACGTTGTACATGTGCCCGTTGTTGGCCTTCCGCTCGCGTTCCATAGCATCGGCGGAGGTGGCCGCAGGACCATGAATGGCACCCATAAAGCCACCCTTCATGGACGTTCGAATAAAACTGAACCCCAGGCCGCGACCGGTCGGGTCGCCGGCGCCGTGCAGCTGAAGCATCGCCTTGCCGGCGCAGGCATCGATAAACGACTTGGTCGTCTTCCACGGCACCATGTTCATAGCCAGGCTCTCCTTGTCGTTCTCGTCGTCCACATCGTCTAGCGCCGCGCTATCGTCAAGCTGGTACCCATTTTGGGACAGCTCATTCTGGCCCACTTGCATGGCATCGTGAAGACAGACCTCGTCCGGTTTGATCATGCTGTTGATCGTGGCCAGGTCCATCAGCGTGTCGTTGGCCTTCAGGCCCCACGTCTTGGTTTCCTTGTCGTAGTGCAAGAATTCCTTGAGCTTTTGCCGGTTCTGGGCATCGTTAGAGTCCTTGACATGGGCCGTAATGTCGGACAAGGACACGGACCCATTTCGTGAAATCATCCGGTACGCCACCATCTTGAGGCGGTTCTTGCTAAGAGCCGTGACCTTTCGAGAGTGCGGTCCAGGGACCTCAGCCAACGGGAAGGTCTGGCCGACAACGAACAGCTGGTCGATCTTGCGCAGGTAGTAGGATGTGCCCTCTTGGCTGGTGTGGGTCCGGCCGAACAGAAAGTCGGTCGGCCGTGACTGGTGCTTGAAGATCGGCGCATGCGACATGGGGTTGTGCAGAGTAGGCACCATCTCGCCCGGGTCGACTGTGCCAAAGTTGGAGAATGGCGACTTGTCCTCGGGCAGGAGGAAGGACAGCTCGCCCAGATCGGGTTTGGCTGGCTTTTCTTCGTCGCCCTTGGACTTGCGCCGGTAGTAGTTGATGATCTTGTTGCCCATGCCAAAGTTGGACAGGACAGTCGGAATCTCCTCGCAGTACTCGAAGAGCACGGCCGTCGAGGTATCGCCGAGCGAAAGATCCTTTGACCGCGCAAACGTCTCTTGGATCTTCTTGAATTTCCACTCGCGCTTTGCCACCTTGCGCAGCTTGGCCATATGCACGGAAAATCCCATGCCCTTGTTGACCTTGAGCTGTGGCCGGTGGTAGTCGTGCGGCTCGGGGCCATACCGCGTGATAGCATAGTAGGGCCAAAGCAGTTTCAGCGCTGGCAGACTGTGCTCGACCTGGACGTTGCTGTGCTGGGCCCGCACACGGTGTTGGTGGTTCTCCTTCAGTTGTTCGTACGCCTGGTCGTTGGAGTAGTTGAACCGCGACGTAAGGTTGCGCACGAGCCGGCCGTTTGGCATGCGCTTTTGCGCCGACAGCTTTGCGCGTTTTGGATCGCGATCGTTGTCCCCGTCATCCAGCAGAAGCCTGTAGTCTGCCATGTCCAAGTACACCCGTTTCGCAGCGCGGGCCGTGGCCTCTTGGAAGGCATCGAAGCTCGGCGCGACATAGCGGGGAAGGACAGGTAAGCCGGGCTCGGCAATCACCTTCCGCCGCTTTGCTTGGCCCGCCACTGCGGATCCCAGAATCTCGCGCTCCCATTCGTCCTGCTCGTCTGTGTCTGCCGCCCGTTTGTGTTTCTCCGTTGTCACCACTGCCATCGAGTTGTCCTCCGGAGGCGGTGTTGGTAAGCCGATGATGTCCTCCCAGTCGGCGCAGGCGATGGCAAAGTCTTTGAGAAGGAAGCCGCCCACAGGAGTATTCTCATCGTCGTCCTCGTCGCCGAAGGGGTCGCGGAAAATGTTGCCATTGTCCTGGTCCTGCGCCTCAGGCTGGAGGAGAGACACGAACCCCCGTGCTGTAGCATCCGTGACCCGTTGCAGAATGGTGGCCTGGGCTGTTCCTGGGATGCGGAACAGCTTTTCCTGGTCGGCTTCAAACTCGAGGCTCAGTTTGGTTGGAACAAGTGGCTTTGGCAGTTTGGCCGGCTTCTTTTCTGTGAGGTACAGAGGCTTCGGTGCCAGCTGCTCATTGAAGTTGAGGATCTTGCCCTTTTCAAACGATGGGAACGCCATCTTGACAAGGTCCATGAGGTTTTCGGCAACGGGGGGGATGTTGGGGTCTTGGTTCGTCGTATCGTGGCCATAGTCTTCGGGGAAGTTGAGAGCGCGATCGCTGTCGGTGACGATGTAGGGGTCGTTTGTCGTCGGAGAAGGCGAGCGTCCGGCTGCCTGGTCGCTTCTGCTGTCATCTAAATCGTCTCCTTTGGCCTTCGCGTCGGATGCGCCGTTGGTCGCGTCTGCTTCCTTGCCTGGCGCACCGTCTTCGCCCGGCCCAGGCGACGTTTGGAAACCGCCATCGTGGGTGGGCGAGGCCAGGTCGTCGCCGAAAAGGTCGTCTGTCTCGTGGCTCGTTCCCGCATCGTCTGTCAGCCCTGGCACCTCTGCAGAGGCACCGCTCGTCTCTTCTTCTTCTGGTAGATCGTCGTCGCTGATGTCTTCGAAATCCTCGGCGTCGTCGGCCTTGCCCTCCTGGCTGAACTTGATGTTTAGCAGATCCGCCGGAAGCCCGCCACCCTCATTTCCCTGCTGGCTCCCACTGAGCAGGGTCATAATGGCCTCGTCATCTTCGTTTGCTCTGCGCTTCCAGTCATCCTCGTTCAACGTGGTGAACCCCCGCTCGTTTTCGGTCGCGGCCGGCATCTTGCGTTCCTCCGGTCGCGCCGTCGTATGGAATAGACCGGTCTCTTCCCCCGATAGTACGTCGCGCGAGAGTGATGGATCGCTTCAAATCATGGCAGATGTTCGGATTTATTGGTTGCGCACGGTCGGGTTCGGTTCGTGGTTAGGGGTAAGTCACGGCGTCGCGCGCCAGCTCTGTTGGCGCCTGGCTGATCCGTGTGTAATTAAAAGTAGGAGGGATAGATGATAATTTGACGAAAGATCGCGCTCGGAGTGGCAGTTTGACGAAGGAGGTCGTTCGGCGGCCGATAGAAGTAGGGTCGGTGGCAAGATGTGTCGATGTTGGGGGGAGAATTTGTTAAATCGTGAATCTGAATCGAAGTTCAAGGCAGCGTCGCGCTCTGTGCTTGAAAGTGGGGCTAAAGTGACTAGCCGGAATGGTCACGTGGATAAAATTTGTTGTGGGTCGCACTTCTGGAGCCTAGTCTGTATTACATAGGCTTTCTACGACAGAGTACAAAGTACGGCGTACTCCGTACTCAGTACGTTATTACTTCACACTTAAGGCGAAGTACATCGGACACTTGTTTTTGTAGTCTTAGGACTCTTGTTCTTGGTCATTCAATTCATGCCGGCGATCTTTGTCGACCGGGTGTGTTTTATTTTCATTTTACTTGCAAAGACTACCTCTTTTGCCTCTTTGCCTTGGGCTTCTGTTGTGGCTCAGGCGGTGCCTCTTCCTCGTCACTGGAGACTGCCACGCCGCCGTCTGCATCCTCTGCGTCCTCCTCGTCCTCATCCTCGTCCTCATCCTCATCGTCTTCCTCATCGTTGGCTCCTGCGGTCTCGGCGGCGTCGCCGTAGTCGCTCTCATCGTCACTGATGCTGCCCAGAGAGATTATGTCGTCCTCATCGGAGCCGAAATCGCTAGGTGCGCTGTCGCTGCCGAAGCCGCCGAACTCTTCGGCGTCCTCTGCCTTCTCTGCCTCGGCATCCTCCGCCTTCTCTGCCTCGGCATCGTCACCGACCGTCTCGCGAGCTGCCACCTTTGTGTTGTTCGGCCAGGATGCTCCCATGGAAGTCGCAGCCTCGCTGTCGGCGTCATCACGCTTCCGCTTCTTGGCCGCCTCTTCGCGGGCGCGGCCCTTCAAGGTGGCAGCCTTCTGATCCTCGGGGCTCAGATCCGGCGGCGGTGTGAACCACGGGATCTTTCCGCGCAGGAAATCGTTGAGCACGATACGGGCCATGCCGTCGGCGTCGGCGTCACCGCCAGCCAACAGCCGGCCACGTTTCCGCGACAGCTTATCTAGGAAATCAGAGGCGTCGTTCCAGTCGTTCAACTCGTAGGTCCGGGCAAGATGGTGCTTCTTCGTCTTCTTGAGGACGGCAGCAATGTATTGTGCCGGGTTATAAACTGGAGGAGGGGTGCATTAGTATGATGTAGGCCATCAAGGACGGCTTATGCAGTGGTGTGTTTTGTTACTCACCCTTTTCTGTGCGAACCGCACCGCGCAGGAGGATGTCTTCGGGCGAAGCGTTCGAGTCTGGTGGGACGATACCCGGGCAGTCGATGAGGTAGATTCTCTTCATCTACATTGTGTGTTAGCCAGCTGAGTGGATGGGGGAAAGATAAGAGAGGCCGAGCTGTAGATTGCGTGTACATACCAGACGAACAAACTGCCAGACCTTGGTCTCACCCGGGACGGGTGCGATCGTGCAAGCCTTCTTGCCCAGGAGGGCGTTGAGCACCGAGCTCTTGCCGACGTTCGGGTAGCCGACGAGACCAACGCTGATCTGTTTGCGGTCTGCGTGGAGCGAGGAGAACTGGCGCAGCAGGGAGATCAACGAACCCTTGCCGAAAGGATTTGTGATCGATGCTCGGAAAGCGCAGGTAGGGACCGTCTTTTGAAGCGTCTTGACCCAGCGTGCCTGTTGCATTGTTAGTTAGCTTCCTTTGAGGAACAAACGCAAAGCAACTTGTGTTCTGAGAAGAACCGAAATAAAAGAGGGAAAGGGCAGAAACAAGGAATGTGAAAGAGATGTCTGTATCACTACTAAGAAAGTCCGCTCTTACACGGCCGAGGAAAGAAACTTTCCGGCCTGCGGGTTTCAACTCATCGCGATGCAAACTTTGGATTTCGGATAGACTTCCAAGACGGAAGCTATTATGCAGCACAATGAACATGAAAAGATCAAGGGCTGTGAAATCCAAATTTTCGATCTCCCAACGTTGTAACGCAAACCTAACATGGACGCAAACAAAATGTTTGGCAGTGGAAGGCTTCCTGACTTGAACATTGGGGACCACAGTGCATGGTCTAAAAGAAAGGGGAGACGGGCAAGGGGCTGTAGGGGGCAGAAAAAGAAAAAAAAAGAGGCAAAGCGAAAGCAGTCAACTGAGCAAACTTACAGCAACACCTGAAGGAACTAAATCACACTTGTTCAAAACGTAGATGAGATGTTTCTAGAAAAGACACAAAGGTTAGCAGCCGAAGTGGACAAAGATGAAGATGCAAGTTTTAAACTCACATGTGGCGCATCGTTCTTGATGTAATCTTGGATGGTCCGGCATGTTGTGCCAACGGGATCCCGCGCGTCCAGGACGTGGATGATGACATCGGACGAGTCGATTGTCCGGTACAGCTCGTTCCAGATACGACGGCTCTGGCCCTTGCTGAAAATCGGCTCCATCCGTGCACTCGTCGCGACCTCGACGGCCTCGTGGCCAACCTCCGGCGGTTCATAGTCAATGTCGTCCAGGGCCTTGTCCACGATCGCAGACTCGACACCCTCGCTCGCGGCAGCAGCGGCGCTCAGCAGGCCGTTCTGGACGAGGGCGGAGCGGCGGTCGTTAAAGGACCGCATGCTCTGCTTCGCAGTGTCGGCCAGGTCATCGAGGGTGCTGAAATCCTTCATCGTGACACGCTTGCGGGTGGACTTGTCGCCAAAGACATCGGCAAACGAATCAGCAAGGACAGGCTTCTGCTTTGTGGCGGACGTTTCGTCGCGGATCAGGGACATGGGCAACTTGGCGCTCTTGAGGAGGAAGCGGTTGGGGTCTTTGGCCTGCTCGGCCATGGCACCGCGGAAGGCCGTCAGGCTCTCCTGGCTGATGACGCGCGAGTTCTGGAACCATTTGCGGTTGGGCTCGATGACAGCCGTGGGAATGTCGCGGCTCTGGAAGGAGGCCGCCTGGGTGATGTTGCCGTCGGCATCGCGCTGGGCTTTGCCTTCCTTGTACATGTTCAGCTGCTTCACCTTTTCTGGAGAGAGTTAGTATCTTCGTCCGATTTTCCATTCCATAACCACAGGACCGTCGCCGACTGCCTTGTCATCTTCTTCCGTCTCCATGTCAAAACTTACTGGCTGAACGGTAAAAGTTCTCGCCCTTGATGCGGATGTTGCCATCCATCACCTTGCCCTCGCGGGTGCGGCGAGACGCTTCTTTCTTTCCGGTACCCATCTTGACCTGTTTGACAACCTGTCGGACTGATATGTGGCTGTCTAAACAGAGTTGTTGTGTTGGGTGGGAAAAGGTGGGAAAAGAGAGGAAGCAAAATAAAGAGTGTAGATAGAAGAGGTAAATGAAGGGGAAGAGACCAAAGTTCGTTTATTGGGGACTTTGAACTTTTTTTTCTCCTTATCGCTGATAACGACATTAAAGTGGAACATCCGAAACTGCAGTGACAGTGGCTGGGAAAGATTGGACCCCACATATCTGTTCCTTCTCCAAACGGTGATGGGCCGAGCCAGTCGGAAAATCTATTAGTCCCTTCCGCCTGTACCTCTCCAATTGGGCATCTTGGACGAACAATTTTCTGAACCTCCAGCTCGTTCGACTGCTTCGGCCCCAGTTTGTTGACGTGCCCAAGAATTACGAATTGAGCCGTCGTTTGCGACAATTCTCCAGACGGCCTCCCTGCCCTCGCTCTACACACCAGAATACATCATGCCACCACGGCCGACGGTGCGGCCGGGCCTGTTGAGCCGCTCGGCCGGCTCGTCCTCTTCTCTCGCCCTCCGCTCATACGCGACCCGACCGTTCGGACAACGGCCGTCGCGCAACAACGACAAGCCGCCGTCTAAGAACGATGACAAGCCGCCTTCTACCGCAATAGATGTACCACCCGAGTCGCCTCGCTACATCAAATTCCCGAAACCCCCTCAGTCCGAAGAAATTCCCCGACTGCCCCAAAAGGGCCACTTGCCCATCCCCCGCGACGTGTTCAGCCAGCCTTACCAGGCGGGACGCACAAAGGATGTCGCCCACAAGTGGGCAAAGAAGTCAGACGTGCCAGCCTTCACAGCAAGTGCAGCACCGCGGTCACAGGCGGAGGAACGTGGCGAAGAGGCCTGGTCGGAGCGCGAGATCATGCGCCGGCGCCTGGCCGAGAACCGGCG
Organism: Sporothrix inflata; assembly: GCA_021396225.1. NCBI lineage: Eukaryota > Fungi > Ascomycota > Sordariomycetes > Ophiostomatales > Ophiostomataceae > Sporothrix > Sporothrix inflata. Next base: position 266,075 of record WNYF01000005.1, on the reverse strand, counting down.
ACAGAGTCTCGAGTTTGGTCTGCAGGGTCTGTGGACGCGCAAGCAGGAGACGGCACAACGCGAGCGGGCCCGTTCCACGAATCTCGCCAACCGGAACCGGCGGGCCGCCCTGTTCACGCCCGAGGGCCGCGACGACGTGCTCACGCGCTCGTCGGTGCGCGACGTGACGGCCAAGACGACCGAGGTCATCCGCGATCCGCTACGGCACGAAAAGCAGGCTGAGTCGGCCGCCCGCACAGCGGCGATTGCCCAGGCGAAGCGAGAAGCGCGGCGCGATGCGTTGATGGAGCTGTACCAGGCGGCGGGCAAATTTATTGTGGACGAAGAGGACCTGGAGCGGCGTGTCAGCGAGTTGTTCCGCCCCGACTACTTTAAGGAGGAGGGCTACAGCTACGGCACGGTGAACGCCGAGAACATCTGGGACGTTGTGGGCAAGCCGTCCTCGGTGCGTGACCTAATGCAAGGCATCACGAGGACGGAGACGAAGCTGTTCGACTCGAAGCGCACCGAGCTGGACCGTACGACGAAGCGGCAAAAGCTGGTGGCCGAGGCGCTGACGGGTGGCAAGATGCCTGTATAAAGGCATAATGGAGAAGTCATGTCATATATCGATCGATCTTGGGGGGGAGACTGCCAACGATCTTTCAGAAAATTGCATTCATTTGTAAACTTGTATAATACTAGCTATAAAATTATGTACTTTGAAAAAACAAGCTAAAAGACACTTTCCAATCACGGATGTTCTTCTACCACCCTGGATTCCTCAGAAGCCATTTCCTCTGCACAGCTTCTAATTATACTCTGCATTACATGTGGTTGCTCTGGCTTGTGCAAGAGGGGTGAACAAATAAAGGGAGCTGAGTCGAGTGGTTGGTGTAGAAAGCAAAAATGAAAGGTAACGGCAACGAACAAAAACACCTGTAAAACGCCGAGCAGGGGAAAACCAATATGCAACAGAAACAATAAGGCAAAAAGAGTATGGAATATGTTGAGGAGTCTTGAAGCGGTGATGGCCGCCTTTTGATAGACGAAATGAGGGCCGAATAGGCGCAAAAGACAAAAGAAATAGAATGCTGGGAGGTTTCGCCAGTTCCAATCAACGCTTCTCAACAAGCAGGACGTGCATGGCACCGTACGCCAAGATGATGAAGACGACGGCAAACACACCGAGGCTGGCAACATCCTTCCACAGGGCAATGTTGTTAAAGCCAAAGGAGCTGAGGATAGCCGAGCCGGGGACAGTAATGTCCAGGCCGTACTTGTGGTCGACAAGAGTGAGGTACCGCACCTCGTTGACGATCAGAGCCTCAAAGGCGTAGTGGAAAATGGAGAGGTACTGCAGCCACACAGCCGCGGGCGGGATCTTGTCGTGGTTCAGCAAAAGACCGGCAAACAGCAGACTGAACAGCATCACCAGGCTGCCAATGAGGTTGGCCACGCTGCCGTCCCTGCACACAATGCCGATAAACAAGCAGATGCCGGATGCTGCCAGGTTGAACAGAATGAGAACGAGGATGAAGACGATGAAATGCTCGAGATCGGGAACTAGGCCGGTCATGGGGTAGATGATAGCACCCATCAACACAGGCGGGAGAATGCGCAGCGGCAGGATGTCGAACAGGACCTTGGCAGCAAAGTACGTCACCGGCGAGTAGTAGCCGTTGGCACGTTCGCGCGTAAACAGCAGCCGCTCGCTCGCAAAGACGTTCAAGCTCGTCAGTGTGCTGAAGCCAAACAGAGCGAGCACGAAGAAGAACAGGCCCAGACGGTTCTGGAAGCCGGGGATGTCGCTCGTAAGGCCGTAGAAGAGGAAACCGGACAGGACACCGAGCAGGATGGAGATGGCGTAGTGCGTCAGCATCAAGAGCGGGTTGCGGTACAGGTTCTTCCACGTCCGTTGCGACAGAATGATAAACTGGCGGTAGTAGCCCACCCGCGCGTAACCCTTTCCGATGACACTCAGGTGGATGTTCGGTCCCACCGGACTATATCCGTTGGCGCCCACGTTAGCGGCGACATCGGCATCGGCATCGGCATCGTCGTCCACCGGGCTGGCCGCCGAGTTGTTGCCGTTGGCATTGTGCGCGTCCGCAACAGCCTGGTTGATCTCGTCGTGCGTGCTCTGGGCAACATTGGATTGGGCAAAGGCAGTGATTAGGACATCGAGGTCTGTACCACCGAGGGCGGAGGGTGGCGGGTTGTCGATGTCGTCCAAGACCTGAGGGGCAACGGCTCCGGGCGACTGCCTGTGCAGTCTGTATGCGCCAATCTCTGCGTCACCGGCATCCGACGATGCAGTCGTCTCTATCGTATTCTTGCGTCTTGTAAACAGCTCACGCTCCTGCCGCGCGCGCACAGAGTTGCGACGTTTGCCCTTGAACCGCAGTGCCGACGAAGAGGCCTCAGCCGCGTTCCCGCCGCTGGCCTCGTCGGCCATGGTGCTGGCGGCAGACACACTCGCAATGGACTTGACGGCACGAGTGCTACTGGGGCGGTCGCTGGCAGCGTCGGAGCCAGTGGCCAAGCCGGTGGTCGGATCATCTTCGTACGATGGCGCGGAGCCGGCGTGCATGGTAAGATCAACGAGGTAGTCGGCAATGTTGAAGCCGGGAGGGCACGAGTAGCCGATCTGGTCAAAGTATTCCTGGCATTGGGCGAAGGGTCCAGAGTAGACGGTGTGGCCTTGGGCAAGGAGAACGAGACGATCGAAGAGAGCGGTGATGTTGGAGCGGGGCTGGTGGATGGTGAAGATCACTGTGCGGTTGTACGTCTTGGCCAGAGTAACAAGGCACTCGATGACGTTGTAGGCGTTGTAGGCATCCAGACCGCTTGTAGGCTCATCGAGGAAGAGAATGGACGGGCTTGTCACCAGTTCGCAGGCGATGCCAACACGGCGCTTCTCGCCACCCGAAATGCCACGTCCGTGGCCCTCTTCGGAACCGATGAGCGAGTCGCGGATGTGGTGGATGCCAAGCTGCTTTTCGACGTCGTACACGCGCTGCTCCTTGGCAGAGCGGCTCATGTCGCGGGGAAGGCGGAGGAGAGCGCTGTTCAGGATGGTTTCGTGGACGGTCAAAGTAGGCAGCATGGTGTCTTCCTGGTCGACAAAGCCGACGACGTTTTTGAAGTCCTGGTTGCTGACTTTCTCACCGTTGACAAAGAAGTCACCGGCCACCTCGCCACGCTTGTTTTTGCGCGCGAGAATGTCGAGGAATGTAGTCTTGCCAGCGCCCGAAGCACCCATGATCGCCATCACCTCGCCTGGGCGAGCCAAGCCCTGAATGTTGTTCAAGATGGCCTTTCCATTGAGCGTGTACGAGACGTTTTCAAAGTGAAGAGAAGCAGGGCGGTGGTCGGCCATGAGTTTCACGGACTCGTCGTCCGAGTCTTCGAACTGGATCGGGCCGTAGTTGAACGAGCGGCGCGACAGGTACCATGTCAAGAGAATGGCCGCCACCAGGAAGAGCGAAGAACCAGCAATGACGGCAGCAATTAGCGGCGTGTTGATGCGAGAGACAGGTTTCTTGTAGCCAGGCACCTCGGTGTTGTAGAGGCACTCGCCGGAGCGACATGTCAGGTAGATGCTGGGGTCACCAAAGACGGAGCTGATCAGGTCGTTCATGTTCGGCTCGTCAAAGAGACAGTTGTTGGCACCGCCCTCGGCCTGACTGCACTCGAAGGAGGCAGGTCCCTTTATGGACTCCTTGAGGAAATCGGACAAGTCGATGGAGCCGTCCTCGCCGCAGAGCATGCGATCCGAAACACAGCTGCAGTCGATATTCTTGCAGTGGTACTGAGTGTTGTTGGCGGACTCGTCGAACTGGGCGGCCGACTCGCATTCGCGCAGGTGGCAGAAGAACGATTCGCGCTGGTCAACCCAGACTAGAGTTTGTCAGTACGCAACACAAATGGGGTTTGCATGGGAAGCAATACATACACTGGAAGTCGCACTCGGAGCTGTTGCGATCGCAGGTGAAGGTGACCTGGGGGATCTTGCCGTTCAATATCGAAAGAATTTGCTTGTTGGTGACATCACACATCTGGTAGTTGTTCTTGACCACATCGCCCATCTGGTAGCACACACCACCATCGCCCGTCTCCATCAGCGCATTGCAGGCGAGGTTATCGATGCAAACATTGCAGTTGATGCCGGTCCAGCCCTCTTCACACTCGCAGGCGGGCGCGTCTCCGCGTAGTGGCCGGTCATTGCCGCCAGCCAAGGAACCGCACACTGTTCAAGAAGGCATATTAGAGACTGTCAGAAGCATTTCGATGGACAGGGAGCTGCAGGACTAACGTGGATCTAAGCAGTCGATGCCAGCCCAGCCTGGAGGGCATTTGCAAGTTCCGTCATAGCTGTTACACTCGGCGAACTGGCCGCAGTTGAACGAGGGCAAGAGGCAGTTGAAACTGGCGAAGGGGAGTCAGCAATGGAGGAACAATAACCAAAGAAAACTGAGCTGGACAGGGACGGTCCGGATCGAGAGAGAGCACGCACCAAGGTGGGCAGTCGGCATCGCGGGTCAGAAGGGCCATCTCGGCTCGCATAGCATTGAGACTGGTGGTGGAGGCGTTGTAGGCAGACGCGACGCTGTTGGCCATCAACGCGGCGGCCGCGCCGACGGCGAGGGCACGAAATCGGAGGGGCGCCATGGTTGTTGGGGACGAGCTTGACAGAAGCGGCCGTCAAGAGGCCCAGGGCGCGGGGGAGGGTGATCCCGAGAGGTGATGTCCCGCAGAGATGCCAGCCGTCGTCGGCCGAGGTTGACTGTCTCAGGGGGGGACGGAGAGGTGCGTCGCGGTGCGCGCCAGAAAGGCAGCAGCGGATACGAAGCTTTGACGCGGCCTTGCTGTCAGTCGGAGAGCGGCCGGATGGACAAGATGATGGATCCGGAGGGGGAGGAGAGGGCGGTGATGGACGGCGGTCGGAGAGAAGGCGGCGCCGAGGAGGAGGAGGAGGAGCGAGACCAAAGGCTGGGGAAATGAGATGATGAGCGAGACGGATGGCGCCTATTACTCCCCAAGCGGGTGGGATCCACAGCAACCAGCCGAGACACAGGCGCAATCGTAGATTGCTGATGGCCTGGCAAGGTTCAAAGACGACGCGGGGGAAGAAAACAAAAGGAGCTGAGAATGATGATAACAGGAAATTGAGCCGTGTAGCGAAAACGCTCGAGATCGAGAAGAAGCCTAGAATCAGAGTGTGGGCAAGAGAGACCGAGCTGGGGTCCACGATTGAGGCAGGAGCAGTCGCAATCAAGACGGTGCCAAGAAGGTACGCTACAGAGCACCAGCGCACTGGAATACAGCGGCGGCAGGCGCAACTCGCCGCAGGTGTGGGCGACTAGCGCTAGGCACGTGGGACCTCGCCAAGCTCCCGCCTTCCTTGTTGAGACGAGACAGCCAGTGGAAAGGGTACATTGGTCTACTGCTATTTTAAACAGTAAAGCATGTACCCGACGAATGATGACGATAAACCCCACATGCTTTGATTGCCCACTGACCTGCCCAACGGACGTAATACTCAGCAACGATCCCGTCCGTTCCAGCACCCCTCATCGGTTGGTGCAAGGCCGTGAAGCTGTGATGCATCGGGGCCAGGACATTGAGACAGCATACTCGATTCTTTGCCAACACGTTGCAGCAGAGACGGATGTGGCCCATTTCAGTGGCTCGAGTGGTTTAGAGTGAAAGCCAGGTCTCCTTCCAACTATCCACCTTCCCCTCTGGTGGTAATACCCCACCGTTTGTTGACGGCCGCGCCTTCCTCGTGTATCTGGGCGCTTCTATCCCCTAGTGCCACTGGGCGTGTCAATGCCATCGACAGGGCGCAAGGCTGCGAACATACCTATTTACTTTTCACGCCGTTCCACGACCGTATAAAAGAGCTACCTTGCTTCTTTTCTTCCTTTTTTGGGCCTCACCTTGCACTCTGCACCAACGCCAGCTCTCCTCCGCACTAACGCATCACCTGCCCGTCTTGAGCCGCCGCCCAACATGGTGAAGATCGAGCCGTTCCAGGTGGAACAATGGATGGACACGTACGAGCAGACGTCGGGCGTGCTCAACATTGCCGAGACCTGTGCCGCGTCTGTGTCGATCGCCGACCTTGCCGGCCTGGCCGTGCCCACGGTCGTCGACGGCACAACGATCATTCCGGCCGCCGACCCGCTGTCGGCGCTGGCCACGACAAGGCTGACATACGGCGCCATCCGGGGGTCGGCCACGCTACGGAAGCAAGTCGCGGCGCTGTTTGACGAGGGCAAGGACGCAAGCGTGCCGCCGCTGTCGTCCGACAACGTCGTCATCACACAGGGTGCCATTGCGGCCAACCACCTGCTCTTCTATACGCTGCTGGGCCCCGGCGACCATGTGATCTGTGTCTACCCGACGTATCAGCAGCTGTACGGCGTGCCGCAGAGCCTGGGCGCCGAGGTGTCACTCTGGAAGATGAAACTAGAGAACGGCTACGTGCCGGACACGGCCGAGCTGGAAGGCCTGGTCCGGCCAAACACAAAGGTGGGTGCATATCCGACCATACGGCGTATGTACACGGATAAGTAATCGACCGGCATACTGACAATGGCACTGGTGTGCGTCCCTTAGATGATCATTATCAACAACCCCAACAATCCCACGGGCGTGCCCATCCCACGACCTGTGTTGGAAGAGATTGTTCGCTTTGCAAAGTCGCGTGGCATCATCATCATGTCCGACGAGGTCTACCTGCCCCTGTCCCATGGGGGTGTCTTGGCACCAAACCCGGACGAGGAGGAGGAGGCGGCGGCTCTGGTGTTTGGAGAGGCCAGTGAGCCACGCGTCCCGCCACCACCGCCGCCAAGCATCCTGACGCTCGGCTACGACAAGGTCATCGCCACAGGGTCCATGTCCAAGGCCTTTGCGCTGGCGGGCCTCCGGTTGGGCTGGGTGGCCTCCCGCGACAAGGCTATTGTCGATGCTATTTTGGCGGCCCGCGACTACACAACGATCAGCGTCTCGCAGCTGGATGACGGCATCGCACGCTACGCGCTCTCGGACGCGGTGCGATACTCCCTGCTCCGCCGCAACATGGAGCTGGCGCGGCGCAACATCCGACACCTAAACCGGTTCGTTGGAAAATGGGAGAGCAAGGGCCGGGTGCGGTGTGTGTGGGTGCCGCCGACAGCGGGCACGACCGCCTTCATCCAGTTTTCGACGGTGGCGCGCAGCGACGACGACAGTTCAGCCGCCACACCTGTTGACGACGTAAAGTTCTGCCTCGACGTGTTGGAAGCCATACAAGTCCTGATGGTGCCGGGCTCGCTTTGTTTTGGGCATGGCAAGGACTTTAAGGGCTATGTGCGCATTGGCTATGTGAATGAGAGTGCCGTGCTGGTGGAAGCCCTGTCGAAGCTGGACAGGTATCTGGAAAACAACCTGGCGTGAGTCGGCCCTGGATGGAGCGGCAGGAGGAAATGATTTCTGGCAAATGCAAGAGGCTACGAGTGATGTGCTCCTATATATATCATCGAACAATTTGGATAGCAAGACATGGCACGAGAGCACGGGGAATTTATGATACCAGCCGATGTGGCTCTAAGATTAAACGATGTCGGCTATTATCTTGTGTCCCGAAGGAACGACCAAACGGTACACGAGTTCGGCAACCCCATCATTAATTGACAGCGGAAGCAGCCGCACTTGTCAAGAAATTAATTACATCTTGCTCCGTACTTTCATCTATTCTTCAGAGCCGCCGACGTCATTGTCCTGTCACTGGTCATCCGTATTTCGGGCACCATCTAGCCGAGACGAAACACGAGAGATTGAAAAGCACGGAGTGTCTGCGCGTTGGTTATGGCAATGCTCTATTGCTGGTACGAGCAAAAGAGTTTCAGCAGCCAAGCCTGGGCGCTCGTTCTGCTCCAGAAATAGAGTCTGAACATGGGAGGTTAAGCTTTTTCGATCCTCGCACTATTTACTGGTTACATATCTGTGCTATCGCACGTATCCAGTATTTGGAAACATGGGCCTGCTACGATGAAAGTGATCAGCCGACGTTTCCCCATTCTTACCGTAGCTCACGTAAGATACGTCGTAGTATCGACATGATTACGTCGACAACGCAGACGCATCAGGGTCCTCATGTAGGGCTCTCTCTCTCTCTCTCTTTTGTCAAGCGGCTGCCGATCCAAGCAGCCGCATACTCCGTGTATCTCGACCAGTCAACGACGTCAAAGTATCTTGCTCTCGTAAAAGAAAGTAAGATGGGACTGTCCTGTCCCAGAATCTTTTCACAGCCACCCGGACCAGAGCCGAGCCGGGCGTGTGCGTGTGCGTGTGTTGTCAGTCGTGCACCATGGATGCCGCGCTGGCAGGCCTCCCCAGCAGATGTCTTCCCCAGATCTCTCATGGCAAATACCAGGACGTCGTACGGGAGGACAGGGTCGCAGCACAGCGTATCATGGTATCATGGCGGTTGGTCCAGGACGCCAGAGAGCGCGACAGGTCAAGCGCGGGCCAGGCGCTGCATGAAACGCAGGTGCAGGGTGCATGGTTTCAGACCGTCTGGGCCTGGCCAGTCGCGGATTCGTTCTTCAAGCAGAGAAGATGGTCTTTCTGAGATCGCTTGCTTCTTCTCATTCTCCTTTTCTTTCCTCTTTCGAGTTGGCCACTTTTTTGCTGTCACCGGACGCGGAAACGGAAGGAGGCCTACAACGTCAACTCCAGCCCTCCCTCCCGTGCAACAGTGCGCTGGCCGCAAGGACCGCCGGCAGACAGAGCATACGTAAGCCTTTTGCTGCCCCCGCCCGCTGTTTTGTGCATCCGACGGTGTCTTCGTTGTGCTGGAAGGTCCTTTGTGCCCCGAAATGTGTGTTCCTTTCACTGGGTTGCCCCTTCCCCGGCTGACCTGAAGCATACGTCTCCACAGTGCGGGTACTGTGGCCGACGCAAGCCGACGGCTGCCAAATCTGTCGCACGCACTGTGGGTTTGCAAGTTTGCCCGCGCACTAGCTAGACGCCCGCTCGGTGTCGCAGGGAAAACGGCCAGATGGCCCTGCGCGATCGAGAAACAAGGAGACAGGGTCCTCTTTTTGGTGCAACAGGAAAAGAAAAAGGGTGGGCCAAAAAGGATCTATTGACGGGCGAGTTGGGCGGATTCGTAATTGCGCCTCCCCAGAGAAGTCAGAAAGAAGAAAATGGCTAGGCACCACACTCGCACTCGCTCTTTCCGTCCGTTCGTGGCTGGTTCTTTGCTCGCATTGAGAAGTTCTTTCTCCTGGCCTGGCCTGGAGGCTCCTTCCTCCAGAAAACACAAGTGTTTCGAGCTGTGTCCCCCCTTTCCTCCTTCCCTCTTTCGCCTTGGTCGTATTCGCACAGCTGGCCAGGCCCTGCGTCTGCGCCCCGTATCCCATGGTTTGTGTCCATGTGCCGTATTGGTCGCACCTTCCTGTTCTTACGATACCTGCAGCCCTGGCACTAAGTGACTGGCGGAGCTTTACGAGGGATGCGCCCTGAATTGCAGGTGCGCTGTAATCCTCCGTATTATTAGCTGGGAAGCCGCCACCTGCAGACTAGCTCCAGTGGAACTCCGCAGCCCAGGCCTGGGTTCTCTGGCTCCTGTTCGGGAATCTCCTTTAAAGGTGAGGCTTGGCATTTTTTGGAGGTCCACAGACTTGGCACCAGACAACCCATTCCGCTAAGCAAAGCTTCGCCCACGCCGAAGACGGTGTTTCTTTCATCTCTCCGTTGCTTCCTCACATCTTTTCTTTTTTTCTCTTCGTTTTCGTCGTGTCGACGTTTCTTTGTTCTCGATCTAGTGGCCTGGGCTACGATCCCTTTATTTCTCTTCACCTCTTCTCCGCATTCTTTCTTTCTCATCCTATCCCCTTCTCTTCTCTTTCCTTTTCCTCCTCCTCTTCATCTTCCTCTCCAGCCTGACCTCCAGCGTCTTCCGCACCCTCCGAACCGACCTAATTCTCCCGTCTAGACCCTCATCTCTCCTCTTCTCCTCACAATGAAGAGCACATCCGTCGCCGCCGGCGCCATATTGGCCGCGGCCGCCAACGCCGCCACACCCGAGGGCGTCGTGCAGTTCGACGTCGGCAGACGCTCGGCGCACCCCAAGCTGCTTCGCCGCGCCACCGCCAACACCGACTCGACATCCATTGCCAACAACCTGAGCGAGGGCGGCTACTTTGCGACCTGCAAGATCGGCACGCCGGCGCAGACACTGACCCTGCAGCTGGACACGGGCAGTAGTGATATTTGGGTTCCCTCGAGCAGTGCGACCGTCTGCGAGTCGTCCCGGTCAAGTGATGGGTGCAGTCTTGGTTCTTGTACGTTCTTCACCCCCACGATCTCTTGTGTTTACCTGTGTGCCCTTTTGCTAACAAACTAGTCAACTCGGGCGACTCTTCGACGTTCGAGATCACCGGCCAGGACGAGTTTAGCATTTCCTACGTCGACGGCAGCCACTCGGACGGCAGCTACTTCACAGACGTCTTCACAATCGGCGGCAGCACAGTCACAAACATGACCATGGGCCTGGGCGAGAGCACCGACATCAACTTTGGCCTGGTCGGTATTGGCTACAAGACCGACGAGGCCATCGTGTCAACAGAGCAGACCCTGTCGGCGGCGTACAACAACCTGCCGCTGGTCATGGTCCAAGAGGGCGTCATCAAGACCAATGCCTACAGTCTGTGGCTGAACGATCTCGGTACGTACACTGCCCGACCCTATGACCTTACGCATGCATCTTGCTAACTGTTTTTTTTTTCTCTTTTTTTCAGATGCTAGCACAGGCAACCTTCTCTTCGGTGGTATTGACACCGACAAGTACACCGGCGACCTGATCAAGGTCGACATCTACAAAGACCCCGACACCGGCACGTTCACCTCGTTCATCGTGGCCCTTACCTCGGTGGAGGCCGTCAGCTCCAGCGGCAGCGACACCCTGACGTCGACCTCCTTCCCCGTCCCGGTCGTTCTGGACTCGGGTACGACGCTGTCCTACGTGCCCCAGGACATGGCCGAGCAGATCTGGAAGGAGGTTGGCGCCGAGTACAACGCCGAGGTCGGCCTGGCCGTGATCCCCTGCAGCATGGCCTCCAGCGGCGGCCACTTCACGTTCGGCTTCGGCGGCCCGAGCGGCGCGACCATTAATGTGGCCATGGACGAGCTGGTCCTGGATCTCTTCTCGGGCGGCGGTGCCACCTTCTCGAGCGGCCAGTTCAAGGGCGAATCCGCCTGCGAGTTCGGCATCCAGAACTCCACGAGCGACCCCTACCTGCTCGGCGACACCTTCTTACGCTCCGCCTACGTCGTGTACGACCTCGTCAACAACGAGATCGCCCTCGGCCAGACCGACTTCAACGCCACGTCCTCCAACATTGTCGCCTTTGCCAGCTCCGGTGCCACGATCCCGTCGGCCACCGCAGCGCCCAGCCAGGCCCAGGTGACGGCGACGCCTGCGTTCACGACGCCCGCCTTTGCCGCCTCGTCGGGCTTTGCCTCGACGGCTACGGCGTCTTCGGGTGGCTCCTCCAGCAGCAGCGGCAGCTCCAAGAACGCGGCTGGCGTGAATGCTGTGCCGATGGACCTCCTCCGCATCGGCGTCATCAGCGCGACGATGTTCATTGCCGGCGGTCTGCTCATCTTATAATAAAATATCTGAAGGCGGGCCCGGCGCGGCGCCTCTATTTATGCTAGGACGTGTGATACCCCGGAGACGGCGGAGCTGCGCAAATGTAATAAAATGTACACAACCCCAAAAATCTCTGTTTATATGAAGTCTCTATTTTACGCTCTCTTTACGCTCCTTTTACGCTCCCTTTATGCTCCTTTTTTTGTTAGCTTTCGTTCTTTTTATAGGTTTGGGTATTCAATGGCTGTTCCAGTGGGACTGGTGCACAGATATAGAGGCAAGAATAGGAGGCTGCTAATCTACAAAAATAAAATCAAAATCAAAATGAAGACTAGACGACATGTGAATATGAGAGTGACAATACGTCGTACGACGCAACTAATACACCCCGAAAGCGATACCGAAAAGCTTGTTGGAATTGGGCGCCAATGATTGGATGGCGCGTGTAAAGAGCACTCCGATGTATCTTCGCACTAAAGCCTTGGTGTAAGGGTACCTGGCGCTAGACCGCCATTGGGCTTGGCCGCCTCTTACTTCGGCGGCGCGGCAGAAAAAAAAAGTGAACTGAGAGAAAAAAAGAAAGCCAGGAAAAGAGAAACATCGACTGTTTTCGTTCGATGCGTCCTAGTCCTCACAGCCGTGCCGTCGCCTTCTCGTTCTCCACACCCACGACGACGGCTATGCTGGCAGCCCTGTCTCCACTCTCTTTTTAGTTTTTCTTTCCCCTCCCTCTCTCTTGAAGGCTTCCCCCCTCGGCGACCCCCGTCGAGAGTCTTCACCTCACAGCAACTTCGTCGACATCACCCCTCCGTCGCCGACATGCACAAGACGCGCAAGGCCGTTTCCCTGCTACGGGCCTCCGGTGGCGCCGCGGCCGCCTCGCTTCCCTCGACCGCCACGACCGCCGGCTCCTCGTCGTCCTTTATTTCGACTGCCTCCTCGGCGCGGTCCTTTGGCACAACGTGCAGCCGCACCACCACGCGGACAGTGACCCCCAGACGCCCCACAACGTCACCACTCAACAGACAGTCCAAGCAGCGGCAATGGTTTAGCAACACCTCGTACCTGCGGGCCCTCAGTGCGGCACAGGCTGCGTATGTCTTCTCCTTGCTGGCGCATAGCTGTCTATGCTCCTCGGGCTCCTGTCTTCTCCCCACTAACATCTCTTCCTCTCTCCCAGACTCAAGGCCGCGCAGGATGCCGCCGCGAACATGACAGCGGAGTCGGTGGCCGCGAACATGAGCCCCGTGGAAGCCAAGCGGTTAGCGAGCGTGCGGAACATTGGTATTGCTGTATGTTGCAGGCCGAGGTGGCAGTTTCGATGAGGGGGGCAATGCTTAAGGAGGGCACAATACTGACTGACTGCTCGCGCGCAGGCACACATTGACAGCGGCAAGACGACGGTGACCGAGCGCGTCCTGTTCTACACGGGCCGCATCAAGGCCATCCACGAGGTGCGCGGCCGCGACTCGGTGGGCGCCAAGATGGACTCCATGGAGCTCGAGCGCGAGCGCGGTATCACCATCCAGTCGGCCGCGACCTTTTGCGACTGGGTCAAAAAGAAGCCCGACGGCTCCGGCGAGGAGGAGACGTTCCACATCAACCTGATCGACACTCCCGGCCACATTGACTTCACCATCGAAGTCGAGCGCGCGCTGCGCGTGCTGGACGGCGCCGTCATGATTCTGTGCGCCGTCAGCGGCGTGCAGAGTCAGACCATCACCGTCGATCGCCAGATGAAGCGCTACAACGTGCCCCGCCTCAGTTTCGTCAACAAGATGGACCGCATGGGCGCCAACCCGTGGAAGGCCGTCGAGGGCATCAACAAGAAGCTCAAGATCGCCGCCGCCGCCATCCAGATCCCCATTGGCTCCGAGAAGGAGTTTGAGGGTGTGGTCGACCTGATCAACATGCGCGCGATCCGCAACTCGGGCCAGCGCGGTGTCAACCTCAAGGTCACCGACGAGATCCCGGCCGACCTGGTCGACCTCGCCAACGAGAAGCGCCAGGAGCTCATCGAGAAGCTCGCCGACGTCGACGACGAGATGGCCGAGATGTTCCTCGACGAGCAAGAGCCCACGCCGGCGCAGATCAAGGCCGCTATCCGCCGCGCCACTATCAGCCTCAAGTTCACGCCCGTCATGATGGGCACGGCCCTCGGCGACAAGGCCGTGCAGCCCATGCTGGATGCCGTCTGCGATTTCCTGCCCAACCCGGGTGAGGTCCAGAACCTTGCGCTGGACCGCGCGCAGGACGAGAAGCCCGTGTCGCTGATCCCGTACAACTCGCTGCCCTTTGTCGGCCTGGCCTTCAAGCTCGAGGAGAACCCTTACGGCCAGCTGACGTACATCCGCGTGTACCAGGGCTCGCTGAAGAAGGGCACGCACCTGTTCAACTCGCGCACCGGCAAGAAGGTGCGCATCCCGCGCATTGTGCGCATGCACTCCAACGAGATGGAGGACGTGGCCGAGGTGGGCGCCGGCGAGATCTGCGCCGTCTTTGGCGTCGAGTGCGCGTCCGGCGACACGTTCACGGATGGCCAGATGCCGTACACCATGACGTCCATGTTTGTGCCGGACGCCGTCATGTCCCTGTCCATCGCGCCCAAGCGCACGAGCGACGCCGACGCCTTCTCCAAGGCAATGAACCGCTTCCAGCGCGAGGATCCGACCTTCCGCCTGCACGTCGACGAGGAGTCGGAGCAGACCATCATCTCGGGCATGGGCGAGCTGCACCTGGAAATCTATGTCGAGCGTCTGCGCCGTGAGTACCGTGTCGACTGCGAGGTCGGCCAGCCGCGCGTGGCGTACCGCGAGACGATCTCGCGCAAGGCCGAGTTCGACTACCTGTTCAAGCGCCAGTCGGGCGGCCCCGGTGACTATGCGCGGGTTGTCGGCTGGATCGAGCCCAACGCCGAGGACGCCGAGGGCAACCACTTTGAGCAGCGCGTGGCGGGCGGCAACATCCCCGACAAGTTCCTGTCGGCTTGCGCCAAGGGCTTCGACGTTGCTTGCCAGCGCGGTCCCCAGGTCGGCCACAAGGTCATTGGCGCGTCGATGGTGATTGTCGACGGTGCCACGCACGTCACGGATTCGTCCGACCACGCCTTCAACCTGGCAGCGCAGTTTGCGTTCCGGTCGGTCTTCAAGGACGCCGGCGGGCAGATCCTGGAGCCGCTGATGCGCACGACCATCTCGGCGCCGAGCGAGTTCCAGGGCAACATCCTGATGCTGATCAACAAGCGCGGCACCGTCGTGGACACGGAGATTGGCGCTGACGACTTTACGCTCATTGCCGACTGCTCCCTTAACGCCATGTTCGGCTTCAGCACAGACCTTCGCGCGGCGACGCAGGGCAAGGGCGAGTTCTCCATGGAGTTCTCGCACTATGCGCCAGCACCGCCCCACATGCAGTACGTATCTTCCTCCCTACGTTTGCTCTTTCCACATTCTAGAATTAACTCCATGCTAACACCCGGTTTAGGAAGGAACTCATTGCCAAGCACCAAAAGGAGATTGAAGAGAAGCGGAATAAATAGACATGTAGAACGATTTTTATGTACATACTTTATATCTCCCCTATTTATCATAGAAAAGCATCTGTTTGGCCAAGGCACTTTTATCGTGCAGGATATCTGAACTCGCAAGAGACTCTCACGGAACTTGTGATATGGCCTATGTTGCTGCTGCCAGATTTAATCATCTCATCCGAAAGAGGAAACAACGAGATCGAAGCGACCTGCGAGTGGACGATGGCGCTAACATGTTGTACTTTCCCAAGTAGGAAGTTCACGTATCGACACGTAAACATGGTGGTTTTTCTAGAAGAAGCAAGAGCAACGCGAGCACGGGTTAACACAGGACAGTTACGAAGCAAAGAGAGAAGGTGCAGTGCGAAGAAGAGGATGAAGGTGACAATGAGTACGCAATAGAAGGCGGTGGGACCCGACGTGAGCTCGGACGAGTTACTGTATTACAAAGCTTGAAACGAAGCAAATAATAGTAAAGATGAGAATACATTTGAAAGAAGAAAAAAAGTAGTCATAACATTAAAAAAAGATATTCCTTGATACAAAAAAAAATACATGAGACCTGGATCCAAAACGCTCTAATCAAAATAAACCATTCTCTTTTTCCTCCTTTCACTATCCTTTCCATTCTGTTCTGTCCTTTGTTTCACCCTTTCAACCCTATTGTTGAGAGTATGTCTGGTAATATTGTCCCTGTGAAGATGAAGATGAAGAAATAATGTCTGAGGAGATGCGGCTGATGGCATCAAAGTGACGCTGTGCGGCCTGCAGCTGCGCCAGCATCTCGGGGTCGTCGGGCTGCGAGAAGTTCATGACGGCGTTGGATAGCGCCTCCTTGTGGTGGCGCCACTCGGCCTTGCTCTTGTCGACGGCCTGCTTGTGCGCGGCCTCGATGGCGGCGAGCTCCTGCGCGCGGCGGCGGCTGTCGGCGTCGCTGCTGCTGCTACCGGCCTTGGAGGCCGACGACTTGCGCGAGGACGACGACGACGACGCAGCGGCAGTGGTATCCTTCTTGCGCTTGCGGCCCTTGCTGACGGCCTGGCTGCTGCTGACTGCCATGGGCGCCGCATCGACGGCGGCGGCAGCGGCAGCGGCCATGCGCTCCAGCTGCGAGCCGTCGTCGTGGTGGACGCGGCGCATGTGGTCCTTGAGGTTCCACTGGCGCGGGAAGCCAAAGCCCGGGTGGGCGCGGTCGCACTCGGGGTGCGGGCACAGGTACGGCTTGTCGCCGTGGCCGTGCATGGCGTGGGCCTCGCGCTCGTGACGCAGGAGACAGGCCGTGGACGAGAAGCGGGCGTTCTCGCAAGAGATGTTCTTACAGCGGTACGGCTTCAAGTGTGAGTCGACAAATTTGCTGTGCGGGGAGAGTTGTTAGTTTTCTGGGAAGATAATATACAGAGAGAATGTGCAAGAAAGAGGGGTAGTGGGGACATACTCATAGTTGCACTTGAGCTTCTCGGGCTTGTGGTTGCAGTTTTCGTCGCCCTCCCATGGGCAGTGGTAGAGACCATCCGGCTGGCAGGCGGCGGTCTTGTACAGGGGGTGATCCCGAGCGGACTCGCCCTCGCTCTGGCGGCGGCTGCTACTGCTGCTTGTGCTAGCGTCGTCGCAATTGCTGCTGTGGTCGTTATTGCTGCTGCGGCTGAGACCGCTGCTTGTGCGCTTGCGGCCGGCGGCTGCCTCAACCTGGGCGACAAACGACAGCGAGGTGGCCGAGTCATGGCTCTCAGCAGGTGAGGGGGCAATGGGCAGCGACCAGGTGTCCTCGCCCCGGTCCGGAGAGGAGCGGCGGGAGCTCGAGGAGCCCCAGGTCTGCGGCGAGATGGGAGTGGGGCTGGCCTCAAAGACCATGTTGTCCAGGCCGTTCAGGCTCTCCAGGTCAAAACCGTCTAGGTTCATCTGTGTGCACGTGGGGTCGACGTGCTGTGGTTGCTGCTGCTGCTGGTTGTGAAGGTGGTGGCCGAGGCCGGTGGCCAGATCCGTGTTGTAGGGGATGGCACCCTCAGTTGTGCCGTATGTGGCGGGACCGAGGCCCTGGCCGTACAAGGCGAGGTACTGGTCGGGGTTCATGCTGCCGGCGGTCACCGCCGCGGCGTTGCTGTTGTAGTAAGCCTGCACGGCCGCCGGCGAGTAGGCGGCGTTTGCCATGTCATAGACCGCCGTGGCAGATGGCGTGGCGCTGTACAGCGACGCAGACAGGCTAGTCTGGACGCGCGGCCGGCTCTTGTGCGACGAGGCGCGGATGGTGCGCGACTTGAAGCTGCCGGCGGAGCTCTTGGACACGGTCCGGCGCATGGGGACCGAGGTAGCGGCGGTCGCAGTAGGGCCCAGCGCGGCCCATTTGGACTCCGGGCGCGGTGTCTGGCTCTGCTGCTGCTGCTGCTGCGAGCGGTACTCATCCAGGCCATCCAGATGCTGGTAAGCGTACTCGTCCGAATCCTGGGCAAGGTCTCCCTGATCAGAGAAGTCGGCGAAGTTCTGTGTTCCTTCGACGGCGGCCTCCCATTGGCCGCCGTGCATGCTCGCCGTTGTGCCCGGCTGGGCCCCTAGGTAGAGCATTCCGGAAGAAGAGAAAGGGCTGCAGTCGCTTTGAAAAACAAAAGCATAAAAGTCAGTGTGCTGTTGAACCACTTTTGGCGTCCGGTCATTTTGAGGGTTTTTTTGTTTGTTTTCACTTGTGTTTGTTGTGCAGGGAAAAGAGGGGGGGAAGATCTCGTGGTCCTTGGGGTCTCGCACACGTTGTGGAGGATGACAATTGAAGTGAAAGAGAAACAAAAGAAAAGACGTGGAGAACAAAAGGAAGTCGAAGAGACAACATGAAAACAAGATGAAACCACGAGGGATGGAAAGAAAGAAAACAAAACCGAGGGAAAAACAGTGATGCGGTTAGAAGAGAAAGAAAGAAAACCGGGAGCATCTTGAATGTACAGCTTTGTTTCTGCCAAGGCTCAAATTAGTCAAACGGGTCTGGTGGTGCGAGTCACATTGCGCGTTTGCGAATGGGGGAGATGGAGAACCAACCAGTCTTGATGCGTCCCGAGAGCAGACACACGGCCACAGCCGCGTCCTTCCATCGACACGCCTCTAGCCATGTGTCTGCATGATGTGATCCATATCCAGTGTCCAAGGGTCCAAGTTGTATTGTATCTCATGCCGAAGATTGTTGTCAATGTTGTTAATGTGTTGTTTTGTTGATGATGGAATGCAATGTCACACACGTCGTCCATTGTGTACGAGACAAAATAAGCCCAACATCGTGCCTTGTGTCAACCAGCAGCCCTGCATGGAAGCACACATGAGTTGCTGTGAGAAGATGTCGAAACAAGGAGAGGCCAGAGTAGAATCAAGAGAGAGAAGTCACGTCCGAGACCCCTATCCGAGTATAAACACCATGTGACATGTCACGTGATATCTTTGGCCAGACCGTAGGTGTACCTGTGCGCCCTCAACATCATCACAGTGCCCTTATATAACGAAGAGACAGCTGGAGTGCCGAGTGAAACAGAGTCGTGTCAAGTGAGCATGAGACAACTGTCGGGCGAATTAAAGCGCAAGCCATGCGCAGGTCCAAGATCCAAAGATGAAGCAAATCCACGAGAAAAAGAGCAGAGTAAATTCGGTACGCTTTCGCCAGCGTGTCGAGAAGAGAAATAAAACAAAAGAAACTGTCGCTATCCAGTGTGTACGTCGTCCTGTACGTGGCAAGAGCCGCAGCCAAATGACCAGATCATCTTGTGTCCTGTGTTTCCAAAGAATGATAGATGGTCTCCAAAAGCTGCTCCGAAGGCTCAGAAAGAAAAAGAAAGGCTCCATTGGGTCCATGAAATTCCAGTGTTTGTGGCGAAATCCAAAAATTATGTGTTCATGTTGCAGGTCCAGTAAATAAAAAAGCAAAAAGCACAAAAAGTTGATCCAAAAAATCCAGGATTTGTCGAAAATGAACATATTTCCAGGCCAGAGAAATGGCGGTTGTCCCAGTGCATGATGTCGATTTTGGGGAAGGGGAAACTTAACCTGTAGTGACAAACGGTCTCGAAAGAAACGTTTCAAAATTTCAATTTGTGAAGTCTGCGTCACCCGTCCCTTGGGATCAGCGACAAACACAGGCCGGTGCTCCTGTCACAGAGCACCAGCCCAAAGTCCATTTTGGTCCATTGGTAATTTCGGTAGATAGAAGGAAAAGGTTCCAGGGTCCATGTTTTTGGTGCCGATAGTGTCCAGAAAATTGTCGAGAAATGGCAAAAGAAACTGCAATGTGAAAAAAAAATCATACAGAACTGAATACAGGATAAAAATGCGAGACAAAACGAGCAGAAAAAGCAGATCCAAGACTTGAAGAGCACAAATGTGCAAAAAGCAAATAGAAAAATCAAAGCGGCCTCCCAGAAAAAAGAAGAAAAGAAAAAGCTGTAATACCTAGTAGGGGTGGAAATGTCGTTCACGTCAACAGAAGTGAATCCAGACATGGTGCCTGTGTTCTGTTTGCGTGTCAAAAAGCTCCTGGGAAGTGTCGAGATGGTTTTTGTTCCTCTTTCAAAACAGGCGGTCTGGCTAGACACCCGAGAGAAAAGCAGGAAACGAGTCCGTTCAAAGAGAAATCCTGGGAAGACAAGAGAAAAATCTGGTCTGGGGCCTGATCTGTTGGGTTTGTTCCTTTTTTGTCACTTTTTTCTGTGCAATCTTAACACGACGAGTCAAACGACGTCTTGCAAATTTGTGTTTGGATTGAGAGCAGCAGTGGAAAAGAGAAAGAGAAGAAAACAAGAGAATCCTGGGAAGACAAAACGGCTGTTTCGGTGGCGGCTTTTTATGCTGTGTTGCGAGGGAAGAGGAAGAGAGCTGGATGGAACCCTTGCGTTATATGGAAAGAGACCGGGAAAAATCCTGGGAATGGGAGAGAAATTGGGAGAGGAAGAAAATGTGAGGAGTAAGAGTAAGAAGCTGTGGATACTTTGGGCATGAAGAGAAAGGAGTTGGGCAGGAAAGAAAGAAAAGAAGGAGGACGAACGGAAGAAGAGGGACGCAACGGGCTTTTAAGTTGTTGAGCAGACTGGGCGGTGAAGGACGAGCCAGGTTGGTCAGTGTTTAGACAGGGGGGGGGGGGGAGAGAGCTGCAAGGATGAAAAGGGGGGTGGGGAAGGGAAAAAAGATAAAATGAAATAACAGAAAAAATAAGTAAAAGAGAAAAATAAACGGGAGCATCGTCGAGTAAAAGATACAAGTACCTCGTCCTCCGTTCTGCAAGCCTCGTCGCCTTTTTGTCGTTTCTTCGAGCGACATCCTCGTCCAACCGTTTCGCCATCACAGAGACACTGTCCTCGGCCACATCACCTGTTAGCCCTGCTCTCATGCACTCTTCCTACGGTCGTAGGCCGAACTTGGCCGCACGAGCAGACCGCAGCCGCCGAATAGTTGTGTTGTCTGATGATGCTGTCGATGCTGTCTGCTAACGAGGTGGGTACAAGTACAAGACGAACGCTACGCAAGTCCCATCGTCTGCGTCTTGGCCGTTGCTGAATTGTACTTCTCTCGAGTACACATCGACTATCACAACAACATCTCTTTGCTCGTTTCCGCTCCCTTTTCCTCGCTGTCATCCGACGCATGGCCGTCACACCGGCCGCATGTGTGATATGTCGGGCAACGTCGAGTGTGTGCATTCGTATGTGTGCGTTGGCACAGAACCATGAAACCGGACAGTGAGGAAGAGGAAAGAGGAGACGCACAAAAATAGGTGATGCAAAAAATACGTAATAGACGAGAACGCAAAAGAAAGCAAAAAGGAAGTGACGACCTGCAGGACTGTTTCCAGAGGGAAAGTGCAAACAAAAAAAAAAAAAGTGAGAAAGGGAAAGAGCCAACGGAGAGGCAGGCCCCGCCCAACTTGCAGCATTGGCGCCCAATATTGATGGCTCCTGCCGCTCCCATAGGCCTGGCGTGCCCAAAAAGACCCACCATGTCAGCCTGTTTTTCTTCCGTGTCCTTCTTCTCAAGCTCCTCTACCTCCTCTTGCGGCTAGTGGACTTTTGGCTTGCACTTGTGTGGCCTATCAACGGGCCGCCACGGGTGCTAAGTCGTAGCTTTGATTTATTTCTCCTTTTTATCTTTTTTTTATTTTGCCTTCTTTTCTCATGGCCTTGGCCTTGGTCTGGCCGCGTGGAGCATGTGTGCGTTGGCACTGCAGGAAGACCCACCTAAATCCTTCGCACAAGACAAGGAAGGAGCAATGAGAGCGCGGCTCTTGCCTCCACCATTTCCGTTCTCTTTCTTTTTTTTCCTGTCTATTCTTCACAGAATATCCTACAGCGCTTCCTGTGGCATCAATCGTCTCAGCATTCGGCCACTGTTGACGTCTCGTTGGCTTTGAGACGCTGCCCGCCAGATAGTGCCTCCGGGTCGCCTAGCAGGCCCGGCCCGACTTCCAGGCTTTTCTGTGTGCTGGCGTTTCCCCTCTTTCCTTTTTCTCTCTTGTCTTTTTTGTTCTCTTCTTTTTCTCTTCCTCTTTATTGCCAGCGTCGTATGGTGCATTTTCTCTCTTGTGCTTATCTCTTCCAACGGACTGACTAGCAGGGGAAAAGGCCAAGAAAAACAAGAAATTCTGCTTCACAAGCGCGAGCATAGACCACCAGCAATTTCATGGTTTTTCTTTCTTTCTCACGACATACGACATGCCATTATTTTTCTCTCACTTCAACCTCTCTTCCTCCTCCTCTCTCCCAATCCCTTGTCCTTGCCAGTGATACGGAAGCTGAATTCCATCGGATGTCGTCTACGAATGAAAACTCATTGAAACACAAGTTAGAGAACATGATGGAAGCAAAACGAAAGACAAAAAAGCCACGGCTTCGTTGGCACTGCATCCTGCAATATTCCTGCACTTCTCATCACACTTCCCACAGCACTGCTGCTGCCCTTTGTGTTGTCATTTGGTGTGAGATATGCAGGACAACTCGCCTTCCGCATATATTTCGACGTATCAAGAGTCACGGCAGTGAGAGAAATGGAGGGAGACGGGAAAACAAAAGGAGGGGAGAGAAAGTAGCGGTGAAGACAATATCCGCCGACGAGAGCGTCTTGTTGGTCGAATGCGACTGACAAGCTGAGTCTGTCGCCTTTTTCTTCCGTTTTTCATTCTTTCGTCCTTTTCTTCTTCTTTGCCATTTTATTTTTATTTTTATTTATTTTCTGCTCTCCTCCCTTCCTTCGCTCATTTTCCTTGTGCGCTCCACTATCATCTTTGGACACCCACCTCTCTTTTCTCTCCTATACCCTCGAGAACACAGCCAGTCTCGCCCAAGGCCGTGGCCGTCGGCCTTTGACTTGAGAAATGTTTCGAAGACGACCGAGAGCATGAGACATGTTGTGTTGTTGTGCGTGTAGTGGCGAGAAAAGGGCAACGGGCCATCCGACATTCATCTTCCCGTCTTCTCACTCGCTGTCTTCTGTAAGGAGTAGAGCGGCCGTGACACATAGCATCTCCCAATTCGCGATGTGATGCGTGATGCGAGTTGCGAGATAGGAGGCCGTGGGTACTTTTTGTTCGTGCTTATGGTCTTGTCTATCTTGGTTTCATCCGTAGTCCGTACGCCAACAAGACGTCTTGACAAGATAGGCGCGTGGGAACAACGACCGATTTGTTTGGCCACTTGCTCGCATACACTTGCGTTGGCTCTTTGTCGCGTGCTTTTCTCGTGTATTCTGCGGCACCGACACGGCCCTTGCAGAGCAGTACAGACTTTCAAGGCTGTTGTCGACTGCCTGCTTCCTGTCCTCTGTCCTTCCACACCGTGCATGCAAAAGAGCGCGGCAGTCGCGGAGAAAGGGGGTGCGGACGCGATATATAATAATGGCCAATCTAGCCCTCGCTCAGCATGAAGCTTGACATGATTCGCCGCATAGTGGTTGGATAACGGGACTGCTGTGGCAGGTCTTGTAGATAAGCACTGCTCGTGGGATGCTAGTAGCAGCAGAAGTGATGATTCGTTATAAAGCACAAGAAGACATACATTTGCATCCAGGGACTGTGCCTGTGTGTACTCGAGCGAGTTTTGTGTCGGACCGCGATGACTCATGTTGGCGTGGGGAAAAGAACAAACCGTAGCTAGACTCTTCGCAAGGTATTGACTCTGTCGAGCGTCACACTTTGCGGCCTTCCATATCCCGGAGCGAGCAAAGATGTCCTGCATTTTCGTCATCTTGGTAACCGATAGGCTTTCCATTATACATACCATGATACAACGTACATCCCACGAGGTCCACCCGTGATGTGCCATATTCCACTGCGAAGTAGATCTCCCCACGATCCTCGTCTGGCCCAGCTTGAAACATGAACATCGTACGTGGGCAGTTGAGACACAAGTCCAAGATGAGGCATTTCATCATGGCGTGGCTTAGGCTCCTCTTAGCCGGGGACCGTTTTCTTCTCTTCGATGTGAGGAACCATCCTTCGGGTGTTTGGCGAAGGCTCGAAAGGCTGGCAGTTCTGTGTTTGTTCCCAAGAGCTGTGGGTGGGGGAAGGGTAGAGCAGAACGGGGGTGGTTTTTCAATCAGACACGGATGGTGCGTGCCAGCTATAACCGTAAGTAACCCCCGTTTCCAGTTCATCTTCCCCGACAGAGATCATATACGTATCGGGGAATGGGGAATGAAAAGGGCTCGTTTTTACCTGAGGGAAAGCGTCCATTGAGAGAGCGCCATGGGCCTTCCAGATATCGAGTCTCGTTTGGTCGTGCAAGGAGAAGAGGAGAGATTGGCGCATTGAGGTCGGTGGGCTGTGGGTTGGTGCTGATATCGCACAACGGAGGACATGACGACAACATCAACGACGGCAAAGCCGGCGGCGGCGACAATATAGTCAACAACAAACGGCCAACAACATTGCGGTGAGTTCAGATCGGTTTCTTGGCGAATTGGTTTGCCGCCCCGTTCCAATCTTCCCTTCCCGGTCAGGCTTGATAGCTGGACAGCCCTGATTGCATAGCCAACTGACAAGAGCCGTCTAGAAAATGCTGAGCTTGCACATGTCGTGCAAAGAGCCTTGCTCGCCTCGTCTTCAGAGACCATTCACGCACCCCAAGTCGCGGCTGTGTTTTTCTCTCAGTCTCCTTGATCGTGAGCTCAGTAAGCCCTTCCAACCATTCACCTCCGGCAGTACATCTTATCCTCGCCTTTGTCATTGCCATTGACTGTCTCGACTGGCAAACAGCAGTCGAACGAGGTTGACGGTAAGGACAGATTGCCAGGCGCAGCGAAAGACATAGACAGGACAAGCGTCGACTGCCTTGGGCCACGGGATGGGCGTCGGAGGTGGAGCATGGGCATCCGAAAATGATATTTTGCCTCTCTCGTCTGTCTTTCCCCCCCCCCTTTTTTCTTCGTCTCTCGCCTTTTTCGCGCCTTTGACTTACCTTCATCGATCCTTCATGCCACGGTCTTTTCGCGATCTCTCGTTCTCTCTCTGACTTGCATCCGGTTCACATCGAGTCCACGGCTCAAACAGGCAGCTGCTCCAGACGACCCAGAAACAACTGAGGGTAACGCTGGTTGGCGATGTCAGAATCTCGAAACAGTCGCCCAGAACGGCATGGGACGGCTATCTCGACTCAATATTCGACTCGGCTTGTCGGAGCGCGGGCGAGAAACAGAAATGGCACACGCGAGGCACAGGTGGCAGATGCGGAATCCAAAGCAGGCATCCAGTACAGCCGGCGCATTGGGCAGCAATGCCACTATGCATGCTGGACCAGTCCTGGCTTTGCATTCACCCCATCTGCTGCTATCCCTAGACCACATGGCACTAGGCGTGGAAGAAGCCAGATGTAGCAGCAAGGACAAAGGAGAAACCGATGCCCAACGCCCCGTCCGGACGATATCGTGTTCGTCGATTCGAGTCCAGTCAAATCTGGTCGAGGTCTTTCAGGGCGGTCGTCGTGTTGGCGCCATCGACTTGTCCTCGAGGATCCAGTCTTTCTGGCCCGATCTATGGATACGTTAGTTAACGTGTGCCTTTTTTCACAGGGGGTAGGATGACTTTCCATGCTTCCTGGCTGTCTGGTGCTGTTTGGTGTACCTCCATTGGTGCCGCTGTATTGCTGCCCGATGAGTGTCATGCAGACGAAAATTGGCTCGATTTTAGCTCAATGATAATTGCCTTGTTCTTTGCCTGGAGAGGAAGAGCAGTTTATGGGTCGGAAAAAGAGAAAGAGTGCCGCCCAAAGAAAAAGGAAGGGCGAAAAGGGTTTCAGGGGTCGATGTCGAGGGCAGCAAAGAAAACAACAACGGAACAGAAGAGGGGGGGGGGAAGAACGGGGCGAAGAGCAGAGCAAACCAAAGCCACAAGTGTCGCCTGGGTTTTATTGCGCATTTTCTCTCATGTGCTCACTCACGCGAGTCTCGAAACAGCAGGCAATGTGCTTGTTCTGAAATGGCCATTGCACGAGAGCCTGCTGGACGCAATTCACTTCATCGACCAAGTCCAATTTCTCTCGCCCTGGAGATGGGAGTTGTGAGACGCTCTCTGCACCTTGAACGTCGGTGGTCGATGTCAGTAATCTCTGATGTCGTGCCGTGGGAGCCCCTGGTTGAGAACAACTCCTGACCTCCCGAGCTGGCGGCCGTGAAAACGTGACGTCAGCCCTGAGAGCAAACGCGGCCAGAGACGAGAACAAAGCCGTTCCGGCGTGGCTCCAGCGCGCGTGCATGCGTCCATGTGTCGGTGCGTCGTTTTAGTTTTCTCCATCTCTTCCTCCGTCCTCTCTCTCGTGTCTCCTCCTCTCTCTCCTCTCTTACCTGTGTCTTTCTTCTCACTGGGTTAGCTGAACGCAGTGCTGAGGTGTTCGCTCCTGTTTGGTGAATGCGCCGGAATCCTTGACAGCCAGCAGAGCAATTAAGAGACAACATAAGAGAAAAGGGCAGGATAATAAGAGAAGCATAAGTGGTGGCAAATGGAGACAACAAGACAACAAGACAACAAGACAGCGCAGCACGGCAGCAGTACAAATGAAGCTACCATGTCGGGTGGGTTGCTGTTGCTTAAAGAGGACATGTTTCCCCATTGTCTCCTTCCTGTCACTTCGTCTTCCCCCTTCTCCTTCCCTCCTTCCCCAGTTCCTGTCCTTAAACGGAGGACGTCTATACGAAATAGCCCGAAAGAGAAGGCGCGACCCAAAATCTTGCCTCACCTCCCCACGACTTTCTCGGTTTGACCTTCCCTTTCCTGTCTTCCTTGCCTCTTTGTTCGATCGCTCTTCCTTCTTTCTGATATTTTGGCCCAGTCTCGCTTTCCTCTCACATTGCCTTGTTTTCTCTTCCAGCCTTCTATCTTTCCCATTTCCGATAATTACTGTCCTTCCTTCCTCTCGTTTGCCCTTTTAGCTACCCGTTTTATTGCATTTTATTCATTTGTTCTTCTATCTACATCTATTTTGCTTCGCCTCACTATCTTCAATGCAAACAAGAAGAGATCTTGGTTCACCTCCCGGCTACCCACGTCTCTTCCCGCCATCGCCCCCTTCAGGCACCGTGACACACCCGCCCACACAACACATACCTCGACTGCTTGCTGGCATGCATGAACCATTCTGTTGATGGTGCACGAGAGTTTCTTTGTCCTTGTCTCTCTTAACAGATCCGCAGACAATCGACACTGCTCTGAGATACACCTCACCTGTGGATGAGAACATCGACTTCAAGGTCCAAACTGTGCGGTATAACCACGGCAACACAATCTGGCCATTGTGTCTCTTTTTTTGTCTTTTTTTTCGCGAAAAGTTCACACAGCTATTGTTCAAGGACTCGCCCCGTGACAGGACACATTCATTTTACTTCAGCCGAAGTTGAAGATACCCAAGACTCGTCTTCTCTTTTCTCTCCGGTAGGCCCTCTGCTGTTTCTCTTACAGAGATAAGGACTACCACGCACCGAGAGCTGGAAACAAAAGAACAAAGGAACAGGAAAACGAAAAAAACAGGGAAAACATCTATCGCACGGCATCTCTCCTATGCTCTGCCAAGGACATCATACCGCACGTCCTCTCGCCGCACGACGCTTTCCCTTTCCCTCGCCGCGATGGAAGCTAGCAGCGGAAATGCAGTCTTCGGCAACGACCCCGGCTACAGAATGAGGAGTCCTGTAGCCTATTCTGGACAATGGACTACGAGCCGAAGGTGCGAAACAAAACATGAAAAAACACAGAAGAGGTATCAACTGAAGCAGATGGGTACCGGTGAGGGGTGTGGAGTACAGCTCTCGGCGGAATGGGCAGTCTCAAAAAATGAGTACCTAGCTCAAATGACGGCAGAAACAGCTTCATACAGAAATATTCACAGACAATCATATACAAAGACACGAGCTGATTTACGAACGTCGAGCAGTGGTTATACCGACGGGTATCAGAGCAGCGGGTATGAGAGTGCCCGTGATGCTCCCTACCGGTCATCTAGGTAAGACAAAGGGACTATATTTTCTTTGATTTATTTTTGCACTTTCCTGTTTTTATGTTCCCCTTTTGATTTCCAGGAGTCACCCGTTGTTTGATCCCCTTTTTACTTGTTTGGATCTTAATAATAACAACCCTACTCTCAAAAAGCGTAACTTTTGCCCGCGGTGCAACAGCTACATCCCCTTTCCAGGCACCGCCCCAGTCAAATGGCATCTCCACTGCTATCAACAACAATTTTCACCAATACCCCCATTCCCCGCCGCCGAGCTACAGCTGGCAGCAGACTGCATCCTTTGCCTCGCCCACATATGGAGCTATCGGGACGACGTTCAACCCATACGGCAACGGTGACACGGCCGTCAATGGGCACGGCTCCTTTGCCCCCAATGAGGACTCCAATGCACGCCACAGTACCCATCAACCGCTGGCGGGCAGCTCGAATGGACCAACCAATTCCGGTTCAGAGCCTGTGACATCATCAATGCCGCGGCAATCCAGCTTCTCGCCGATCGACCCGATGGACGACTTCAATGACATCTCGCCACGGCTGTCCGACGTGTCCATCGACAGTAACCATGACCGGTCAACACCGCCATCGTCCCTATCGGCATCGTCGGCACAGGACCGAGGCCATGCCGGATTCGAAAGCAGTGTATTTCGAAACGGCAGTATCGGAAACAGCGGCACGAGCAGTAGCGGTGTCGCTATTGGCGCTGGGATCGCTGGTGGCATGCCACTCGTTAGCCGATCGGACGGGCGCACTAGGACGTCACGGCGTGGCGTCAACCGGGACGAGTTTGACGGGCCACACCAGTTTCTGCCGCGCCCCGCGCCCCAGTACATTGCCATGCAGGAGCGAGAGCTGCCGCACCTGCCAACAAACTTGCTGGTGCAAGAGCAGGACAGCGTGCTCTCCCAGGTCAACGACCGGCTTTCACAGTGCGCGTTCGACTTCGTGGCCCGGTACCAGTTCCCCGTGCCACTCACACAGGACATGCGGCCGGTCGCACGCCCGCAAGACCGCGAGTGGACCGAGTGGGTGCAGTTGCTCAAGCGTCTAGCCACCAAGCGTCGCATCCCTGCGCGTGTGTTGTACAACGGCCAGATCAAGCAGTTTGTGACCATTCTCGAGAACTCGCTCGAGATGCGCCACGCCGCGCGCCACCAGTCGCGGCCGTTGAAAGACGACCGCAACATTCTGCAGCTCATCTCGGCCGGCATCCAGGTGGCCAAGATTCTCAAGGACGCGCCCGCAATGAGCTTCCTCGACCAGCTGTACATTGCCACTGACCAGCAGATTCAAGACCGCAGTGCCTCGGCCGCGGCCCGGTTCCGTGGTTAACCGGTGGGGCCTCTTATTTTATTTTCTTTTTCTTTTTGTCTACGTTTTTTTTTCCCTTCTCCTTTTCACTACCATTTTCATCATGTTTTCATGCCCCTCATTTTTGACATTACTACTTGACGACGGCAGTCAACGTACCGCACTCACATCAGCACACTCATATACCAAACGCAATTATATAAAAACATCACAGGCAGGTTATTTATTAGTTGGAGCTCTACTATACCTAAGGCGGCATCCTCATGTTTATTTTCTGTTTATTTGCGTTTGTTTATTTTCAAACTACCCCTTTCTAAGCAAACACAAATTTCTCACGTCTTTTACTTCATTTACGTCATTGCATTTCCTTTTTTGGCCTTCTTACTTTCCTGCTCTCTCACACTCACTCTCACTGTTTTTATGATATTAGAAGCGACTTGCATTTTAAATACCATATTACACCACGACATTAGTCTCAATAGAACGCAACCCTTTTCACTAAGAGTATTTTTAAGACTTCATAGACACACTCATCTAATTTTTTCTCTTCTACGTGAAATATCAGTCTTTTGAAATTCCATAGTATCATAACAGAAATAGTATTGCTCATCTTACAGAGTGTACATTGCATAGATTCGTTCACACATAAAGCCGCCTGGTATGCACTAAAAAATACAAAAGCCATAAAATGAAGGGGAATCCACCAAAAAAATCAACGCTTCAAAAGCAGGGTGCCAAGTAAACAAAAGACCAAAACCGGAAAACTAAATCATACGTCAGACTACTATACCGGCGTAAAGATGTAGTTCTGATTCTGGAAGGACAAGAGGAACTTGGAGCACAGGCGCCCGGTGTAGTTGAACGAGACATCGCGCGGGTAGGGATACGACTCGACCGTGTCGAGCAGCACATCGAACGTGAGGTAGTCCAGTTCGGACCAAGACTCGCCTGTGAGCAGGGCGCGCAGCTGCAGAACAAATTCTTTGGCGTGCTTGTCCAGGTCGCCCGACAGGAGCGGTGCGTCGTCAATGAGCGGGTTGAACGAGGCCTTGATCGATGAAGCAGAGCCGCCGGTCGATGGCGCGGAAGTACTGGACCCAGACGACGAGGGTGACGATGTTGACGAGGAGGAGGCGCTGGGCGAGGCGTTGCTGTTGGCAGCAGTCATCTGGTGGGTCTGGTAGATGTTGTGGAACTGAAAGGCAAACTGGCGGAACGGCAGGTTCTCGAGCTCGCGGCTCAGCTTGACGGCGGCCAACCGCGAGTGCTTGGGGTTCGGCCGCTGGTGGTTGTCCAGGCTGGTCTGGTTTTCGGTAATGACAAAGTGGTCTAGAGCCAGACCCGTCGACTCCATAAACAGGCAAAAGACGAGGAAGGCGGCCAGGCACGTGGCCCAGGCCATACGGGCCTTGGGCTTGAGCTCGCGCGAAAACAGGCGGAACAGCCTGTCGACTTCCTCCTGCATCAACTCGTCGAGGATCGCCTTGACTTGCCGGTTGAGCATGCGTGATGTCTGGTAGGGCGTGTTTGTGAAAATGTGGCCAGCGAGAGGGAGATCCTGGAGAGACTGTTCGGTGAAGCTCAGATGGTGCGACATCATAAACTGCATCGTGTAGATGTAGAGGGCCTGCTTCACGATTGGTGACTAAAGCAAGTTTTGTTAGCTAAGGTAACAACAAGGGAGTGAGTATAAGAGAAAGAGGGGAAGGGAGCCTTACGCTTGTCTTGAAGTAGAAATTCCGTGCAATTGTGAGAATTTTCTTTGGCAGGTCGCTCTGCTTGAGGTTCCCCGTGACAGTGTCGACATACGCATCCTCCTTCAGAATGGCGTCCACATAGGCACGCAGCGTCTTTTTGATCTTCTCCTGCTGCAATGAAGCGCCGACGACGGAGTTTTCTGACAGGTCCAGAGCCACCGGCAGCGAACTTTGGGCTGTGATTTTCATTGCATTGTTGCCCGTTGTGAGGTGCGCGTGCTTCAAGACGACAGCCGACGCGGCGGCATCAAAGACGCGGACATTCCGGATCTCCAGCGTGGACTTGAACATACGGCCGGCCGACAGGTAGACCGTGTGCGGTGTATCGCCCTGGAAGGCGGCAATGTTGTCGGTCGCGAAGGCGGTCATGACGTCCTTGCGGAAGTGTTCGCGAATCAAGGACGGGAACAGCGGGCCGAGGAAATCGTCAAAGCGCCAGCACATGGCCTGCGGTAGGTGGGTGGCCAGCTTCTTGCAGTTCTTGCACGGCAGCTGGGCGTCGCATTTGACTTTCCGCGAATGACAGCAGAAACAGGCACCGGCCCGCCGGACCTGCAGCGCACTCTCCTTGACTTCTTCGGCGAGCGGGCCCTTGCGGCCCTTTTGGGTTGCGCTCATGGCCTCGAAACACTCGAACGGGTTGAAGCGGCTGCCGCTGCCGGCGTGTGTGCTAATGGTTTTCGGTGTGAAGATGACAAACTTGTCATCGCCGCTGCTGCTGTCCAGGCTGCTGCTGAGCTGGAGCTTGTCGGACGAAGACGACCCCGAGGCCTTCTTCTTTGTCACTCGGGTGCCTGGTCCGCGCACTTTGTTGATTTTGGCTTGCGCTGGCTGTGACCGGGTTGGTTTTGAAGCCGGGTTGACAGGCGAGAACTTCGTTTCGACCGGAGTTGGCTGCAGAGACGTCTGGGTTGCTGAAATGAGATCCGGCGACGGGACTAGAGGAAACTGCTGAGACTGCTGTAATTGTTGCAACTGCTGCAGCTGTTGAAGCCTCTGCTGGCGAATGGCGATGGAAGCGGTCGTCTGTTGTATATCCTGTGCCTGCTGTGCCTGCTGGGCCTGTTGAG
Organism: Sporothrix inflata; assembly: GCA_021396225.1. Lineage (NCBI taxonomy): Eukaryota > Fungi > Ascomycota > Sordariomycetes > Ophiostomatales > Ophiostomataceae > Sporothrix > Sporothrix inflata. The sequence continues at coordinate 234,330 of WNYF01000005.1, read as the reverse complement.
CCTGTTGAGCCTGCTGGGCATGGGCCTGCTGAAGCTGCAACATCTGCTGGAGCTGCTGGAGCTGGAACTGCTGTAGGGCTGCAGCCCACTGTGCAGCTTGAGCCTGTGTCTGTGGCGGTTGCTTCTCTCCCTCCATCTGAATGTTGGCTGGTGACCGGGGGCTGGCCGACTGGGAGATGCTTGCATGTGCAGAGAGCGAAGCGCTGGTGCTTTCCGGCGACAGCGAGCCCAAGCCCGGCCCATCCATGACAAAGATGTGGGATGCTTCCTGGGGTTCGGGAACGGTCGTGGCGTTCCATGGAGGCACGTCGGCGGCGGATTGAAGGTGGTTAGGAATGTTGAAGGGGCTTTGTTGTTGCTGCTGCTGCTGCTGCTGGTTTTGTTGTTGCTGTTGTAGCTGTAACTGCCGGAGTTGTTCTTGAAGTTGCTGCTGCTGCTGCTGGAGCTGCTGTTGTGGCGTGGACATAAAGACAGGCTGGAGGGCGGGCGTGGCCGACGGAAGTGCATTTGAATAAAAACCTGTAAGATCTGCTGGGTGTGTAAGTAAGATTATGCGTGAAGGGCACAGACAGAATGGAGATAAGGAGGAGGAGAGGGGTTGGCCCAATAACCAGCCGTCCAAAATCGCGTACCTTGAAGCTGCTGGTCGAACAGCATGGCATCCTGAAACTGCAGAAACTGTTCTGCGGCGGCGCTGTACTGGTTTTCGGAAAAGGACGTGTTGACGTCCATAGAATTTGCCGTATTGATCGAGTCGCTCACTTGGTCGGGGAACTGAAGAGAGAGAGTGTTGGCCAGCTGGGCGGGACCAGAGTAGCTTGCGCGCGGCTGTTGTCCCGACGTCGCTTGGGCTGGTGACGATGTTGGCGGGAGTTGCATTGTCAGCGGTTCCGGGCTGTAGTGATGGCCCGGGCTGGAGCTGGGGCCGCGCAGACCCTGGCCCATGTGCGTCACAACGCCGTAGGAGGCCAGGCTTCGGCTTGCAGGGCTCGGCAGGAACGCGACAGACGGCGAGTCGGACTGGGAACCGCTGCCGGGGTGGTCCATAAAGTTCCAGGACCCATCGTCGGACGGGAGGGCGTCGTGCCCCATCAGGGAGCCGGGTGAATCGTGGATCGACATGGCGGATATTGGATGTTGGAAACGGTTCGAGGGTGAAGAGTAGAAGTAGATGGCGGTGACTAGGTGCAAGGTGCAACAGTCGAAGACGACCACAGAGGATCCCAAGCGGCGGCCAGAGCGCGGCTATTTATTGCTGGACCTCAGGCGTGATACAAGCAAGGCGTTCGCTCTGTCACTGCGCCCAGCTGTTGGGGGCTGGGGTTGTGGTATGTTTCTCCGCCGTCGCCAGTGAGGCCAGGAAGAAGAGGAGGCGATGGTGAGCCGGTATACTGGTGAGAGGCGTGAAGGAGGCGAGAAGAAATGGGCAGGGATATGCTGGACAGTCGCAGAGGGCTGGTCAAGTGCCGCGATTCGTTCGCCTTGTGACGTTTGCTGGGGTGCGGCTCTGCACCGTCAATCTGGAGAAGATGCTTGTGTCCAAAAGATGTCGCTTGCGCAACGTCGTGGACTATATGGACTGGTCGTTTGTCACAGGTGCGGTAGATCAAGACTTGCTTGTGTCCGTCCTGTTGTAACGCTGGCCAAGGTGAAGGTGCGCGTCTGTGAGCGAGGAGAGGCGAGCAGAGGCGAGAAGATGCAGAAAAGGCCAAGACGAGGCGAGCAAAAGTCAAGAAGTTTAAAAAGCGTTGGACAAGCAAAAGATGTAGGGAGCACGATCGCAGGTGAAAGGCGCAAGTGTGATGCTAGTGCTGGCACAGAGACATGGTGGGTGATGCAGATGCGCAGGAACTGGTCGTTGGGCGCTATATGAGGAACGGGCAAAGGTGGAGGGATACGGACACTGACGAAGAAAAGGAGAATGAGAGAAAAGCAGCAAAAGGCAACGAAGGAAAAGAAGACATCGCGAGATCAGAATGGGCAGGAACAGTGACCGAACGGTCCAGGAAAGAAGGAGGGACTTTGACCGAACGACAAAGCCTCGTTCGGTCGCCCAAAGGGGTAAGAGGGGTGGCCCTTGCAGGGCATTCTAGGATGGGAAGGAAGGGGGCGTGGGTGTAGGAAAAGGCCATTGCGCCTATGGAGAGAGCCTATGAGAGGCCAGGAAAGAGCGGCCTGTCGCGCACGTGTTGACCGCTAAAGGCCGCCAAAGTGCGCTGTTAGCCTAGCATTTGGCGGCCAGCTGTTGGATGGAGGCAATGATGAACAGACCGACAACAGACAAAAAACCGACAACGACACGCTGACGGCGCGTTGGGCTCTTGAAGTATATTAATACGAGCCCGTTCCCATTGCGCGGAGGCCAAACGAGGAGAGAGCTCGTGAGAGAGCCGCGCAAGGCCTTACTGGTTCTACGGTTTGGATGGCAGTGGAGGACCAAAGCTGGTGTGCAACCACGGAGTATGATGACTGTTTTGACGGTAGCAAACGGAATACGGGCATGGCATAAGTATCGGAGCACTTGCTGTTCTGTCGCGGGTTGCAAGATGGGCCATTTCCCCGGGTCGCGTCGACGGTGATCGCCATGATACACGCTCAGCCTCGCATGAAGAACCCTCCATGATCTTGGCCATGGACGACACTCCATCTATCTCTTGGAAGAGAAACATAGACCAGCAGTCGGAACTCGTGGAGACAAGAGTGCTGCGACATCGCCATCATCCGGCCTGCCAGAGCAGCCTTGCCTTCGCAGCTCTTTTCCACTCGCACGGCCGTTCAGCCTCACATCACATATCACAATCTCTTGCAGCATTTCAAATTCAGATGTTTGTCCTTGTTAGTCCCGCTGGCGCACTGGGTCTACGCCAGCAGGGTGGACGGGACGGGTTGTCTAGACCCTTTGTTTTTTCTTCCACTTGAACGATAAATAATAAGTTGACCTTCTTGCGCACCGAGCAGGCACAGAGGTAGGCAAATTTGTGGGTTCTACGAGACTGTAGAGAGCGGCTGCTGTGCAGCTGAAGCCAGGAACGCATGCTGTGTCGAGGTCGAGGTCGTCCGTACTGAGCCTCGCTCGATTCCTACCTTTTCGTGTCGACTTTGGCCAATGTGATGCTGCAGACGATGCTGTAGACGCAACAGGCCAAGGAATGCGGTGACAACGGGAGAAATCCGGTCAAAGCAGTCGGACACGATCGTTCGAAGCGAGGGACGATTTGGGGGAGACACTCGACACAGGATAGACGTGCGCGCGTTGTTGGACAGATTTGTTGAGATGCACTCTTAGGAGAGAGAAGGGAAGAAATTTTCGTGCAAAATTGGCGGCCAACAAGTTTTTATGGAGGAGAGGGAAAGACCCGGGCCGTGGTTTATCCCGCGGGCGGTGAACGCTCCACGTGCCACTACAGTGTGCAGTCACGTGCATTTGTTGATTTTGCCGGAGCCTTAAAACGGTCAATTTTTTCGCGTCGGGTTCCTCGCTCCTTTTTCCCCTTCTTCTTCTCTACACTTAAAACTTTGCACGATTAATCAACCGGTTTTGAATCGCCCACTCCCTACTGGTCATATTTGCGTGCTAGACGAACGGATGTTTAGTGGTTCCCGCCTTTCTTTTTGGGCTTCTGCTCGAACCGCCCTGCACGGTACCCACGGCCGACAGGGCGGACTGGGGACGCCTTCCGACATGATATGTTTCTATTGACGGCTTGCTGCTGCTGCTGCTCCTGCTCCTAATTTTGTGCCGTATCCCGTATGCGTGCCGAGCGACCGGTGAACCTTCCGCGGCGCCCGGCTGCCACCCCGTACGGCTGGCTGCATGGATGGTGGAAGACGACGATGTGCCAACCACGAAGAGGACGGAAAGGGAAACGAAGAGACGGATAGGTGAGCCCGCAGATATGGCGAGCGCAAGCACGACGCATCCATCATGCGATGGTTTGCTGCCTGCTGCCTGGTACCATCGCACGGCCAACGTGCTGTGCATGTGTACACGTACGGAGTACGGAGTAATTACATTGTACTCAAAGCCAAGTGGCCGGCAGGGTCTGTCTGCTGTCTGCTGTCTGCTGTCTGCTGTCTGCTGTAGGCCGGTTGCTGCTTCTACGCTTCTCGTCTCTTCTCTTATTCCTCCCCTTATTCCTTCTCTTTTGGTTTGGTCTTCATCTAGGTTCTATTTTACGTCTCGGCGGCTCGTGGTCTGGCTCTATTCGTCTGTCGTTTCAGCCTTCTTCCTGAACCCAAAGAGGAGCCAATCCGCTTGGCTGGAGTTGACCCCGTTGTTGACCTTCGGATTGTCTTGCTGTGTCTCGCAACTGGTGCTTCAGTACTCCTACCACCCTTCTGTCTGTATCTCCCGCCTGCAGAGTACGTGCAAACGTATGTCTTGTGTGGCTGGGCTTGTCTCTTGTGGTCAGTGTGTTCTGAAAGTTGGCTGTACTCTGTGTCTCTCTGCGTCACTCTTTTGTGCAACCCCGTCCGCGTCCGCTTCCCCTTTCCCTTTCGTCTGCTTTTGCCTTGCAGCGATGCCCGCATGCGCAACACACCACACACCGCACATCCACGCCGACGACATGGCATGTGCCAGAAGCAATACACTAAGCATTATGGGAGGGAGAGACAGACCGGACGTGCTTTTTTGTCATTTTTACTGTTGTTATTTGCCCCCCGGCAGTCTGTCGTCTCCGGCAATCAAATGATGCGACGATGCAACAATGCGCCGATGCGATGACGCACCATCACCCCCTCTCCTGGCCTATTCCTCCCCCAGCATGCTGTTTCTTTTGTACACCCAGCATCTGGCATGTCATTTCCGCCTTCCGTTGCAGGACAGACGCCAGACGGCATGGCCTATCAGGACGTCTGGTCTGCGCGCTCGGCAGGACTGACCCTCGGATGATCCACGGGCGGCGGAGAGAATAACCAATGGTGATGTGATGTACGGCCATGTAGAGAGACGCCATGGTGCAACAAAAACAACACGCCGTCCCAGGGCGTGCCTTGTGAGCGACCCTGGTCACGCGTCGGGGAGATGACGGTGTTCGGCAGCTGTCCAACATGGCCAGCACGCAGGACATGCTTGCGTGGGGGGTATTTGAGACATAAAGACGTAAGTACACATAAGAGGAAACGAAACAATGGTGACGAAAGGGAACCGAAAAAGGGAAAGGAACCAAAAAGACAGACGAAAAGGGGCCGTCTCGGGGGAGACAGTCTGGTCGGTCTCCAGGAGCCCATCCCAGGGCCATGTCTTGGTCACACGCGTTCTTGCCGTCTGTCCCATGTTGTTTTCTCTTCTTTCTTTCTTTCTGTCTGTCGTCTTCTTTTGTCTCTTGTTCTATTTTCTCCTCCCATCTTACACTTCCCCCGACCCGGCTCCCCTTCCCTGGTTTTCTAATGTCTCGGCGAGAAAGCCAACGGCCTGGTAGATCATCCGTCTCGTGCTCTTTGTTCCCGTTTCTCTTGGGTCAGTACTTGCCTTCTGTCCTCGTACTCGGGCCATCTCTGTTTTGTACGTCGAGACCCCTGTACCACACGCCGTTTGATTTGGGCCATGAAAAAGAGGAGAGGTAAGAGGCCAAAAAATACGTCCCGTGATGGCCTTTGCCTGCGTTCCATTCGTTCTTCGGCGCCGATCAGCAGACAGAATGAGGATGCCAATCGATCCGACCCGGCCCCCGTCGAGTTTCTGTTTGGTTTGTTCAAGTGCCAAATCGTACCATCCGTCGGGTGAAGCACCCTTACTTTCCTTTCTTCGGCGCTTCAGACTATCTTTTCTTATCAGCACCAGAAAACAAATGCATCAGAAGTAAAAGGATACCCCTTATTATCCACTTCCCCAGTTCCCTCCACAATTGGCCGAACGGCTACCCGCATGAGTTTTCCCTTTCGGTCCTCCTCCACATCGTCATCTCGCCGGCAAACGATCCCAAACAATCTTCCCAGGTAGTCGTCCCAGACATCTTAGGCACAATTCGAAGATACGTGCCATTTGTGTATTATTTTGCCCTCCCTTGTCTTGGTCAATCATTGATCTTTTGTCTCTTTTTATCTATGGAGCGTCAGCATTATTCACCTGCTATCCGCCATTTCTCCCTCCAGTTTTCTCGTTATCTGTGTCCCGACAAACAGGGATGAGGCGGTCAACAGTCGTCCTCGGCTAACAGCACCTTTTTTATTCCTGGTTTTTATATATTTTTTATTTTGACTATTTTTTATCCTCTCTCTTGTGACTCTTTTCACGCTACCGGTACTAGGCAATGGTGCATAGTCAAGTTACACGTTCGGCCCATTGCTTGGGTTTTGAGGAGGGACTCGGAGGATGGGTAAGGGACAATACGTGAAATGACCGGGTCAATATGTGAAAGCCCAGGGCAACACAAACTATGAGCGAACTTCCGCCTCGCCTACAATTGCAAGTCGGAAAGAAGACATGCAAGGACCGGGCGAGGAAGAAAGGCGACGGAGAAGGAGCGTCTGGTAGAAAAGGGAGGCAAATGTGCCTCTCCCACTAGCACACCAGCACATTATGGTTATATCATGCTGATTCTTTGGTGGTGCCTTCCTAACATAAAATAACAATAAAATAAATAAGAAGGGACGACGAGAAGTTATAAAGCCACCTCTGTGTCCACCTTTGTCTCCTCAGAGCTCCTTGAGTTGATGGAGACGAGTCTCGACCACCATCCTCACCTTCTGATTTACAACACAATCGCCTTAATTATATATAATAACTAAGCACCCACTATCACCACTTTCTTCTACCCTCGTCCGCATCTTCACCAAAGCGAGCATTCGAACAACAAACATCATGGCGACCGCAATGGCAAATATCCAATTTGTTTCCCAGTCCAAGGCTGGGAACGACGGGTCTAAAGACAATAAACCCAACCCGGTTGATCCCCGTGAGTTTTTCTACTTCTTTTTATTTCTTATTTATTTCCCTCCTTTATCATCCACTTTATCACCCATCACATGACTGTTCTGAGCTGCGTTGTTTATTATGGAACCCGAACATTTTGTGGGAAAAGTGACCTTCAAGGAAGAAAAGAAACATGTGAAGTCTCAAGGCTCAGAAAATCATGCATCACGGCATTTCGAAAAGCCTCAATGTCGTGATTACTTTTTTCTTCCTCCTTCTCCCTTCCTGCATAGACACTCGCCACATGTCTTTTTTCTTCATCACCCTTACAATATTATTTGTCGACACTTTTCGCCTTAGAATCAGCCCATCTTTGTGTTTTTCTCTCTTCCCATTTCCCCGCTCATACTGGGCATCCATTGTCTCGCGTCACCTGCCGCATTCCAAAGAGACGGTCAGCTTGTTACCACTGCCCTTGCATCCCGCGGGAGCCGCGGTGGTAATTCAAACTCATTCCGCTCTGCTCCCCTGCTTCTGTTCCACAAAGTCAACCCCTCTCCCTCTCTTATTCGTCTCCCATCTCCCATAACTCTCTTTATCAAATGAGAAAGTCACTCATGTGGTCTTATACATTTCCCGGTATGACCATTTGGGACCAAAAAGGGAGACATCATCATTGCCGTTGATGTAACTCGCTGCCAACTCTTCTATGTACCGCCTTTTATTTTCTGTCCATCAGAAAGTTACTGACCGCTACTTTTACCAGTCTACGGAAAGTAATCGCTGCCTTACGAGGCGATCTCTTTCCTCACACCAAAGAGGACGCCTGATTTGCTTCCAGCGTCACTCGTGATGGATTCTTCCTCTTTTCTTTCATTTACTCTAGCTTTGATTCAACATCCCTTTTTTCACTCTGTGTTTCAATAGTATGGCTTTGCCCTGGTAGCAAGCCATGGCTTGCCTCTCGATTTGAACAGCGTTATATGCGAAAGTGAGTGGCTTTCAAACAAGGTCTCTTCACTTTTTGTTTTCCTGTTGCTTTGCTTTCTATTCCCTCTTTTGGCTATAACCCCATGAATACGAAAGGAGAATGGCAAAATAGGTTGATACTTCTTCTCTTTGCTCTTTAGGGGCCATGTTGTTCTCTTCTGCTTTGTATTATGATATATCTAGCCCATGACCTTCATACAACCGCGCCTCCCGGCAGCATTTTCCCATTTTAAAGCTACCCGTATGGTGAATAGACTCTTATGAATATAAAAACAGAATAGATCAAGAGATAGGTCAAGCTCGATGGCAACTATTCCCGATTTCTGGGTTGATGCCCAAGCTCTCTCTCAAGACGGAATACTACAACCGCGTTCGGTGCGCATGCCCAAGAGATCGTCTGCCACATTTGACCAAAGCAACGTAGCAGTCGCCTTACAAACAACGTACAGGACATAATCTGCCTGCCGTTCATACGATCACAAGAGAAAGGCGACCAAAATGACGGGTACCAAATCCGAATCGAACTGCCAGGGCGGACGATGTGCTATTTTCTCGGTCGGTGGGGGCGCCTTTTTCCCGCGTGGTCCGTATTTGTACACACTCATGCAACAATGAAAGCAAGGCGAGCCTCAGAAACGGAACAGAAAAAGAGCACAAGAGCAGCTGTGCATCTGCGATCAAAAAGGCAGAGCGATTATCGCACCTTAATGTGCAGGGTCCTCACCCCATGACCACTATTGAGTGCACAATTAGATACTACTAAAGTAAAGCGGCTAGTTGCTGTTTTCGAATAAGATGTAAGTGAATGTTCTTGGGTTTTTCTAGGATACCCCAGATTTGTTTCTCAATATATTTTTAACAAAAATTCTTATTTATTCTGCTTATTTATTTTTAATAAAATAAAACCAAGAAGAAAAAAGACAAAAAAAAAAAAACAATAAGAGGAAACGCACGCTAGATAAAAGACCTTTTCCCCGAGTATATTTTCGCCATCTCATTCATGAACTTTACAGTTGTACACGTTGGAGAATAAAATGACTGTCAAACGAAGGAACTTCATCGAGGACGAGTGACTTTTAGGGGCCAAAAAAATAAGCCTTAGAAATAAAAGTGCCGATGCACGGGTGGCACATTGCCGGAACCAACCACGTCCCCGCCGGCCTTGGAGCTTGAGATGAGCACGACAGGCAAAAAAGGACAAGAATGACATAGCTGGTGAAGCTTGGACCCTTCTTTGTGCCTTTCGTACCTGCTCTGCTGGTGTAGCGTAACAGTGTTGGTACATCTCTTGTCCGTCATTACGTGCACCCCGTAGGACCTGTTGCTATTTTTGCTGGAATGTCTTGAACACTTTGTTGTCCTGTTTTGTTTCCCAGGATCTTGTGTGCTGTTTGGAAAATGTTGTACCGCACTCGGGAGCCCTAGGGCACGATTCTGGCCATGTCACTTCCAAACCTCGGACCGGAGAGTCTCTCGGGAGCTCATCGGCTCGGCGATGTGCTTCGGATGCCACTGAGTGGGGGAGGGACAGGAGGAGATATACGTGAGACAGCCAGATATTCGACATCGAGTAGAGGGCACGAGGATAAAAGGATAGCAAAGAGATTGGTGGAATGGCTTGATTAGGAAAAAAACACCACCCAAGCAGCACTCATACGGTCTTTCGTACTCCTGGATTTTGGTGGCACGCAACAACCATTGGCTCTCTGGGAGCGAGATCGCTGTTGACAGTAAGGTGGCCAGCTCCTGTCTGTCTTTGAAACAAGAAGACGAGATTCCTTCTCCCTCATTCTTTTCAAAAAAAAAAAAGTGATATCCTCTTCTATTCCAAAAGACTTTCAGACCGAGATCGCCTTCTCCGTAAACACAACAGCCTTTGTTCGGTGTGCAACCGAGCCCCGGCTGCTCTTTCCTCCTCAAGAAAAAAACTCACTAAGAAGACCCCAGAGCGCGGCAACGAGGCTTTACCCGCAGCGAATGGGTCAATGAGCTAAACCTATCTAGGACTAGGGCACGCCATCTCATCTTTAACCTTTTGCTGGCATCGTTTTGTCCTGCCCAGATTTAGTTATTGTGTGTTCTTTTTCATGAAAGAAATATATGTGATATGCCAGATAAATGCGAGATTCTTTGCCAGATGCTTTGTAGATACGAATGCTTTATGTGCCGAGCGTGCTGTATGCTGGCAACGCTGTGTACGTTCCCTTCATTGAAAACGCCTACATATCGATTGCGTGGAGAAACTGTGTCCGAATACCCTTTCCCACACAATAGACGGGCTACTTTAAACAACAAGGCATGATTACAAGCAATTAGGTGGTATTATCGCATAGATTGATAGCACCGTGTGAAGTTCGTCAGAGAGCGCTGCGGCCGCACAGAGACCCAAACTTCCAACGTGTCTAAACCAGGTGATCCGCCGTCATGGCGGCTGCAGTTGCAACTTTGGTTCTCCTCTCCTCAACCCCCCCCATCGTTACCGCCTGCGTTTCGGATGTCCGACAAGCTTTTGGTTGATTTTTAAACTTAAAGCGAACGTTGTATGGGCTTTTCCTCAGCACTGGCTCTTGGGGGGTTTTCTTGCTCTTCTTTTGATCCGACTGATCTACGGCTTGGCACAAGTACGCTTCTTGGGAGACCAGCTCGTAAAACTCGAACTGCTTCGTTCCTGCTGCGCTCAGACCGATCTCCTTCGACTCAGCTTGCTTCTTGACGTGCGGCACAGACACTGCGTGATCTAATCTGTCCTGTACTTGTAGCTCCTCTTTTCCTGAGCCTCATGGTCATTTATTGACCCAATGTAGTCTCCTTCTATTTTGAGTTGTCCTCTTCCCCCTTTTACCTTGTTTTTTTTGTTCTATTCGTCCCTTGTCCCTTCCCCGCCCGCTCTCACCTCTGCTACGATCTGCTGCCTTTCATCTATTTTTCTTCTTTTGGCCGTCCCTCCCCTCAAATTAATTTGCAGCAAAGAGAAGACAGCCCGCAAGCGATTTAAAAAGACACGCGTCTCTTGAAATGGTGCCGGCCGCCCCCTCTTGAACCAGCGATTGCGTCTTTGGATCTAAATTTGTGGTATAGATGCTGCATGCGCCCCCATCGATTTCGATCTCTATCGTCTTTTGATGCTAGTGTATCGTGCGCATTGGTGAGCTGTCGTCGCTCGTTGTCTTTCTTATCGTTCTTTTCCCCCTTGTCATCCAGCCCACAGCAGCCATGGCACCGATATGGTCATCAAAGCCCTTTCGGGCAGCAACAGTGGCCATTACTTTGCTAGCAATGGGCCCATTGGGGGCTGCTGCACACGAGTCGATTTCCAACCAAGTCAGCTTGGGCATCTGCCGGAAAGCGTCTCCGGGACTGGAGTTTGCGGTGTGCGCACAGAGCGGCGGTCGCACAACACCCATCGTGACAGACAGCAGCAGCAGCAGCAATGGCATCTGGTCGCGCACGACGCCCTGCTACAAAAACAGCACCGACGGCACTGAGTTCTGCGTGTACACGAGCGAGTCCTTTGCCGAAAACCATGGCATCACGATCATGACGTCGCCGGCGCGGTCCGTCCAGTTTGCACAGCTGCCGGCGTTTGCCGACCCGGGGACCGTCCGCGGCGTCAACCGCGACATTGTGTACGAGAGCGAGCACGGCCGCCGCAGCGACCAGCCGCCGCTGAGCTACCGCGTGGAGGCGATGCCGGGCAAGGGCTACGGCGTCGTGGCGACCAAGTACCTGAACCGGGGCGATCTGATTATGAGCACGACGGCGTCGGTGGTGATCGACTATGCGCTGTTCGAGTCGATCCCGGACACGGAGGTCGTTCGGATGCAGACGGTGGCCATTGACAGCCTTCCGCCGCTGCACCATGCGCGGTTCATGAACCTGTCCACGCACGACGCTACCGAGGGCCACGAGCAGATTGTGACCAAGATCCTGTCGACGAACGCCTTTGACATTGAGACGGACAACGACGACGAGTACGGCTACTTTGTCGTGTTTCCCGAGAGTGAGTGGCCAGCCCGACAAGGGGATTCACACCAGTGAGCGCAGACGTAAATCGAGAACGTCGCTAATACCCCCGTCTAGTCTCCCGGTTGAACCACGACTGCCGGCCCAACGCCGACTACCACTTTGACCACAACACGCTGACCCAGCACATCCACGCCGTGCGCCCCATTGCCGCCGGCGAAGAGATTACCGTGTCATACATGGAGTAGGCCTCCCGTCACCCGTGTATGTTTGCTTGTCACCCGCTAACATTTTAGCCTCATCAAACCGCGCAAGCAGCGCATGGACAAGCTCAAGCACACCTGGGGCTTTGCATGCAGCTGCTCGCTGTGCACGCAGAACCGGCCCATGACCAAGGCCTCCGACGCCCGCATCGCCCAGATCCGCGACCTGCGCAACGAGTTCCGCGACTACACCGTCGAGTCGCGCGCCACGCCCGAGATGGCCGAGCTGTTTATCAGCCTGTTTGAGCAGGAGCGCCTAGACGCGATGCTCTACGAGGCGTACTCGTACGCGGCCATTGAGTACAACGGCGACGGTGAGCCATGGCTGGCCACCAAGTACGCGCGGTTGGCGATCGAGGCGGGTCTGATGAGCGTCGGGACGTACGACGTGGACGTGGTCGAGATGCGGCAGCTGGCGGCGGACCCGTGGAAGCACTGGAGCTGGATGCTGCGCAAGAGCCGGCGCATGCAATGGGGCAAGAAGGAGAAGGAGGACGCGGGCAAGACGGAGTAAGGGTCATCCGTGTTGGTGATGAAAAGACGGCGAAAAGGGGGCGAGAAGATCAGGAGGGGGAGGGCTGTACTATAAGACGGCGACTGTATAAATCTTACCTTTCATTGAATGAACTGGCGATGCCTATCTCGTTAACAGCGTGTTGAACCGCACGTCGATGCGCGCCGCGCGTGAAGTGCTCTTGGCGTGGTCGACGATTGGCGTTCTAGAAAACGAAAAGAAAAAAGGCCAGGCCCAGACCCCTGTCCCACAGCGACCATCCGCCGTCGAGCCCATTTAGCACTGTGCGGCCCTGCGGCTTTGCGGGGCGCTGTCCCAGTGCGGGGTCGGTCAATCGCACCTGCCTGCGCACCTTTCGTCAATGACGCGAGGAAGAGGGGGAGAGGGCACGCGCGGGTTGGTTGGCGGTTTCCCGTTTTACATCGGGCCTAAGCTAATATTAGGCCTGCTAATTAGGCCTGCTTCTGGGCAGGGCGTGCCTTGGAAGTCGCCGCAGCAAGGAAGGTGCGTCCTGCGCCAAAGAAGTGGACACCGACGCAGATAATACGATACGGGCTGCTACTCATGTAGTTCTGCTCTTTCCCCCTTTGCGGCTCGTCATCTCACTTGGCATTCGTTTCGCCTTTCGCTTTTCCACTCTCTTTTCTTTTCTCACTCTCCTCACACCTCTTCTGCCTCGCAAACAACCCCCGGGCCACCCCCATTTCGACCCCTCCCTTGTTTGCTTGCTACCATGGCAGACTCGACCGCACAGTCTTCGGCCGCAACAGCACCGGCCACGGCCACGGCCACGGCCCCGGCTTCGGCCTCGGCTTCGGCGCTCTCCGATGCAGCATCCAACGCCATTGAGGCCCTGATCGATGCGCGGCCTCCGGCGACCGACCGCTTCACCTACCTGACCCTCATCGAGGAGCACCTGTCGCCCGAGGTGCTGCCCACCCTGCATGTCGTCCTGCAAGACGCGCCGCTGACCCAGGAGCTCGGCTGGGACCTGGTCGACATGCTGGTGCCGCTGCTGCCCGCCTCCGAAGCCTGCCTCGACGACGTCGCGCGTCTCGGCAACCCCCGCGAGGTCATCCTCAAGGTGCTCGAGGTGCTGGAGCGGCTCACGCCCCGCCGCAACCATGGCGGCAACGACGCGAGCGACTTTGACGAGGACGGCATCGACGAGGCCCAGGAGGAAATCGACGAGGAGGAAAAAGAACCAAAAGACACAAAAGACACAGAGGCTGCGACAGAGGCGTTTGTGGCCCTCCTGGGCATGCTGGCCATCCTGCACCGCCGCCTCAAGACAAAATACCCGTCGCGATTCCTCGAGACGACGCTGCGCACAATCCTCGCCGCCTACCGGCCGAAGAGCCCGGCCATGACGACAGCCGTCATGGGTCTGGTGCGGTCGCTCGCGATGCGCCGCCGGCCGGCGCCGCCCATGCGTCGGTCCGACTCCCAGCTGAGCGAGATGGCCCTAGCCAAGTCAAAAACGCCGTCCTCCTCCTCCGCCGCTGCAACCGCTGCCATCGCCGCCGCCGATGCCACCAATGCCGCCAAACTAGCTAGTAGGAGCGCCATTGGTAAAGTCGGCGCCGACTACGAGCGGTCAGACGATGCAGCGGCAAGTGTGCCGGACCCCGAGGCCGAAGAGCAGGTGGCGCCGTCGGAAGGCGCCATCCAGCAGCGGCTTCTGCAGTCGTTTGCCACGTGCATCCTCGAGGCATACGTCAATGCCAACGACGTGGCCTGGGCGCCGCGCCTAATTGAGTTCTACTACCCAAAACGCGTCGTGCCCGGTCGGCCGACGGAGCTGCTCGACTTCCGGGAGGACCCCGACAAGATTGCGCGGGACTCGTCCGTCAGTCAGCTTGTTGTATGTTCCGCGTCCCCTTTGCTCACCTTTTTTTTTTTTTTTTTACATTATCTCCATGCTAACGAATGACAGGCACTCGCATTGGACCTGGGTCTTAAGTACTCGGACGCCCTGGTTGCGAGCGTCTCCAAGGGCCCCGTACGGCGCAACCCGTTTGCCGACCTGGACGTGGCCGAGGGCGGCCTGGACAGCATCGCGCTGTCGACGGGCGGCGTCATCTGCTTGTTGGCTTACTGGGTCTTTGCGTCGGACGTGTTCAAGAGTGACGCCACCGTGCCCAACCTGCGCGTCTTCCCGGACCACTACGCCATCCTCGAGACATTTTTCGACAGCAACGCCGCCGCCCAGATTGCGCAGACGCCCGGCACCGTCGAGGCTCTCGTGACCATTGGCCTGTGGCTCGACCACCACAAGCTGTACAGCAACAGCAGTGACGCTTACTCGGCCGACGACTTTATGCCCTACCACCACCTGCTGACGCTGTGCGCCGTCTTCCACCCGTCGCTGGCGGTGCGCAACGCGGCTACAACGCTCGCCGGCTCTGTGCTGCACGCCAACCCGGACGCCGAGGACCGGCTCAAGATTCTGCAGGACCTGCTGGAGAACTGCATGTTTGCCTCGCTCAAGGCGTGCGCCGTGACGTGGCTGCGCGAGGAGATTGTCACGGTGACGGCGGGCGAGAAGAAGGATGCGACTGCATCGCTGTTTGGCGGGCCCGACGCCGTCGAACAGCTGCAGTACACCATCTTCCCGGACCTGCAGTCGCTCACGGCGGCCGACTCTGACGAGGCGTCGTCGACGCTCGTGGAGTACTGGCTGCAGAACGCGCCGTTTTTGCTGCAGGCCGCCAACTTTGCGTATTTCCTGTTCTGCTCGGACAAGCTCAAGGCCACGGTCGTGCCGCCCGGCATGGGCTCGGCTATTGAGCAGCGGTATGTGGAGCCGCTGCTGCAGGCGGCCACACGGCTGCGCAGCCTTGTGGGCGATGGTGCGGCCGGTGGTCACAGCCATAGTCACGAAGAGGGGGGTGGACTGCAGCATGTCGTGCTCGATTTGGATGTTCTGAGCAGCCGGCTGAGCAGCATAGACTTTTCGTGAGAACGATGGTGCTCATGAATCTCTGTGCTTTTTTTTTCTTTCTTTTTTCTTTTTTCTCCTTTCCTTTCTTTTCTACTTTCTTTTTCTTTTTCATTTTGTCATGGGTAACAGGAAACAAGCACGAGAAAAATAACGTGATCCAAATATATGAAACAGGCTTTTGGGCGGGACTGTACGATTAGAATTTGATCTTTCTTTCAATTTTGATACTTATTTTTGATTGTTAACTCTCAGGGTATTGCTACTGCCTTTTGTTGTCGTATTGTCGTATTATCGTATTATCGTATTATCGTATTATATTTAATTCTGTTGCATCTGTTCTGCGCGCTTTGGCCGTCCTACGTCATTTCTGCCATCAACCGTGCTTTCCTAATTGGGGCAATGGTGGCTGCTGCAATACACTTACAATTTAGCGATTAGTCTTCATCCTGCAGGACGTCTCCAGCGAAGGTGGGTGCCGCCTGCCGTGCGCCTCGGCCAGAGACGACTCTGCTTTGCAAGCAGAAAAAACTTCCACACAACACCTCCAGCCCTTTGCGTCGCCTTTCATTCGTTGTTCAATTAGACACTGCGTCAACGCCATATTTGCGACGTCGTCTTCCGGGAAAAGGTAAATACGGTCCACCCTTGCGTTTCAAACACAGGGCACTTACACCGTCATTAGCGTATTGACGTTAAAGCGCATCGCAAAACCTTCGACGCCTCTCCATGCATCCCGTTGCCTCTCATTCCACATCCATCATTTGTATTGGTCTTTACGTTTTTATGTTTGAGTTGGATACTCTTTATCCAAACAAAAGAATAAAAAGTATGAGAATGCGCTGTAAACGAGCGTCGGGGGCACAGAGCTGCATCGGCCTCGACCTCACATTCGCATCTTTCTTTTCACCGAACAGAGCGGGCTCACACAGCCTCGCAATGTCTCCTGCTCCGTAGTCCGTCGGTCAAATGTCTCTATAAAAATATAAAAATATAAGATACAGAAGAAGGAAGGACGAGAACGAAAAGAACGAAAATAAATAATCGCGGGCACAGGTCCCGAAAAGAGATGCCGCGCCTGGTGACAATGACACGGAGTGAAGCAGCTTTCTCACAGGCGCTCGGGTAAACACCAACCGCGAGAAAGCCCGAGGACATGTCCAGTCCTAAAGCGGCGCCCCCTCACTCTCACCCTGGCCGGGGTTTGGTTTGGTTCGCGCACTCGCTCGCTCGCTTTGTTACGTCAAGAGCCCCAAACCACAACTGCTCTTTCCTGCAGTCGTAGTTTGCTGCGATCTGCTGCCATTTTTGCTGCTTTTGCTGTTTTGCTCTATTCCGCCATTCGCATTTCTAATCTTCAATGGTGGCTGTCTCCCATGACAAGCTTTTCTTTTCGTGCCTTGGGCCGTTTTGTCTCGCACATCGAACGACCTTTCCTGTTTAGTCGTATACGACCCGTACAGTTTATTAGTAAATGGACTATTCTTTTCTTTCGTCGTCCTTTCCGACGTCCGTGTATTTTCTTTCGGTTCTCTTCATTTCAAAGCAATCTTGTTCCCGGTCTGTCTTCTGCTTCTGGATGTTTTTATAAAAGTCCGGAACGTTGTCTTTGACTGCGGAATTCCGTTCTTGTTGAGCATCAAACATCTTTCCATACAAAGACACCGTCTAATCCTCTTCTGTGCTATCATTCTCAGTACAGACTGCAACCCTTTTCCTTTATAATCCTTTCCCATAAAATCAACTCAGCATCGCTGTTACAGGTCATACTTAATTAATTCAGATCATCAGCTTGTTCATCAGTCGTGACATCACCATACGTTTCTTCCAAACACATTTCGACAGTGACGAACGCCATAATCGCCGACAGTTCTACAAAGTCACCAGCCCGATCGAAAACTCGATACCCAACCAGCGGGAATGGACAGCAAGGAAGATCATATGAGTTCTTCGGGCTCCGACACGGACATGCAGGAGACACAACAATGGAGCAGAGAAGACGGGCGCCGTAACGTCGACCCGGAGAAAGCAGAGGACACAGTGGACGCGCCGTCTTACCAGGGCGAGGAAGAAAGAGAACAGCCGACAGCCACACAAACCGAGCAGGCGGCCTTGGCAACAGCTCCGGCACCACCACAGCCCGCGGCACCAGCAGCACCAGCGGCCGGTGGCATCCCCGATGGCGGCGTCCGTGCCTGGCTGCAGGTGCTCGGCGCCTGGGTTGTCATGGTGGAGACGTTTGGCCTCGTCAACACCTTTGGCGTATACCAAACCTTTTACGAGACGGACTTGCTGGTCGGTAAGAAGGGCGGTTCCGCGACCGAGATTGCCTGGGTTGGCTCGCTGCAGGTCGCGCTCCTGCTGATCGGCGGCGTCGTTGCCGGCCCACTGTACGACGCCGGCTACTTTATCTACCTCATCGCCAGTGGCCTGTTCCTCATTGTCTTTGGCCTCTTCATGACGTCCCTGTGCACCGAGTACTGGCAGATCATCCTGGCCCAGGGCCTGACCGTTGGCCTCGGCATGGGACTGGCCTTTACGCCGTCCAACGCCATCCTCGCCCAGTACTTCCACAAGAAGCGCGCGCTCGCCCTTGGCATAAGCTCGTCTGGCAGCCCGCTCGCCGGCATCGTGTTTCCCATCCTCTTCTCGCGCGTCCAGCCGCACATCGGCTCGGCCTGGGCCACGCGCATCATCGCTTTCATTCTGCTGGGCCTCGCCATCGTGCCCATTGTCTTTATGCGCCCGCGCGTGGCCCCCAGCAACGGCCGCCGCGCCATCATCGACACGTCCGCCTTCAAGGAGCTGCCGTACATGGCCATGGTGGTTGGCAACTGCCTGGTCTTTATGTGTGTGTTCGTGCCCTTTTTCTTCATCCAGCTCTTTGGCGAGCGCCGCGGCATCGGCGACGACTCCTTTAGTCCCTTTTACCTCGTCACCATGTTGAATGTCGGTAGCGTCTTTGGCCGCATCTTGCCCAACGCCATCGCCCAGCGCTACGGCAGCATCAACCTGATTTTGGTGTGCACGGTCGTTAGCTCCATCTTGTTGTTCGGCTGGATGGGCATCGTGTCCGAGTCGGCGGGCGCCACGGCCCTCAACGGTGACGGCAGCACTTACCTCGCGGGCACCATTGTCTTTTCGCTGCTGTACGGCCTGTTCTCGGGCGGCATCGTCAGTTTGATTGCGAGCGTCATCATGGGCCTCACCAAAGACATGAGCCGCGTCGGTACGCGCATGGGCATGACCTTTTTCGCGACCGGCATTGCCTGCCTGATTGGGCCGCCCATTGCCGGCTCGATCCTGGGCGACGGCTTCTCCAACACCAAGTGGATGGGCACGATCGGCTTCGCCGCGACCAGCGTCACGCTCGGCACGGCCTCCTTCTTTGTCACGCGCTACGGCGTGTGGCGCGAGAACAAGAAGATCGTTGCATGAGGGTGTGGCGGATGAGCGATCGGTCACCCTCCTTTCCTTCCAAAAAAAAATGAGAATGAAAAACTCCGTGAAGTCGGTCGAGAACTCGGCCGGGAGGTCCCAGAAGAGGAAGAGAGGGAAGAAAGAAGAAGGGGAAAGGGGAAAGGTGGACGGGAGAGAGTGTATCGACAGCTGTGGTTGCACGTGTGGGGTACGCCCTGTTAATATAGATTTTCTTTTGTCGTCTTTTGTCGTCTCTGCGTATTCATCCATCATAGCATAGCGTTTGCGGTCATAGAGTTGCATTACCGAGTTATCGGACCCATATCAGCATCAAGATAAAAATAAAATAATAGACAAAGCCTACTTCAGATCGTCAGGTCCGCATCGGCATATTTCAAAAACTTCCACTAGACCATGGGAGCAACCGAACTTCGGCCGAAAAAGAAGCTTTCAAAGCTTTTCAAAGCTCTTCGTCACAGCAAGTCATCGTCGCCGCACATGGGCGGTATCGATATCTGACTTACATGCACTCCCCGTCTTATGATGCCACGCCGTCTGATGCGCATCCGCACCCTAGCGCCGTAGCGACCAGGGGAAAGGCGACTCCCTGGCGGAGTCGATTAGAGCCTCGATTGACGAGCGTGAGATACGCCCCAGTGCTTGTAAAGCTAGGACAAGCCGTGCTGAGACATTGATGTTGCGACATCTGACGACGAATATGCGCTTGCCAACGTCTGCGATCCTTTTTTTCGGCGCTCGATGCCCGGACACGGCTTTGCGCACAGTTTCGTAGCACAGGCTCAACAGGGCAGGAGCCAACTCCGCAGTTTGGCACGCAGAGACGGAAGGCGCAGAGGGCACGTTTGGCTTTGCTCACCATTTGTCAGGCACGACAAATATGTTGAAAGCACATTGTGGGGTCGTTGTTGCTGGGCAATCGGCCGCCGAGCGCCAATCAGAAGCGGGCCTGCAGCACCAACTCGCTGGATCAACGCCTGCTAGCAGCGGATTGCAACGGATTGCAAACGCCTTTCTGCAACGTCTGTCATCGCTTATTCATGAAAAACCCGTCGTGAAAGAGGAGCCCAGGGAGTTGGGGGACCTTTCAGGGCGGGCCCCGTCTGTACCTTCTGCGCGCCAGGGGCACTCCTGCGCTCCTGCCTGGGCTTGCTTGGCTTCCTTGACTGCTCGAGGAGGGGCGGGAGGGCGTGATGGGGAGGCTCTTTCCCGATGAGGGGCGCTGGACTTGGGTCTAAGGCCCGCTTAAAAGCGGGGAGCTCTGCATACGAGGTAAGCTTTCCAGCCTCTGAGGCACCTTTGTGCGGTTTGTTGAGTGGTGGCAGCTTGCCCTGGGCCGGGTATTGGCAACCTGCCACAGTTCCGATGTCTGCGCCGGGACTCCCAGATCAGAGTGCTGACGGCCGTGGATCTCTCGTGTATGTACTCCGTACGATGCGGTCGATGCAAAATGCACACCCACGACGTCCGTCTGACATTACGATGCATCAGCGACGAGCTGACGAATTGTGTTAAAAAAAAACTGCAAATGCGAAATTCGAAATTACGAACCGCAAAAACAGCATCGTTCCTCCGTGCTGCATCCGATGAGCACCGCGGTCCGAGAGAACCCCGGGCAGCAGCTCTCTTGACGAAACAGGAAACAGGGTAGGATTGCCCGAGTGTCGCTCTTTCCGTGGTTGGCGATATCAATTCTCTGGCCTGGGCAAGCAGAAAATCGGTATGAACAGTCGTTATGCCACTGAAATTGTTTGCAACCACGGCGTATCGGAGACATGTATCTCGACGAGGAGGGGCAGCAACTCCCTGATGGTGTGCTGGGTGACTTGTCTTGCCCGCCTGTATCTCTGTATTTTGTTTGTATATGTCTTGCATGGCTTGCCAAGCTCCGTTGCTTCAAGGTTGCAGGACGAGACAAGAGGAGAGCGCCTTCCGTCAGAAACGAGCTTGGGCCAGCAACGTTCTGGCACGGCGCGCCTTCCATAAACGAACAATGAGCGGACCGATCGGCGTAGAGACAAGACGAACAACTCCGGTGCACGACGAAGAAGGAAGCACCCAGACGCTGCCCAGCGTAGCCCACCCCCCACTTCGATACGAGAGCGACAGAGAAAACAAAGAAAGAGATACGGAGTGCTCCTGCTCCTGCTCCCCCTGCACAAAGAAAGCTCACCGTTGAGGGAAGGCGCCAACAAGGTAACAGTTACAGGGGGTGATGTTGCTTTGAAGTGCAAAATGCAAGGCGCAATGGGGAATCCAACTGCTTTCATGCCACCATGGTGGTATGAGCGGACGGCCGAAGTGATAGAAACAGCTAAAAGAGCTAGAGGGGCTCTTACAAAGGCCTAATGTCGCGTTGTGGTGCTGATTTGCTATGCTTTGCAATTGATTACGCCACGCCCAGATGGCGTGCGCTAAACAGGAAACCGCAAGATGTGTTTTGCTCTTTCCCCTCCAGCGCCGGACCGCAGTTGCCCGCTCGACCAGCTATTCGTGAAAATGCAAAGTGGAATGCGCGGGCGTACAGGCAGGAGCAAGCCAAGAACAAAGCTTTAAGGAAGCCCAGATCGAGCCGCAGGTTGAGGGGTATATAACGCTCGCTTTCCCACTACCTCTTTGTACGGCTCGATCTCCTACTTCTACTCTTTCTTCCTTGTCTCCCAGAACATCATCCGCCTCCACTTCCACTCTACGAACAGCTTTCTCTTCTACAACACATACACCCACTTCCACCCCCCTTCACCCAACCACATCTTCACAATGGCCCCCAAGATCGCTATCGTCTTCGTGAGTAGCTCCTCCATCCAAGAAGCGCCAATGGCTCACATCTGTTCAGGTCGAAGCTAACAAAGATGCTGTCTAGTACTCCCTTTACGGCCATATCCGCCAACTGGCGGAGGCTGAGAAGGCCGGCATTGAGAAGGCCGGTGGCACCGCCGACCTGTACCAGGTCGCGGAGACCCTCTCCGAGGAGGTCCTGACCAAGATGCACGCCCCGCCCAAGCCCACGGACATCCCCGTCCTGTCCGACCCCGCCACCCTCCTCCAGTACGATGCCTTCCTGTTCGGTATCCCCACCCGTTACGGCAACTTCCCCGCCCAGTGGAAGGTAAGTCAACCATCCTCTCTTCCTGGCTGTTGATTTGACCTTGGACCAACCTCGCTCACACTATTTTCATAGACCTTCTGGGACCAGACTGGCGCCATCTGGGCCTCCGGTGGCTACGCTGGCAAGTACGCCGGCCTGTTCGTCAGCAGCGGCACCCTCGGCGGTGGCCAGGAGTCCACCGCTCTGGCTTCCCTGAGCACCCTCACCCACCACGGCATCATCTACGTGCCCCTCGGTTACTCCACCTCCTTCCCCCAGCTGGCCAATCTGGACGAGGTCCATGGCGGCTCCCCCTGGGGCGCCGGCACCTTTGCTGCCGCCGACGGCAGCCGCCAGCCTACGGACCTCGAGAAGGAGATTGCCACCATCCAGGGCGAGTCCTTCTACAAGATCGTTTCCAAGATCGCATGACTGCAAGGCAGTGCCAATGGAGGGCAACAGGCAGCCCCGGCGAGACAGGCCAAGGAGGCCGCCGCACCAGCAGCCGCTGCTGGGACCGGCGCCCCTAAGCCTTCCGCACCTGCGTCTGCTCCCCAGCAAAAGACCGACTCCGAGGGTGGTCCGTGTGGACTGCCGGCGAAGTGCGTGGTGCAGTAAAAATGAAAAACGAAAAAAAAGGTCATATACATAGTTACATAAAGATTATAGCAGAAGCAATCCAATCAACAAAAAAATTGAAAATACTACCATCTTGCGCGTCTCGCTTCTGCACGTCGTACTTGCAAAGCAAAAGTGATTACAGGTCGTGTAAGCGCGCCGTCAGCGCTAATGCCAGTTATGTTCCATTTTCCGTTTTTTGAATGCCGAGTTCTAGTCAACTTTTGTGTACATACAATGTGTCAAATCCCACATCCCGTCCTTTCTTTTTTCCTACAATCTTCTGAGCACGTCCTGGACAACCTCCTCGGTCTTGGCCGTGCCGCCCAGGTCGGGGCTCAGCAGCTTGCCCTCGGCCAGGTTGGCGTCGACGGCGGCGTAGATCTTGGCAGCGGCCGCCTCCTCATTCAAAAACTCCAGCATCAGCGCCGTGCTGCGCAGCGTCGCAATCGGGTTGGCAATGCCCTGGCCCTGGATGTCGGGCGCACTGCCGTGGCACGGCTCGCCAATGGCAAAGCTCTCGCCGACGTTGGCGCTGGGCACCAGGCCCAGGGAGCCGACCAGCGCAGCGGCGCCGTCGGACAGGATGTCGCCGTACAGGTTGGGCGCCACGATCACGTCGTAGTACTCGGGCTGGCGGAACAGCTTGTACACCATGGAGTCGACAATCTGCTCCTCAATGGACACGCCGCCGTCGCGGAAGCGCTGGGCGGCCAGGGCGGCGCGCGCGGTGGTGCGGAATAGGCCGTCGGTCTGCGACAGCACGTTGGACTTGTGCGTGATGGTGACCATGGGCTGGGCGTGGATGCTGGTGCTGCTGGCGCCCTCGGCCTCGCGGATCTTCTGGCGGCGCAGCGCAATCTCGCCCGCCATCGTGGCAATGCGGTGCGACGCAAACTCGGAGATGCGCTTGACCGCCTCGGCCACCTTGCCGCCGCGGCCCGTGGTGTCGTCAAAGGTGCGCTCCTCCTTCACGTACAAGTCCTCGGTGTTCTCGCGCACAATGACCATGTCGACGGGCTTGACGCCCTTCTCGCCGGCCGCCGTCTTGACGGGCCGCACGTTGGCGTACAGGTCAAGCTTCTTGCGCAGGGCGACAATGGGCGACGAGTAGCCCTTGACGGCCGTCGTCGGCGAGGACACGGCGCCAAACAGCGCGCCATCGCACTCCTTCTTGAGCGTCTCGACCGTGGCGTCGGGCAGGGCGGCGCCCGTCTTCTCAAACGTCTCGAAACCGGCCTGCAGGTCGACAAATGAGAACTTGAGGCCGAGGCTGGCGGGCAGGGCCTCGAGGATGCGCCGACCGGCCGGGATGACCTCTCTGCCGATGCCGTCACCGGGGATGAGGCCTAGGAGGGAGAAAATGGTTAGAGTCTAATTGAGAGGACAGTCCAGAAGCTGTGCAGTGGCTCACCGATTCTCAGGGTTCTTCTGGCTGCCATGGCTGCGGTTCAATGGCTTAAAATCGGGAATTCGAGGTTGTTCGTGATGTTCTGGTAACTTTTTGGGTGGCGGCTGTTTTCGGCCCCTCTGATAAAATTTTACAGCGTGCCGCGATCCTCTGTAAGGCAGGACGGAAGGGACATGCGAAAATGGTGCAATTGCTGCCAATGGCGGGGTACCAACAGCTTCAAGCGAACCATTTTCGCCGCCGACTATCGGAACCACGCTACGACGTATTTACGCTGGGAGGCCGGCAGGGACAGAACGAGAGACGTGCCTTTGCCGCAAAGTGGGGCGGCCGAATCGCGATTTCTGGAAGAAGGAAAGCGCGGCAACGACTGGCAAGGTCCATGCGGTTGCTCCCTTTGGCTCTTCTGTTTTTCTATTATTACCCCTATTTCTCATATTAAATACGGGGTAAGATTGGCGCACTTACCACTTCCATCTAGCAAGCAACCCCTCTACGACATGCGGTGAGAGCTCCAGAGATACGTCTTCTTCAGGTCTCTCCAAGTCTCTCGAGGCGCGGTTTTCGTCTCTCCCCGTGCTGTCCAGTCGCTCCTTCCAAATCTGACGAGGAAACAACACGGCGTCCAGGGTACTGGGAACGGTCTGTCAGATCGCCCAAACGGTTGAAACGGTTGGCTGGGATTGCAAGACGCCTCGGTGGCTCTTTCCCACGGAAAGGGGAAGGGGCAGGAGTGTTCCTGTAGTAGGTTGCGTCAGGGGTTTTATGGGTGAGGGACGTCTTGTTGTTCCTGGCGGCTCCGCCGCATAAACTGCCAAATCGCTGCGTGGTGGACCGCGCGATGCGAAACGCTGCGTGCGTCAGTCGTCAGAAGCTTCCTCGACGAACAGAACCGTACGGAGCACAAGCTTCCATTTGTTCTTTTCTTTTTCTTTTATCGCCAGCCCAAAGCCCCGTAAACAAGCTCCTGGGCTCTCTTCTGACGAGCCGGCGTCGCCGCCTTTGTTCCTTCCGTTTCGCCGTTTGATCTTCTTGCCTGTTTTGTTTCCCGTTTTCCACGGTCGTGGTTGCCTGTTCGGGCATATATGCTGCACCGTCTTGCGATGCGTGTTGACGATGCTGATCGCGTCTCTCTCTCAGGCACCTCTCAGCCCTCAGGAGTATTACGATACATTGTCGATACGGGCAACCCCCAGGAAACGGTGTGCTGCAGCTCCCCTGAAACAGACGATTCTGGCCTGGTCTGGTCTGGCCCTGAGGCCCCAATAATTTTAAAATCGGGGTGCCACACAATAATTGGCAAAGACACGCTCGTTGGCCCGAGAGGTCCCACTCCAACGCCTTTTCCTCTGGCATTCCCTTCGCTCTGCTGCTTGTCAGACAACATTCTCCAGCCACAAACCCAAAGACCAGCCAAAAGAAATCAAAATATTACGCTGTGGTCATACAGGCCAGGTTCGCGAGGACAAGACAACGGTTGGTGCGAATTGAAAGCTGCCTCCCGTGGCCTCATCTCGCAAACTCCGCATCGTGCCTTCCTTCTTTAACTTCAACCTATTTTCGTGCTCCTTCCCTTTCTTTCTTTCTTTTTATACCTACCGCCTATAGTCTCTTGCATTCCTGCTGTCAGCCTTTTGCTCTCTCTCCTGACACAGCAAACCTCACCATCATCCGACCAGGCGAGCTACTGCAGATCGTACCCAGGCTCTCCTTTTCGTCAAAAACAAAGCCGAGGCGCAATCGACCCATCCCCCGAATCGACCAATATACCCTCCGCGACTGCACTTCCACTTCCATCCCGCCTCTTCCATTGCTTCGACGTCAGTCGCGACTTCCCTGCCTAAACGACCTCGGACACAGCCTCGACAAGCTCCTTCCTGCTCGAGCAATATACCTGCTGCCTTGCGCCGTGGGCGCCTGCCGCCATTTTTGGACCGATTTGAGCGTTCTTTCCCTCCCATCAGATACCATACCACAATACCGCCACAATGAGCCAAGTCAAGAACCTTCGCGCCATGTTCGAGCAAAGGGGTGACTCGAGTCCCCCTGACCGCGGCCGGGTACAACAGGGTCTGCCTTCTACGCGTATGTCCTCCATTCTCCCTCACCCCTGAGCGTCCGCATCTTCCTATGCCTCGTCGACCGCATGCTAACCCAGTCGCATACCAGCCGCCGACTCGCCTCGACCGCTCTCACGCGTGCGGACGAGCTTTGTCACTGTCGAGAAGGATGGCCGGGTCGGCCTCCAGCGCGATACCAGCAGCGACTCGATCCCGACACTATCAAGGACGCTCTCCGCCGGGACGGAATCCGATGTTGCCGTGCCGGCTGCCCCCCTTTCACCCGCCAGAAGCAGGTCGCCGGTCAAGCTAGAAGACTCCAAACTGGCGCCCATTGCGCAGACACCTAAGCGGATACCGGCACCCATTCCAGAGGAGACAGCACCAGTGACGCCCACAAAGGCAACATTGCCGGTGTCCCCTGCAAAGCCGGCGCGGGAGGGCACGCCAAAACCTCCACCGCCGGCCGAGGTGAAGGTCTCCGCGCCGACGCCGGTGCGCACCGACAAAGGCCAGAATGAAAAGTCGCCGAGCAAGACCTTGGATATCAAGGCAGCCCAGAGAGACAAATCGCCTACGCCAACCCCCAGAAAGCTGTTCGCGAAACTACCCAGCAACACCGACAACGGGCCTGCGTCTAGCACGCTCAAGAAGACTTTGGAAGCGCCCGCGCCTGCGCCTAACGGTTTCAAAAAGGCTGTCGATGCGCCTAAGAACGGTCCTTCAAGCCAACCGGCTCCTCCCGCGGCGGCCCGCTCCAATGGCGTCGCCAATGGAGCCACCAAGGATACGTCTTCGAGTGCTTCCGCAAAGCCGTCCCGGACTACGGCTCCCACCTCCTCCATTCCGCTCCGTCCCAAGGTCGCCAGCACCGGCCCCAGCAGCAAGGAGGCACATAAGCCGATCGCAGCAAGCTCGGGAAAGAGCGCACCCAAGGCCATTTCGACGGTCAAAGCCAACACGAAGCCCTCGGTCAAGTCCCCCGGTCTAGCCGTCAAGACACCCACGGTTAAAACGCCGACCAGCCCGGCCAAGCCTGCGACGACCAAGGCGCCGGCGTCTAAGCTCCCCAGCAAGACAGCCGACCGGAAGACCCACGCTGCAATCGACAAACCGTCGTCCGCATCGATCACCGCGACGGCACCCAAGCTGACGGCCGGCAAATCGTCCTCTTCGATGGCCGCCAAGAAGCCCCCGGCAGTCCAGACGTTCCCGTCTAACGGCATCGGCTTCGTGAAGCCCAAGGTCAAGTCGCCCACGCGGCCCGTGCAGCTGCCGTCCAGCCTAACGACGCACACGGCGTCGTCGGCCACCAAGGCCAATGTGCCGCGGCAGTCGCTGTCGCGGCAGTCGGGCAATTTCCTGACGCTGCACCAGCCGTCGTCGGTGGCGCGCTCGCCCAGCCGGACGAGCGTGTCAACGGTGGGCGCTTCGACAGCTGCCCCGCCAAAAACCCTCCGGCGGCAGAGCTCGACGGTCAGCCGGCCGCGGCCCAGCATTGGCCCGCCGCCGAAGCAGACAGCGCGCGACCACCCGGTGACCAAGAAGGAGAAGGAGGTCGACGAGGGGTTCCTGGCGCGCATGATGCGGCCGACGCAGGCCTCGGCCCTCAAGACGGCCGACAAGGCGCAACTGTCGCCGCCACGGAAACAGCCAGTGACGGTGACAGTGGAAGCAGTGGCTACCCCAGCAACAAAGGCAACGAGAAAGAGCGTCGCGCCCCGCGAGAACCTGGCTGTATCGGCGAAGAAGGCTGTCCCCCAGGCGCCGTCACCAACGGAAGGGCCTCCCGCATGCATTACGCGGAACCCGAATTTGACTGTTCACCCTGAGGAAGAGAAGGCCCCTGTCGCCGCCGAGGTTGTCGAAGCCACAAAAAAGGCGGAGCCTAACCCTGAAATTGCTGCTCCTGCCGATGAAGCAGAGCCCATCGAAGAGGCGGTCATTGAAGAAGAGCCCGCCGAGGAGGAAGCCGTTGAGGAAGAACCCATCGAAGAAGATACCGCCGCAGAGGAGGATATCCCCGTCTTTGTTGAGACTCAGGCTGAGGATGAGAAGGAAGACAAGGAGGAGAGTCACGAGGAGCCTGTGGAGGAAACTGCGGAGGAGTCTGTGGTGGAGTCTGTGGAGGATGCCGCACTAGAATCGACTGTTGAGGCGACATCTGAGAACGAGGAGGAGGCGAGTGTCGCTGAGGAGGAAGCCTCTCCTGTTGACGCCGCAGAGGCGAGCGAGGAGGAGGCAGAGGTGGCAGTCGAGGACAGCGACACGTCTGCCGTGGAGGCCAGTGTCGCCGACAGCGATATACCCGAGGCGGGCACTGAGCACTAGGCCAAGCATCCATCGTCTGCACTTATTTTTTGTTTACACGGCGCAATATATATCTCTCCTGGCAATTTGATTTACTGTTTCTATTTGTTTGTGCTTGCGTTTGCTTTTTGATTATTTTATTTTATATATATATATACACATTTACAGATGCAAAATCCAACAAAGCGACTATTTACAAACAATCTTCCATTAAATACTTCAGTCTTGTGGTTCATATTAGATAGCGCTGCCGAGTTCTGGCATGGGGTTCTCCGAGCTTGCCTTGCGCACCCGAATGTACCCGTCTGCACCGGCCTGGAAGTCGTAGACGCTGTAGTACGTGCCTGGCCGGTTGGGCTCGACGACTGTCTGTGCGTCCTCTTCTTGGCCACGTAGGAGGGTTGGTAGAGGCTTGTTTAGGTCGAGCGGTGGCCGTTGAATCTCGGCGCTGTTGCTGTCGTGGGCTCGGAATAACATTGTCCTCAATGACGAGAGAGAAAGGACGCCACTAGATGCGATCTTCTCACGCTTTTCGGACCGACCCTGCCATTGGATGCGTCCTCGGGAAAGTCTGGACTGAGCTGCGGCATAGCGGCCTGGCAGGAAACGGCAAAAGAACGGTTTGAGCGCCGGTAGAGAGGCCACAACCTGGACGGTCAATATTTAAACGATATCAATGACAGTAGGGAAGAGAACATACAATGCCAATGCTAAGCTCGAGGGTGCTGGCCATCAAAGCTGGAGCGGTGTTCCAAGTGACATCGCCGTCGGTGCTTGCCATCGTCTGCCACGTGAACACGGTCCGAGCCGTCCCGGCGGCCACGACCAAGAGACCGCCCACAAAGAGGCTGCTAACAACAGTCGGCGGTCGACAACGGTTGAAGCGTTTGCGGGTAGGTCCGGTGATCGTAATTGCTACCTGCGACCCGCCAGCCAAGAAATCCGACGACGCTGAAGATGATGTAGACGACTCTGACCGGTTCTTGCTCCGTCTGTGGCCGCGGGACCAGGACGTATCCGGCTGCTTTGCAGCCGCGGTCGCCGACTTGGCCATAGCCTTGGCCTTGTCAACGGCAGACCAGTACTGAATGGGAAACACGACAGCAATGACAAGGTCGGCGGCGGTGTTGATGGTGCCTGCGGCCAGCAGGTGGTTGGCTTGGTTGATGCAGTGCCGCGGCCCAGATGAAAATGTCCAGTAGGCCGAGACAGGACGACACTGGAAGACGTCGACAAGCAGAAACACGATGGCGCTTGCTAGTACAACTCCAGCCAGGCACAAGGCCATGCGGCGGGCGGCATGCTGGCCGCTGGCATGGGTGATGCGGATGAAGAGGGCCAGCATCGACAATTTGGTCAAGTTGGTGGCGCAGTCAAAAAGGACCTGCATCGCGAGGCTTGAGGATGTCAGTGTGGTCTTTTGATCTTCCTACTACACTTGTCGGCGTTGACTTACGTCAATTTCAGTCCTGGGACGACCGAACTCGGCAAGACACCCCACACATGTTGGCCCCATTGCAGTGTCAGTTCACCCGCAATACCGGCAGCGGAAAAGGCCGTTGCGACTGTCTAAACGGGATGTTAGCAATAGATTTCCCGTTAAATAAAGGCCCAGAACAACTATACGTACAAACGCTAGAAGAATCAGCACATCGTCTGAGCCAAATCCATGGGTGATGCGGCACCGCGTGTAGATGCGGACACCAACGAGCAGCGTAGTTGCGCCGAGCAGGATGGAGAAAAGGATGAGGATCGCCGGTCCGCGCGTCCCCGAATCGGCTAGGTGGAGCGACGGCCATGAAAGCAGTTGTGCAGGTGGGCGTTGCATAGCAGCGGAGGGGATGTTCAAAAGGGAAGCTGGCGATCAGAAATGAGGAAACAGGTCGACCAAACTCTTTTCCTTCGCGCACGAGCAGAACCGGGAGAGAAGAACCAGGGAAAAGGAGATGGGGGACAAGATAAATAAAAAAACGGCTTGCTGGTTCATATGGGCTGTCCGGATAGGAGCGATATAGAACTGCCGTAGGCCTCACAAGCAGGAAAGGGGTAGCCCTGCCTCAGGATGACAGCATGCCGGTTCGTCAGTATCACCATCCTGTCATTTTTCACTTGCAAGGTCTCCCTTCTCCTTTACGGTTATGATCTCCGGCTTGCCTCCGGATCTTCCTGCATGAACTGGACTATTTCCGATGGCACGTCCTTTCTCGGTGCTCACAAAGCAGAGAATAAATACAAATAACAATAATGGAAATAAAACACTAAAACAAACGAGACTGCTGCCTCGCAAATACCAAACATACGCAAATCCTACTCGTTTATTGTGATGCAGCACTGCCTCGCAATGACTGTCACTTTCTCTCTTCTGCCTTTTTTTATTTTGTTTCGATAACGGCCTCCGATGTTTGAACACGGATGAATGATGCCTTTGCGTTTTCATCTGTGTGTTCTTGGTCCACCTGCCTCTACACTCACCATTGCATCACAATTTGCCGTACTCAACATTTTGCCTCATGGGTAGCCCTTGTTGTTTGAATGGGGGCCAAACTCGCACGTTTATTTCTCCCCTGGAATACCCTTTTTCACCTTCCGGCAAGGTGAGAAGCACTATTTTCTCCGGCAACTGAGAAAGAAAACAACCTCCTGCCGGTCGATATGCACCAGTCTCCACGCTCGGGGCTCTGGTCTGAGAGAAGACAAAGATGCGATTGGTGCGGGTTGGTGGCGATCCGCGGTAAGGCTGAGAGGGCCGGTGGCCTGGGTTAGGAATCCTGCAAGAGCGTAGACTGTGAGGCAAAAAGGGCAGGCAGTCGGGGCATGCTGCCATCACCCCTTGGGAAATCACCAATGCGCACGGCCTGAGGCCTCGTGCGAGCCTCAAACAGGCCGGGCTCCATTGTCCATGAACAGTGCTCAGAGCACTGAAGCATTTCCAAATAAAAAAAAACCGTCATATATCGATTATCGAAGTGTGCAATTATTTTTATGACTGTTCTTGCTGTTTCAAAACGGGGCTACTACATATCACACGCACTGCCTTTTCGCGTGGAGACACGATCTAAGTGGTCCGGGATGCAACGGCCGGCCAGCCAACATGTTGTTCTCCGCATAGTTGTCACAATTGAAGTCACAATTGAAAAGGCCTTCTCCGTGTGATTTCTGAGCAGTCGGGTTTTGTAGGCTGTGCTACCGGCAAATGTTGCCAGGTTGCTCTGGCCTCCAGTTGGTGAAGCATGAAGTGTTTCGGGTTCTGGAGAAGTGCAAGCCCCTCACAACAGGACTTATTCTCGTCAATAAAAACAACTCATATTCGATAAACCATAAGCATATTTATGCCAAAAAGAAATTTATGCCGAAATGAAAAAAAAAAAGGAAAAGAGAAGGAGCCGTCATTGCCTCGACGTTGGTCGCCGATGTGTAGGTGCTGTAAATACACGTGACTCGGCATGTGAACAGATCTTAGTCATCGCACGTGACCATCTCACTAGGGCATTCTGCCACCACCCACACAATCCGCTCTCTATGGCATTTCTCTTTTTTTTATTTAAAGTGGGACCAAACTTTTTTTCCGCCCTCCCCGCCGTCCCACCTAAAACTTTCTCGCCATCGATCTCCTCTGTCTCTCTTTCCTCCTCCCAACCCAAACATTTTCCCACGCAATAATCCTCACCATTAGATTTTTCTGTTCTCTATTGGAAGACGGTCAAAATGTCTAAGATCACCGTCGCCGGAGTGCGGTACGTTTTTGGATGGACGACGAACGACCATGTCCCCCCGTGCGACCGACGAATACTAACTTTTTCTCCCCAGTGCCAACGTCGTTGAGGTCCTCGAGTACTCGAACGAGACCAAGAAGCGCAACTTCCTCGAGACCGTCGAGCTCCAGATCGGCCTCAAGAACTATGACCCCCAGCGCGACAAGCGTTTCTCGGGCACCGTCCGCCTGCCGTCGGTCCCCCGCCCCAACATGGCCATCTGCATCCTGGGTGACCAGCACGACATTGACCGTGCCAAGCACGGCGGTGTCGACGCCATGTCGGCCGACGACCTGAAGAAGCTCAACAAGAACAAGAAGCTCGTCAAGAAGCTGGCCCGCAAGTACGACGCGTTCATCGCTTCCGAGACCCTGATCAAGACCATTCCCCGTATCCTGGGCCCTGGTCTGTCCAAGGCCGGCAAGTTCCCCACGCCCGTCGGACACAACGACTCCCTGTCGGACAAGATCACCGAGGTCAAGTCCACCATCAAGTTCCAGCTGAAGAAGGTGCTGTGCATGGGTGTCGCCGTCGGCAACGTCGGCATGGACCAGGAGCAGCTTGTCGCCAACATCATGCTGGCCATCAACTACCTGGTGTCGCTGCTCAAGAAGGGCTGGCAGAACGTCGGAAGCCTGACCATCAAGGCTTCCATGTCGCCGCCCCGTCGCGTCTACTAAGCGCTTGTTTCGTACTGGATGCGTACGGTCATAGTTATGTTCTTTTGACCTCTTCTCAAAGAAAGTCAAAAGTCTTGCCTGCGTCCTTGACTGGGCGCGGACAAGGGGATTGGGCGAGTTCATAGTCTAGATAGTTCGTTACGAGACCTGCAATAAAAAAATTGCAAAAAACACTAGGTGTGCATAAACGCAACGTGACCTGTGAATTGGCTTGGGCAACGCTCAAAAATGTGACCGCCGTACGGATGGAAGGGTTTGCTCGGATGTAGGAAAGACGACAGGTCGATGTTCCGTCCCAGGCACGAGATATTCCAAGCATACGAAAACTCAGCATCTGAGGAATGTTTTTTCTCGGGCAAGAGGGCGATAAAACTGCCGTCTCTCGACTGTCATCTCTCGACTACTCGCTCGATGGTCTTTGGACACATCCGTCTCTACGCTCAACGACGACACTTCCGCTCGCAACACCGCGATCTACGAAAACAGCACATAAACGCATATGCTCGGAATAGAAATGTCGAAACCACCCCACAGCCATGGACCGAAGATGTCGTCCACGCCAACGTGTAAGGGAAAAGGCGATCACATTAGTCTAGGAGGCCGGGAACGGAGGAAAACCCATGGCGAAAAACGGATGTTTTTCAGAAAGAATAACCCTCAGCAAGCCACATACGTGGAGCCGCCGATAAATGTAGTAAGGGTCTACGTCTTCACATGACGGTGTAGATTTCGTCCCTTGCTCGAAAAAAAGAAAGAAGAAGAGGAAGCAAAGTTTCAAAAAAGTTTGGTCGGCTCGATATTTATGGAAGACGAAAAAATTGCAGGAGTGGGGCTGCCTCTATATCCGGACTAGCGTTGTGGTTGGCCAGTTCAGCGATAAGAGGTGCGAGCTGTTTACGGTCTTATCGTCACGTGCAGCACCAGGCTGCTCTTTCTGACCGAACCTCGCGACAACATACACAACACATCACCAGCAAGAACGAGAGAACTGCAATTTTCTGTCGTACGACGCCTCAAAAGCACAGAAACTATGACATCGGAATCCATCGATGTGCTGCTGGCCCGGTATCTTGGCCTGCTGCACGAATACACGGAGCTGCGCAGCCAGCTGGCCAGCCACCAGGCGAGCATGTTTGGCAACCTGGCCCGCGCCAATTTTTCCGCAGAGCGCGGGTTTCGCTACGGCCCAGACCATTTCGACGGCCGAATGCAGGCCCTGGCGCGTCTGGCTGTATCGGTGGACAACAGCGGTAGCGAGCCGGCGGCCTCCTTTTCGGTGACGCGACCCAAGAAAGAGGTCAAGGCCGAGGCGGTGGAGGACGACAAGGAGAACAAGGAAAGCGACGAGAAGAAGCAACAAGAAGAAGATGCAGACAGCGGAGCGAAGGCAAAGTCCAAGAAGAACAACAAAAAGAAGGAGCCTGCGGGGCCACGAGACCCGCTGCAGTGGTTCGGCGTCCTGACACCCATGGCCCTGCGGCAGGCACAGCACGAAGCCATCGAGGTCATCGACACCATCGTGCCACGGCTGGCGACCATCAGTGCCGAGATGGCGGCTGTAGAGATCGAGGTCCGGAGAGTCCGCAAGAAGAGGGCGCGCGCGGCCACCACACAGGAGAAGGAAGACAAGAGCACTACGGCGAAGACGACAGAAGAGGCAGCAGTTTCTGTTTAATGTTTACTTGCCAACTTTTGAACGACATACAAGAAAATACAATGAGGACCGACAACAAAACACCATCATTCTTCCCCCTACTTGAGCTGCGCAAAGAGGTTGTTCAGCGCCTCTGCCAGGCTTGGGTGCGCCCACACAGCCTCCTCCAGGTCCCACCAACGCAACCCGCCCATCATTGCCGTCTGCACCATCGCCATGACCTCGCCGCCCTCAATGCCCAGACACGTGAAGCCCAGGATCTCGCCCGTCTCCACATTGACGGTCGCCTTCATCAGACCGGTCGTCTCGTCCGTCTCCAGCGCCCGCGCCACGCTCGTCATGGGCATCGATACCGACTTGACATTGCTGTAGTCGTTGTCGGTCAGGCTGGCGGCCGTCACGTCGCGTTCGTGGATGCCCACGTGGCCGAGCTGCGGGTCTGTGTACACAACATACGGCACATAATTTCGCGACTTGGACGAGGCTGTGGTCATGAGGGGATCTTTTTCGCCCCTCCCCGGGATCTTGCTCGTCCGCGGAAGCAGGTTGGCCGTCAGGATGCGGTAGTCGTCGTACGACATGTGCGTAAACGCCGGCCCGCCGTGCACATCGCCTAGGGCGTACACGCCAGACGCACTTGTGGCCAACTTGTCATCCACGACAATGTGGCCCCGTGCGTTCGTCTTGACGCCCGCCACATCGAGGCGGAGGTCTTCCGTGTTGGGCTTGCGGCCGGCGGCCAAGAGAATGTGACTGGCCCGGACGTCCTTCTTGCTGACCTGGACGTGGTCTGGGCCGGCGACAACAATCTCGGCCGCAATCGGACGTTCGTTGGTGGTGTCTTCGCCACCCGACGCAGCCACGGCGGTCACATCGGCCGACAGAAAGACAGTGATGCCCTCGTCCTGCAGAATCTTGGTCAAGGCCTCGGCGACATCGGTGTCTTCACGCTGCAGCACCTGCGTCCCGTGCTGGACGACCGTAACCTCGGCGCCGAGGCGGCGGAACAACTGCGCAAACTCAAGCCCGACATACCCGCCGCCCACGACGATCAAGTGCGCGGGCACGACGCCCAGCTGCAAGATCGACGTGGAGTCCAGCACGCGCGCCGGGGGTACAGTTTCGAGCCCCGGCAAACCCGGCCGAGCCGGACGCTCGCCCGTGTTGAGAAAAATGAGGCTGCCCTCGATGGTTTTGGGTGGACCGGCCAACGTGGGCGTGATCTGCAGCGTCTTGGGCCCGACAAAGGTAGCCGATCCGCGGTAGACGTCCACGCCGGCACGCTGCAGGCGCGCCTCGCTGCCGCCGCGGAACGAGGTCACAATGTCGCGCCCGCGCTGGCGCACTTTAACCATGTCGACGCCCAGCTCGCCCGGCGTCTTGTTCTTGGGCCCGACGCCGTAATCGGCGGCGCGACCAGCGAGGTGCGCGACACGGCCCGAGGCAACGAGCGTCTTCGTCGGTGTGCAGCCGACGTTGACGCAGGTGCCTCCGATGGCGCCGCGCTCAACAATTGCTGTCTTGCGGCCGGCAGCAGCAAAGGCAGAGGCCAGAGGCGTGCCCGACTGGCCCGAGCCGACGATAATGGCGTCGTAGTGAACGGCGGATGCCATGCTGTGGGGAAGACGAGAATAGGGTAGGCGTGCGATATGTATGGGATACGAGATGCGATGCAAGATACGCATCAAGACAATCGAATTAGATGAATGCAGTATATTCTTAATGATTAATGCCAATTGTGTTCTGCCTGCAATTCATTTACAATGCCAAATGATGTGAAGATGTGTTATGTGAAGATGTGTTGCCTACGATCTGGAGCACTTGC
This sequence comes from Sporothrix inflata, assembly GCA_021396225.1. Classification (NCBI taxonomy): domain Eukaryota; kingdom Fungi; phylum Ascomycota; class Sordariomycetes; order Ophiostomatales; family Ophiostomataceae; genus Sporothrix; species Sporothrix inflata. The sequence continues at coordinate 197,967 of WNYF01000005.1, read as the reverse complement.
CAATGCTTGTATATACGCAAGCTGCAGTGCAGATCCAACCACCACTCCAGTGATGTCAGGGTCAAGCAGGTTCCCCTCACTTTAAGCTATTTGCTGCCAGCCGTTCAAGCTGCTTACGCATGAGTAATCTACCAACACCCAATTCAAGGGGCTAGCCTTTCGAGAAGTCTAGCTTTAGCGAATCTCACATCTATTAAACATTGTTTCGTATTATGTATCTAGGATTGGGGCATTTTTTGTTTAAACGTAGGAAGAGTCCGTGGGGAGCCATTATCACCAAAACTAGAAGCCCGAGGGCTCAGGCTTCGCGGGGAACGCCGGCTTGCCCAGGTTGCTGCGGCACTCTTGTCTCCAATTGCGCGGCGTGTACTTGTCGACGATGGACTTGAATGCCTCCTATTTGTGTGTTAGCCGTCTGTTTGTGCACTTGTCCTCATTTTTGTGTCACTCAACGCTGGGCATGAACGTACCAGTGTGCAAAACGACTCGTCGCCGTCCAGATGCTTGCCGGCCGGTTTGCAGCCCGGGATCGGCACCACCTCGTCGTTGTACCGGATGCGCACGTAGTAGCCGTCCATCTTGTGCTTTTCAGAGTCCGTCAGTTCCGGCGTCGGTCTCCGGCCAATGCCAGTCGGTGCAGTAGACTTCTTGGATGAGAGGAAGGACGGCAGGTATGCAGCCCAGCCCGTAGCCGCTAGCGAGGCCGGCGGTGGTGGTGGCAACGATGTCGTTGAGGCGTCGGATGCCGGCTTCTTGAACAGCTCGACTGCGAGGTGGCTCGTGAACGGCGGCCATGTCGGCATCTTGTGGCCCAGACTTGTCAGCACCGCCGCCAGCGTCGTGTCGTGGCAGCCGCTGATGCCGAAGCGGAACAGGCCGTTCTGGCCGCTGGTGGCCGCCGACTCCGCCTGCGTCACCATGCGCGCCGTCAGGTCGCCCATGAGCCCGCCAATGCCCAGCGTCCGGTACTCGAGTGACTCGTGGTACCCGGCAAACCACTCCTCCAGCGCCACCTTGTCAATGTTGCGCCGGCTGCGCTCGTCGTAGAACTCGGCCGGCAGGCGCGTCTCGGGCCCGTGGGCCAGTGTCGCGTTGATCGTGTCCATGACACCGGAGAGTCGTGGCCGCCCATCCACCGCCACACGCGGGGCATCGGGGTCCATCCAGTGGCCAATCTTTTTTGTGACGTAGGCCAGCTCGTCGGAGTCGTTCCACCGCTCGGCCGCACGCTGCGCAAACGCCCGCGACAGGGCCGCAAAGCGCCGGCAGTTGCCGTCGTTGGGGAAGAGCGTCTCGTCGGCCGGCGCGCGGGAGACAATGGTGACAGGTGCCGCATTCCGGTCACGGTCTGGGTACAGGCCCGTAAACGCCTGCTGCATCGACTCGAGCGCACGCGGGATAGGCGTCGCCCGCAGGAAGAACAGACGATCCGGGTCTTCAGGGCCCAGTTGCTTCGGCAAAAAGCCAAGGCGCTCGACGTACAGCTGCCGCAGCCGCTGGCCCAGGCGCAGGGTGGTTGCCCGGCCCGGGTCTGTCAGCATGCCCATGTCGCAAAGGGCGTCCAGCTCGCCCCGCTTGCCGGCAGCCAGAACGGCCGTGTCGTTCTCACCAAACGTCTCAAGACGCCTCTTCCAATCCATCGTCCCAAATGGCTTCGTAGCCGAGCCGCCGCCGCCGCGGCCGACACCGGCCACCCCCGGATCTTGGTCGTCCTCCAGCACAACCGCCCGGAACTGCTTCACGGCCGAACAGTACGGCCAGAAGGGGTGCAGGCCGGCATTCTGGAACCGTGGGGAGACAGGTGTGCGCTCGCCGTGGCGCATCAGAACCTGGACCAGCTGCAGCTCGAGGCCGGCCGGGTAGAGCTGGTGCAGCTCCTCGTCTGTGTACGGCTTGCGCGGTACGAGGGTCGTCATGGTGGTCGTGAGGCCAGGAGAGGTCCGGGAAATAAAGAAATAAGACTGCAAGAAGAAAAGCAGCCTGGCCTTTGTCTAAAGGAGTCAGGGGAAGTTGGGATGATGCAACTGGGAATTTCCCAGGCGACGATGACTGGCCTTGGCCCCAAAACCCTTCTGTATTCTTTTGCGGAGAGTCCTAAACAGGAAGGCGCGCCTGTTAGGCACTGTTAGTCAGCGCTTGCCGTGTGTGCAGTTTGCTGCAAAACCAGCTCGTGGCCCTGTCATGACGCATTATTCGCTATATTTTCGTGCCTCGCCGCCTGTCAGGTCCGGTTTTAGAGGGGTATTGGCCCAGAGCACGCCCTGAGAGCGCCGGTGACCGGCGGGCTAGTCCAGCCGACGTGCTGCCGGACGGCCCCGCTTGTAAGCCAGCCACAGTGCGCTGGAGCTCTGAATTTACAGCGGTCCCATTGGCTGTGTAGCATTTTTTGCCAGGCCATACAAAAAGCTCCACTTTTTAACCTCCACATAATACAAAACGAACTGAAAAGCACAAACGACAGCCGGCCGCAATCAATTGGGCAACGACCGACAACGCCGAGTCGACGATTCCCCCCTTGAACATACACGGTCGTCCATTCGGAATCGATGAGGGACTCGCGTGCAATCTGCCTGCTCTGCCGCGCACGGCAGTCCGTCCAGGCGGCGGCGCGCCGAGGAGCTCTCGACAGCGGCAACTTTGCGAACTGGAGCCAACCCCGAGGACGATGGCACACGACAGCAGCCGCTACAGGCCCGACGGGCGCCTCGAGGAGCGGTAGTACGACGGGTGGCAGCTCACGGAGCGATGGACAGGAGTTCGAGATCACCCGCGGGCCACCAAGACCGTACAGACGAGAGCCAGCATCGACGCTCGCGACGGCAGCGATACGGCGCGGACCCCGGCCACGGGTTATACGACACCGGCCGGCCGAAGATGCGGCCCTGGCAGTCTTCCGAGACATTGTCGAGAACCAGCACCCACCCGAGGAGAGGCAGCCGAGACGAAAAGGGCCTGCCGAGGCGGAAGAAGGCGAGGACGACCTGGACGAACTGGCCCTGAAGCTCGGCCAGGCGCACCTTCAAGAGCTCCAGCAACAACAGCAACAGCAGCCGAGTGCAGGACGAGACGCAAAGGCGAGCATTGAGCTGTACAACCACCTGGTGAAGCTGACGCAGTTGCGGTCGCAGCCCGACGCGACCATTGCCACGCTGTTCCGCCACTTTGAGACAAACATGTACCCGCACATGACCGAATCGACACGCGAGCTGCCCAGCATCTTCCGCAAGACGGTCCACCAACTCGTGCGCGAGGTGTCGACGGCGAAGCAGGGCGACTTTCACGCCGAGGATCTCCCGAGCGTGGCCCGCATCACGCAGATCCGCCGGCAATTCGACCTGCTCAACATGCCCGAGCCGTGGGTGCCGCTGGTGCTGGGGCTTGCCGGTGAGATTGCACAGCTCACGGGCAGCAGCAATGGCAGTGAACCGTTGACCATCGCGAAGCGGAATGCCCTGGTTGAGGACCTCGTTGAGGCTTGGCGCATGTTCAGCCTGCCCGACATTGTGGTCGCGGACCAGGAGACGCTCGAACATACGCCAGTCACCGAGTTCCGGATGCCGACGCCCGATCCGGCTCGGCTCGACAAGTACGCCAGGCGCCGGAACATCCAGCTGGGCCTTTCCTTGCTGTTCCCGCGCTACGCGCCGGAGCAATTGCGGCCGCTGACGCCGGCGGTGCTGGCCACATACGCGATTCTGGCCGATCCGGCCATCCGCACGCCCGAGATCGAGGAAAAGGCGCACGAGTTCATGCACGCGGTCACAGAGATTCTAGCCATCACGTCTGCCAGACGCCGGGCCGTCGCCGACATGTTTGAGAGCCACCCGGTGCTGGGCGCCTACGTCCTCACACGCTGGCCGCTCGTGGGCGGCCCGGCCGACAACCAGCAGCAGGCCCAGCAGCAGCCGGCGCCCACCGCGAAGAGCTCCAAGGACGGACGGCGGGCGACGCTTGACAGCATCCACAAGCAGCTAGACCAGGCGCTGCGCGTACGCAACATGCAGGCGTGCGAGGCCGCCTGGGACCGCTTCTGGTCGGCTGTGTCGGTCCCGGACGTCGAGGGCCCCGAGCGCCTGCGCGGCAGCGGCGACATCCTGGACTACTTTATCATGGCCTTCACTACGCTGCGCATGTCCGACCGCGCCATTGCCGTCTGGAACTTGATGACCATGGCCGGCATCAAGCCCACGCTGCGCACGTGGACCTCCTTTATCGAGGGCTTCAAGCGGGCCAACAACCCGGCGGGCATCCACAACATCTGGGAGCGGCTGGTGGCCTCGGGCATGCAGGTGGACACGGCCGTCTGGACGGCACGGATCTCCGGCCTGATTCAGTCGGGCGCGGCCGATGCGGGCATGCAGGCGCTCGAGGAGATGCAGCGCCTGTGGGAAGCGTCCGTGCAAGACCAAAAGGCTGCCGCCGCGATGTCGAGTGTTGGCAGTGGCAATAAAAAGGAAGGCCACCAATCCAAAGCCGTCAAGCCGACCATCGAGCCGGTCAATGCAGCCATTGCAGGCATGCTGCGGCGGGGCGACCTGGCCGCGGCGAAGAAGGTCCTGGCCTGGGCGGGCCGCCACGGCATTGAGCCGGACGTGATCACCTTCAACACGATCCTGCGGCCGCTGGTGCGCGATGGCGCGGCCGACGAGGTCGCCGGCCTGCTGGAGATGATGCGGCAGCGCAGCATCCGCCCGGACGAGGCGACGATCACGATCCTCCTCGACGACACCATTGGCGGCGGGGCCATGGCGGGCCGCAGCCCCAACGAACGGGCCGAGTTGGTGAAACAGGTGCTGGCCGACGTGGAGGCGGCCGGCCTGGACGCCAACCAGCAAAATTACGCCAAGATCATTTATTTGCTGCTGCAGGGCGGCGAGAAGGGCCGGCACAATACTGGCGGTGGCGCCATCAACGACCAGGCCGACGCGGCCGTGTCCGTCGTGTTCCATCGCATGCGGCAGCGCGGGATCCCCATGTCGTCCCACATCTACACGATCCTGGCCGAGAACTATTTTATGCGCAACCCGCCCGACCTCGATGCCGTGCGGTACCTGATCGAGCATGGCCAGCCGGGTGGTCCTGCCGGTTACGAAACTGGGTCAACCGGCCCTTCTGAAGCGAAATCTGAATCTGCACCCGACCCTGCTGCATCTGAGTCTGGATCTGCATCCACTACCCCCCCGTCCGCACGTCCCCCGTCCACATTTGACCGCGTCTTCTGGGAGCGCATCGTGCGTGGGTTTTCTCAGGTCGGCGACACGGCCAGTGCGCAAAAGTACTTTGCGCACATTGCCGACTCAGTGTCGGTGACGTCGTCGACGCTCGAGGACCTACTACGGGCACTGATCCGCAACGACGAGTGGGAGGCGGCGGCACAGCTGGTGGCCAAGGTGCAGGCGCAGAAGACGATCCAGGTGCAAAGCGGCATTGGCGGCGAGATGGCGCGGCTGGTGGACGCGCGGCAGTTTCGGCACCGGTTTTGGCACCTGGCCGCCGAGCACGGCCTGTTGCAGGAGTAGTGGTCAGTTGTGAGTCGTTAGTAGTGTGTATGGAAATACATTCAGCATGTAGGAGGAAACCATTTCATGTCATCCAAGACAACGAGTATATACATCATATCCAGCATATACAAACTAGGACATACAAACGGCTGTCTGTACAATACTAGAAAACAACAAGAAAAATCGCAACCTGTTCAAAATGCCCACCGCAACGCCGATCCAAAGTGCAAATCCAAGCCCACGCCAGAGCCCATTCCCAAACCCATGTCCATTCATACACATTATCCAAACAAGCACAAGTAGCCCCGAAGTCATTACTCTCCAGTCTGTGCGTTCCCCTTCGTCTGTCACCTCATGACTCGTCCATCGTTTCGTCGTCGGGTTGTGTCGTGTCCTCCGCCGCCGCTTCCTTGCTGCCGTGATTCTCGCGGAGGATGTTGAGGATGTTGGTGAGAGCCTCGGGCTCGACAGTCATGTTGCTGCCGCCGTCGTTTGCCTGGGAAGAGCTACCCGTCTCGCCGCGCATCTCGCCGTTTCGGCCGAGGTTCAGCCCACGCACCCGCTCAAGGTGCTTCCGCGTGGACCCTTCAATGTACTCGAGCCGCTCGCGCCGCCAGGACTTGCTGTCGCCGGCCCGTCCGCCACCGTTTCCACCGGCCTCCTCCTCTTCGTCGTCGAGCGCCACCGCCGCCGCCAGTCCGGGCGCCTTTTGCCGCAGCTCGCTCGACAGCTGGCGCAGGGCCGGTAGTTGTGACAGCGCAAATGCCGTCGTGGTTGTGAGGGGTTGGGCGGCGTCGCTCTCGGTCAACGGCCCGCGGTCGAGCAAGAAGGCAAGAGAAGCGGAAGACAAGGTAGAGGACTCGGTCGTGGATGCGCCCTGTCCTACCAGCGTCCGCAGCCGCGCGAGCATCGCGTCGTTGCGCTGGGCCTCGACGTCCAGCAGGTGGCCCAGCTTGAGGGACGCCTGCAGCCGGCGGTGGAGGTGGGCAATGGACGCGTCATCCTCGGCGCCGTCCTGGGCGCCTGCTTCTGCTGTCTCTGTCTTGCCACCGGCGGCTGCGGCATCAAAGTCCAGCCCCTCGTAGTGCGCCAGCCGCATCCAGTCGCGGTCCTCGGGCCGCACGCACAGGATGTTGCGCAAGGCATAGAGCTCAAACTTGTCAAAGTTGCGGTCGATGGAGGCACACAGCAGCGTCTCGAGCTGGTGCGTACCGTTCTCGACCTCATGGCGGTGGGCTTCTTCGGCCGCGGCCTCGAGCGCGTCCTGCGACAATTTCTCCTCGCCGCGTCCTCGTTGGAAGGCGGCGGGCTTGAACCCGAGGCTGGCGGGCGGCTGGCGGAGGAGGGCCTGTTCCACGCTGTTGAGCGCGCGCTCGGCCAGGATGTTGGCGCTGTTAATTATGTCGTCGAGCAAGCTCTACATGAGTGTCAGTAGCGAACATAAGGGCACAACAGAAGAAACAAAAAAGACGGGCATCCCAGAAAGAAACAAACATACCACTGGCGGGTAGCCAAAGTGCTCGGTGAGCAGCTCTGTGTCTGCAGTGGCTGACGATGCCATGGCGATTGATTGCTTCCCTGCAAGGACAGACCGTCCAGTGCACTCGTTGTGTGCGTGGTCGTTGGTTGTGGTTTGTCTGTCGTTGACGATTTGTCTTGTGCAAACTATTTACTGAGCGATCTTCGCTGTAACGCGACGCGTCGTTGGCGCATTTAGAGAGGGGACCGAGGGGACCTGCCAGAGCCGTTGGTGGGGGGGTTTACGCTAATCGCCAGTTGCACCTTCCCCCGTTGTGTTTTCTGTGCCTAAATCGCAAGGCGTCCATCGTAACCAATAAGATGCCCACATACGAAGATTAGTCACCATTCTAGTAGCGCAGTACAGTGGGCGTTTTTCGGTGCCTACGTCACTCGCCTGCCGCAAGCCTCAGCGACTCAGCCTGGCTCTTTCCTTTTCAAGAACCCGACACTAACATTGTGATCACGACAGCCTCAGCTGGGCTTAGGCGGCCAAATAACAGACAACAAAAAGGAACAAAAAGAACGCCCTGCGCCTGTCGCACCCGCTCGCCTTTCACTTCTCTTTCAATTTATTTCTCACACATCTTCGCATCGTCTCATTGGCACAACACACAACCCACACACCACTTGGCCCACCATGTCGGGCTTTTCCAACGTCCTCAAGAACGGCTGGCATCCGGACAAGGATGCCGATTTCAAGAAGCAGGTGGTGAGTTTTCTCTGGGTGGAGTGAACAAGCGCCCCCCAAGAGGTGATAGAAGCTGACAGATTAGACGGGCATCTGGAAGAAAGATGACAACGGGTACGAGGCGCGCGCCAACCACACCTCCCGGCCGCTGTCGAGCCTCCGCGATCCGGACTCATTCGGACCGCCTCCCCGGCATGTAGCCCTTGGAGGCGAACCCAGTGCTGGCGGAATGGCAGCCAACATCCATACCAGCTCACAACACGCACCGCCAACACCAGCTCGGCCGTCCCTACCGTCCCGGCCGCGGGCAACGTCGTCGGCAACCGAAGAAGACGAGGAGCCCCGGGAGCCGCAGCCCTACCGTATGGACACGACCGGCCTCGACACGTCGCATCTGCCACCACCGCCCACACGCAGAGACGGTGGTGGTATCAGCCGCAGCCCGGTGCCTCCGCCATCGGGTCCTACAAAGCGTCCGACAGCCGTACCGCCTGGCCTCCCGCCTCGTCTCCCACCTCGGTCGACGCCCTCGCCCAATCCGCCCGGAGGCGCCGGCAGCACCAGCGCACACCCGCCGCCACCGCTACGACCGTCGACTCACGCACGTGTCTCTCCGTCAAGCACTGGTAATGCTGGCGGCGATACATACATCAACCAGGATGCCGTGAACCGGCTGGGCCGCGCAGGCATCTCTGTGCCGGGCCTCGGTATTGGGGGTGGCGGGCAAGCCCAGCAGCCGACGGCTCTCTCGGCCATTAACTCTCTAGCTGCAACGTCGTCATCGACAGCACCGGGGCCAGCTCAGACTGTCAACCATGCGCCACCGCCATCACAACTCGGCGAGCTGCAGGCGCGGTTTGCCAAGATGGGCACAAGCGGTGGCGTTGGCGGGACAAGCCGCACACCCTCTCGGTCGCCAGCGCGGCTTGCTGTCGATGCCGATGCCCGCTCCTCTGCCGCGGTGTCTGGGTCGTCTACGCCGTCTCTGTCTGCAGGGGCAGCGGCAAGTCTGGCTGCTAGCAAAAAGAAACCGCCGCCGCCGCCGCCGGCCAAGAAGCCTGGGCTGGCCGCCGTTGCAGGCAAGCCGCATGCTGCAGGGGGGAGTAACGGTCACAGGGCCGACGACGAGGATGACGGCCCGCCGCCGATTCCAATGGCAACGCGGCCACAGGGGTGGTAAGGGAGAGTGCAGTGGCCGTCAGTAGATGACATTGATTTTTCAGGGAGTTTTTTGCTCAGGGCAGAGCTGGGGGACATTCAGTGGCGAATACTGAGGAGTTATATGATACCAGGGCGTATCGGATGTTGCTGTACTGCGCTGCATTTTCGCTTATGATTCTATCCAGTCATGTCTTGATTTCACATTGCATCTAGCATGGAGAGGTCGTGTAAGAAGTAAGGGAAACATTAAATTGCCAAGTTAAATTGCCGACTTTTGATTCATTTTCCTTTGTCTTATAAGGAGGACGTGATCGTTGTCTTTTGCTAATATGTGCAAAAAGGTGACCAACAAAACACCCCAAAATAGGTAAAAGGTAGAGGGAAAGGTATAGAAAATCCACACGGCCAGAGCGGACCCGCCGTTACAACAAGATGTTTGAGGATCTCGGGCAATCAAAAGCACCGCTCGACTTTCGTATCCTGCCACATCGGCGGGCACGCACCCCGGCCCCGAGCCTCGTTCCAATAGATGCATAGAAGGACAACAAGATTTACACCTTGATGCTCTTCAGGCCGTGCTGCCAGACAATGATATACGGCGTGGTGCCATCCTCGCGGTAGTTGAGGAGAACGACCCTGTTAAGTTAGTATCCAAAGCTGTTCAGGGCGATACGATAAATTTTGTGCAACATGGCAACGGGGGCACGTACAGGCCATCGGGGTTCATCGACTCGCCGGTGTAGAACTCAAAGTCCTTGAAGTTGGGCAGGAGGGTCTCCTTGACGAACTTCTGGGCGCCGGTCTCGAAGGTCTTGACCTCCTCGTCGGACTTGCCCGCCTCCTGGAGAGCAGCCTTGACGGCCTTGAGGTAGCCCTTGAGGTAGGCCAGGTAGCCCTTCTTGTCGAACGAGGTGTTCTGCAGACGGAAGGAGTGGACGATGTTGTTGACGCGGACAGCAGTGTCCTCGAGGCCCTCGTCGACCTCCTCAGCGGAAGCGTTGGCACCGGTGTCTGTAGGAGTGGGGGGTAAAGGTTAGGGGGATTCAACAAAGACAGCAACCAAGACGAGATAGGAGGGCGTTCGACTACGTACTGACTTCGACGGCCGCCTCGGTGATCATGTCGCAGTCCGCCTCGAAGACGATGCCGCCAACATCCTTGAGGTCGTACGAGTCCGAGATGATCTCGTCGCCGGTGAGGATGTCCTAGGGAAGAGAAAGGCACGTTAGCGAGGCTACCATCTCGGTTGGACGTCGATGTGTCCAGCAAATCAACAAAACCCGGCCGTGCTGCCCAAGGGAGAACAGTCGGGACTCGGGGCTGCCAAATCACCAAATCACCAAATCGCCAAATCCCACCAAACAAGGCGCTGGACGTCGCTGGGGCGTTCTTACCTGGTAGATAAGCATCTTGACGGTGGTGCGTGAGGTTGAACCGTGAAAAGGGAGGAGAGGAGATGTGGTTGTCGAGGTGCGGGTAACGAAGGGTGGTCTCTTGGGGTCAAAGGGGGGGGAAGAAAAAAGACTGGCCGTCTACGAATATATTGATTTTTCTCTCTTCCTCTCCTCTTTCCTCCTTCCTCGAAAAAAAAGAGAGGGGCAAAAAAAATAAAGAAAAAAAAATGTCCTGAACTGCATTTTTTTGGCGGGGTAAGTTGCGCCGCATAGTAAAATGCGTGCATGGGTACAAGCTGGAAGCCATGTTTCGCTGGGACAACCAAAACTACGGCGCTAGCCAGATAGCGAGTGTAGTGGCTCTTGTTCTCGAACAAAAAGCCAATCAAGGCCAGGCATCGTCTCAAGCACGGGGAACGTAGACGCTGCTGCCTGAGGCAGGAACAGTCCAGACTATCACGTGAATTCACGTGACATGTCACGCGCTTAGTCGGTCTTTAAAACCGATACTAAAATCGGCCGACGCGCTGCTCCGAGGCTGCAGGGGTTTGGAATAGGAGGCTGACCCTGGTGTCAGACGCGTCAACCAGCGGACATGAGTCGCGAAAGCGAAGAGCGCCAGCAAGGACAGAAGGGATAGCAATCACAGGCAGCACTCGTGCCAATGGCCTGAGAATGCCGCTGTGAATGGTGGCTGCAAGAACGCAGCAGACAAATGGGCCGACGTGGCGTGGCGCGTCGAGGAATCAGATACGTCGTACTTGGACACAAGAGCACAGCGGACGGTCGTCTCCGTAATCAGATGCAAAGAACGAAAGTTTGAAAGGATGGAACTGGGCAGAGAAACGCAAAAACCGGTGTCGGGGAACAGGGGCGAACATGCGCAACTTCAGCAAAGATGAGCGAACAGGAGACTTTTTTGGCTCTCACAGGGGTCTCAGTCGCCTCCTGCCCTCTAAACGGTGCGCTGGCGCTCGGGATCCGCGGAGCGGCCGCGGGTCAAGCGAGATTGGCCCCCCTAAAAGGCCCAGCCGGCAGGTGCAGCTCCACCAAAAACGGCCACAACGGCCAGGCCACAGAGCCAAAGTGGCTCCTGCCCTGACAAGATCGTCTTACTTTTTGGGCTCGTTTTTGCGCCTTGCCGTTCCCGCCATTTTGCCATTGGAATTTTTAACCTTCTTTTTCCTTCTTTTCTTCTTTCCTTTCTCTTGTCTCCTCGCTCCCACGTCACTCCTTTTCACATCCGTCACCGTCTGCAATTTCAATCGACCGTCGCCGGTCGTCCCTCGTCCCTCGCCCACATCCTCTTGCCACTCACGCGCCCAGAGTCGCACGACGCACCTTTAATTAACGGCCGACGCCCGCTCCACTGCCGAACGAGCCTCGTCTTCTTTTGGTTCTTGTGGTCGTGCCCGTTCCTTCTTTTATCTAGTCTTTCCTCCTACTTCTTCGTTTCTTTCTTTGCTTTGCTTCTCGACACTTCAGCTGTACTCTCGAACAAGCTTCTGTCGACGCCATCCATCCTCCTCGACGCGTCCCTTTTCGACCCAACGTCCCCTCCTTTTTCGACCCTTTCGACCTTTTGACGACCTCTTCCCAACGCACCAACGCACAGACTTGCATGGTCTCCGTCGACGCCATGGCCAACGCCACCTTCTCCGGCGACCTGCCGCCGCTGCCGGCCTACACCCTCGAGCCCATGCCGCGCCTGCTGCCGTTCGTCTCCGACTTTGTCCTCTCCCTCGTCCTGCCGCACCTGTCCTACTGGGTTGTGTCGGGCATCTTCCACGTCATCGACACCCTCGACCTCTTCCCCGCATACCGCCTGCACACACCCGAGGAGATCTCCGCGCGCAATCACGCATCGCGCGGCGAGGTCGCCCGCGATGTCGTCATTGAGCAGATCATCCAGATGTTCACCACTGCCTTTTTGTCGTACACCGAGCCCATGCAGATGACCGGCATGGAGGACTACGACATCGCCGTCTGGGCCCAGCGCATCCGCCTGGCCCAGCGCGCGCTGCCGACCGTGCTCGGCCTCGTCGGCCTTAACGCGGCCGCCCTGGCGAAGAGCATGTCCGCATCGCACCCGCTGCTGGCCGGCGCGCTCGCTGGCGGCCAGTACCCCTTCCTGACCACCGCGCTGTCCGGCAGTGGCAGCGGCGGCTCGGCCACGGCGGCGGTGCCCGCCTTTGCGTCGTGGGAGGTCATGCTGGCCAAGGCCATCTACTGGGGCGTCATCCCGCTGTTCCAGTTCTGGTTCGCCGTCCTCTTCATGGACGCCTGGCAGTACTTTTGGCACCGCGCCATGCACGTCAACCGCTGGATGTACGTGCACTGGCACTCGCGCCACCACCGCCTGTACGTGCCGTACGCCTACGGCGCGCTCTACAACCACCCGGTTGAGGGCTTTGTGCTGGACACCGCCGGCGCCGGCCTGGCCTACAAGCTGTCCTTTATGACGCCACGCATGGGCATGTACTTTTTCGTCTTCAGCACAATCAAGACCGTCGACGACCACTGCGGCTACGCCTTGCCGTGGGACCCGCTGCAGCGCATCACGAGCAACAACGCCGCCTACCACGACATCCACCACCAGAGCTGGGGCATCAAGACCAACTTCTCGCAGCCCTTCTTCACCTTCTGGGACCGTCTTCTGGGCACCATGTGGCAGGGCGACACCACGGTCAAGTATGCGCGCGACCGCGACACCGCGGCGCGCAAGACCGCCGCTGCCGCTGTCGCCGCCGCAAATGGCAAGGCGGCAACACGGTCGGCCACATCCACACCAACAATCGAGGAAGACTCTGAGACGACGACGGGCAGCGAACAGGCCACGAAGCCGCGCAAGTCCGCCCGGGCAGCAAAGAAGTCGCCCAAGGCCAAGCCCAAGACGGTCAAGGCCTAGAAGAAAAGAAAAACAGGGACGGCCATGCTGCGTAGGAAGGCCTCCATCTCTTCTCAATCCTTCGTCTTTCTCTCCTCTTCCGTTCTTTTTCTCCCTCTTTTGATGCCTCTATTAACCCCTTTTAATCGCCTTTGCACGTCCCTTCTTACATTCGCTTCACATGTACCTTACTTTTTTTTCTCCTTCTTCTCGGCCGCTTGATGCCTACTCTTTCGCTATCAGCCTCTTTTTCAGAATAATTGTGTACAGTGGAGACGGGCAGGAGCACTTCGAGGCTCTGCCATACCTTCTCTTTTTTTTTCTAATACTTCTTTTGCTTTATTTTCTTTTTTTTTTGCTTTACATCCTGGGCATCGGACAGGCGTTGGCTCTTCTTCTGTTTTTCTTTTTCTTTTCTGTCTCTATATATTGCCGTCTACTTGTGGACTGGGCGGCCGTGGACCGTTTTGACTCTCCATAATACAAACTATTAATGTTGTTTCCCTCTTTCTTTCTTTCTTTCTCTCTTTCTTTTCTCTTTCTTGTCCTTACTTCTTGTCTTCTCTCTCTTGCCTGGCCCAGCTTGGTCTTTATGCCATTATAATCTAGATGCCGGGTTTCTCTCTTTCTTTGTTTTCTTTCCCCCCTTTTTTGTACTTGGTAAACACACAAGAATGAGCACACACGAACAGACACAAATAAAAGATGTCCACAACCAAAATATTAACATTCCATGAAATGCAATGTGCACTCGTAAAGCAATTTTGAGTCCCGTCAAAATCGATCTTGGCCATCGCCTGAGGCGCCTTAGTTACATGCCACAGTTTCAATAGCAAGACAAAACGATGAGCAATGAGCAGCCGGCGTACTAGTATCGTGGAAATCGAGTAGGGAGTGGGATAGATGGCAAGTCTATTAGGTTTGATGGACTACACGTTTGGATTGTTTGGCTTTTCGGTTATTGATACATAAATTATTGTTACATGATTTCTGTGATATCTACTATATGAGGTTAGGTTTTTTTTTTAAAAAAAAACTTACGAATAAAATAAAATAAAACAATTGTACCCCCTATAAAACAAAAAAGCACAATAAAATACAAAAAAGAAAACAGTCTCTCGCCCTTACATCAGACCGAACAGCCTCGCCTTCCCGTGCCGTCCCGTTACTCGAGGTCGCCTTTGTTTACACTTATTCTCGAACAGCCAATTTGGAGCCGTTGTTTTGACGAACTGGGCTGTTGCAGTACGACGGCAACGCATATAACTGTGTCCTTAATTTGCCCGCATCGAATACTTTCTTCGTACGACGTACGGTGTATTATGAAGTACGTGCCGTTCACTCGATACGGGTGGCTTTTCGTACGATTGAATGGGGGGTATTGTAAGACGCAAGTTGCAGAGGTGGCGTGAGAAGCAGTGGGCTGGTTTTCCTTCCCCATTTGTCGCTTGTTGCGACTCTGGGGAAGGTTTGCGGAGGAGCCCGCACTGCATCAGCCTCGCCGAAGCCACGGACACTTGTTGTCACGGTCAACCGTCCTCATCGACAGGGAACATACATCTCGAGAACATTTGGTACATTTGTTGGAGAGCTCTGCATCGCTGTGTGGTTTCCTTCTAGGTCCAAGGCGTCATGACGGCTTTGGTCTCTTTCCGAAACAGGCTGCGCCTTTTTGGCGGCGTTTGGGAGCGGGTTCGTTCGTTCCTGCAGGCACGCGTGCTTTAGCGTGGGCGGCTGGTGCAAGTGGGAGAAAGCCCTGTCCGGCCGTTCCTTCCCCCTGCGGCTATTTGTGCAAGCTCCTGTATTTTCTCTATTTTCCAGCAGAAGGAGCAACCGCTATGCCGAACATGGTTTGAGATTGACTGGGGGTGAGAAAGGGAAAAGAACGACGGGCGGTGACCGAAGAGGGTGAGCACAAGATGACGGGATGGCGATCAAGAGCAAAGCGAAAGAAGGAGCAAAGGAAGGAACGACCGGAAGGCGTGGAATGTGCAGTGGAGTATTGGGTGACAAGTGCCTGCGTCGTTGCCACATGAGGTTTGTCTCTTCTTTATTTATTTTTTCGGAATGCAGCTTCAACTAAACAGAAAAGACGACATCCGCAGCCTCCATCTCCAATGCCCGAAGAATGCATCCCCTTTTGTGCCAACACCCTTGTCCTCTCCCTGACGGGCATTGTCGTTGCAGACGACAGACGCCGAGGGCCAATGGAGTCAACCGTTGGACCCAACTCGGCGATGCTACAGAACGACAGGCAGAACAACCAACAGCGCATACAGAGTGCTGCAGACTGGTGCAGAGCGCAAAATCATTGCTGTCCGTGCACATCGAGCTGAGCTGCGCGCCAAGACCGGCAACCCCTGTCAGCCGGTTCCTCAATGGTCCCTCTCTTGACCCTGACTGGGCCTCACGCATCCCCTCTCATCCCCCTTTCAATGGCCGTCTCAAGAGGCTGATTGGCTGCTGCGTGGTGGTTCCTCGTTTCTGTTTTCTCTTTCCTACGTCTTCCCTCGTCCTGTCCTTCAATCGAAAGTGGTCTTACAATTCGTTAACCTTGCAGTTTCAATACAGAAGAACCCCTTTGAAAAATGGAGAACAAGTGCCGGCAACGACAGAACAAACGAAAACCATTTTAGCCCCAACAAGAAAAAGGAGAACGAGCAAACTAAATGCAGACCCACGGCCGTAGGTTCCGTCCATAGCTCCGAGAAGTCGCTTGGAGCGGGCGTTGACGACCTTTCATTTCTCGCTATTTTCCCCTGGTCGGTCGGCTGAAGAATCGGGGAAGAATTGGGAAGAATTGGGAATAGAGTGAGTGGGTTCTGTCAGGACGTCCGAGCGAGCTGAACGATCGGCGCGAAAGGAGGACAAGGTGAAAGGAAAAGGAAAAACCGGGTCATGTCCATCGTGTTCCAGGGGCCATGTGGTCATCCCACACAACATCTGTGGACGAGAAGAAAGGGAAAAAAGAGGAACAATGGACAAAAGTAAGATACTGCAGGTTGCGGCAGATGGCCGTTTGAGGGATCCCCGGCGTCTTTGCACGTCAAATGCTAGTGAACACCGGCGAACTTGTTGAACGGCGAAGCATTCTTTATGCCGTGGCATGTCGTGTCATGTCGTGGTTTTCGTCGTCCTCTGTCGTTTTTTTTTCCATCATCTTTTTTATCTTCTTGATTTTTGTGCCCCTTTCCCCCATCCCCTCGATATCCAAATTCCGGAAACGTGCCCATGACGAAAAAAGACGAGAAGACCGTCTCCTAGCTAGGCGGTCTTTTGGTTCGTCGGGGTCTCGTTAGGGGACGAAAAGAAACTAATTAAATCGACAAGCTTCTTTTTTGTCCCCTCGTCCTGGCCCATCCTTGTCTGTCCCAGTCGTCTCGCCCTCCTTGTCCCTCCTCTGCCCCCTGTCCGTCTCAACTCGACGATCTTGAAATTCCTCCTGTTTCCCGTCTTTCTTTTCCCTCACAGGTTCGACTTTCTTTCTTTCTCTTTTCCTTCTTTTCGGGTGTCTTTTTGACATTTTCGCCATCTATTCGTCGTGTCGAGATATTCTTTCTCTCATACACGGCCGTACACCCTCTCGCGGCCCTCTCCACTCCTATTCCTCCCACTCGTTTCCCCTGGCGCCTCCCTTACAACGGTACGCTCTCTCTAAGCGCCCGCAACAACTACCACTCTTTCTTGGCTGCTCCGTCGTTCATCGTCCCAACCTATCGCATACTCTGATCTCCTGGCTTTGGAGAGCCCGGCACATAATTTTTTTTTGAAACAAAACAAGCGAAGTGGTGGAAGGGAAGACCGAAAATAAAAAGAAGCTTAGGCCAGCAACTCTATTGGCCAATCCGACAGAGCTACATCCGTCCCAAACCATCACCACCGCACGAAACTCGTCTGGAGGACTGACCATGGTCTCGGGAACCGCCTGTACCTGCATCGACGCCCACACGATGCCGTGATCACCACCTCTGGCAGGCTACGGTAGTAACGACCTTTTCAACCCCTTTTGTCGACAGCAACCTCCTCATCCTTCTCATCCTTCTCATCCTTCTCGATACCATCCTCTGCGCTTCATCCCTCGTCTCGCATCGTCTCTGTTGCCGCCGCCATCCGCCGTGCTTTGCCGCTGCTCGCCGTCCGATTCGTCAATATCTGACGTTTTCACTACTTTTCTCCTATATTTGTATCCTTGTCTCGTCGACAACGCAGACACAAAAGAAAACGAGACAGCCGCGCCTGGCCTTCTTCTTTGAGACCTCAGAGAAATAGACGCCGCCCCTCCTTCTTCCTTGTCGTCGCGAACCCCTTTCATCTCTTCTTTTTTTGTCTTTGTGAGTTTCCTTTTCCGTCTTTTTGACTGTACTTTTCTGTCCTCGTTCTACGTCCACCTATCGCCTCTTCCTCGCCTATTTCGCGGATCCTCGTTCACGTCGGCCTCTTGCATCGAATCTCCACTTTGGGCGGAACAGGCCCCAAGCGCCTGGCGCTTAAGTCGACATTTTGGCCTCGACCTTTGGGACCCGCGAGAACGCAATCTTGGAAAATAGAGAAAGCAGGGGAGAACAGAGTCGACAAGACTCAGAAACGATGGAGACCAGAGACGCCATGAATACCAAGGACGTGGAAACCGTCCGCGGTTCAAAAGCATTCTTATACGCCATGGACCCGACCACGACGCTGTTTACCTTTTTGCTGTGAGTGTTTCTTTCTTTTCATTCTTTCTTTCCTTTTATTTTTATATCAATCTTTTCTCGTTTCTTCATCGGTTCTCCTTTTGTTATTTCGTTTATTTTTCATCCGTTCTTTCTGTCCTTTCGGCCTGCCTTCTTTCCGCTTTTTCTCCCTTTATTTATCGTCACTTATCTAGGTCTTCCTCCGGTACTTTTGTTTATTGATTTCATCTCCCTTTATTTTCTCCCATTCATTTTCAGCTTGCTTCTGCCGTCGGCTTCCGTTTGCTTCCCTTTCCCTTCAGCCTTTCAGCCTTTTCAGCTTTCAGTTGCTTCTGCGCAATTACTTCCAATTTCCTTTTTCGGACAGCATCGACGCATGCTCGCCAACTAGCCGAATTGCCTATTTTCCTCTGCAGCCTCATCTCCTTCGTTTTCATCAGCTCTGGTACTGGCTGCCACGGCTTTTATTTGGGTTTCTCATTTCTTTCCCACACACAATACCTTTATTCTTTTTCTCTCCCTTTTTTCGGCACTTGTGTTGATCGCACTGCCGTCGTTTTTTGTATGTTTGCCTTCCATTTTCATTGCGCTTTCATCGCCTCTTTTGTTCGTCTTTTTTTGGTCTCCATTTCCTCTGCCTTTCCTCCACACTTTGACACAGCAACATCCCCGACGAACCCCATTCGCTGCACAAAAAGTCTGTGCTTGATAATCAGGAGACAGCGGGCCAGGGGACTCTGAAGCAAGACGTCTCTACCCATGGAGTGTCATCTTCTAGAAATACGGCAATGCTCGCTCGTCCCGAAATAACAACAGCCCCCAGCAACGCACGACACGACGACACGCAAAAGTGTACGTGTTGACGTGTTCAGGGCGCGAAAGAGAGACCTGTTCCCGCCCTCCGGCGTCCCCGTCAGCCCTAAACATCCACTTCTGCACAATTGCCCAAGCTGTCCCAATCACACCCCTGCAGTCCCCTGCCTCATCTTCCTCCTGGGCCCTGTCTGCTGCGACGCCTGATAGGCCAATCGTCCAAGCTTTCGTCATTTTAAAAATAGGCTGCCGAAAAAGATGAGCTTGATGCATGAGCAGATGAGAGCAGATGTGAGAGCAGATGAGAAATATTGAGAGAAAAGAGGACAAACGGGCAAAGTGGCCCTTGTTTCATCCTCGGCCTTTCCTGAGCTCGTTCCTTTGGTTGGGGCTTATTCCGTTATTCGATGCTCTGTTGTCATCCTCTGACGAGTGATGTGCCGTTCTCCATCAATACGGGCACCCCAAATACGGCAAGGTCGCGGGCGAGACATCAGCGCCAATGACGAGGTTGTGCTTCCTTTTGGGCCTTGCTGGTTCCTCTTTGTAGCTCATTTTGTTTTCTTTTTTCTTCTTGTTCGCTTTCGTTTGCTTCTTTAGCCTCTTTTCCCTTCTTATTTTGGTCCTTCCGTTGTTCTGCTGCTCATCATTTCCCCATTTGCCCGGACCACATCTTGCTGTTCCTCATCTCACCCAGCTCATCATCCTTCTTCTTCCTCGTGTTCCTTTTGTTCTTCTTCTTCCAAGTTCTTCTGTTTCGAGTTCACTACATCTTTCCCACCTTTCTTCCTTTCGCTTCTCTGCTTTCTCATCATCTTCTTCATCTGTCCCGGCCTTTCCGTCTTCCGTCCTGAATAGAAATATGGAGTGCTGACTATTTCCTCGTCTCTTTCGTTCCCTCGCTTTTCAGACGAACCGATCCTTCCATCAACACTGTCCGCCTACTCGGGTCCTGGGACAATTTCAGCATGACTTACGCTATGGAGCGTGACAGCCGTCGGGACCGCGGGCAATGGCGAGGCTGTCACACCTTTAACAATATTATCTGCGACGGCGACGCCCCTGCCAACCATGTTCCCCGTTCTGGCGGGCTGAAAATGGGGCAGACCTATTATTACTATGTACGTCTTATTATTCCTTAATCCTTATTCCGTTTCTTATATCCTCCTCCCTTTTTATATTTTACATCCTTCCCCTTCTCTCATCTTCTTTTCTCTCTTTTCTCTTCTTCTTTTTCATCATCACCTTCAACCACTAACACCATCAGTACGAGGTCAACGGTTCCATCGAAACACACGACCCGGCTGTGCCGTCCACCACCGCCTGCCCTTACCTGCCCGGCCAACGTGTCAACACACTCTGGGTCCCCATCGAGCAGTCCTCCCGCCAGCGGAGTGCCTCCGTCAACTCCATACGCCACAGCAACTTCCAGACCATGGATCCAGCCGACAAGTTCGTGACGCCTCGGCCGCCGCCTGCCACGCCGTCCGTCGTGGGCCCATCACCACCTCCGGCATCTGCCATGGCCATTCCGTACGAACGGAGGCCACTGGCATCATCATGTGGCAACAAGCGCCCGCTGTCGCCCCTGCCCACGCCAAGACACCTCCTCCGTCACCAGCGCTCTGTCCGGTCGCTATCACCATCACCATCACTCTCTACGTGGTCGCCGCGCCGGTTATTTGCCCGCCGCGCCAGCCCCAGCCGTGAAGTGAAGGTGGCTGATGAGCAAGAGGAGGAAGAGGGTGCTACTTTTATGCCATCATCGGTTGGCAGCGAAAACGACGCTACCCTACATCGGCCAGTGCTTTCGTCAAGACTGGTCTCTTCATCGTCTGCATCATCCATTTCCTCCGTCTCGCGCCTGCGTCACGGTGGTCTGGCTCCTGCACCATACTACCCATCGTCGGCATCACAGGGCAGCCGTTCCCGGGACATCTCGCCCGAGTCGCTGCGGCGCTTCCTCGTGGACGATGCACCCCTCGAAGGCCCGTCTGGCGACAACGTCAGCCTTCCCGGACGCAGTGTATCTTCCACTGTGCCCGCTGTTGCTGTGGATACCAGCGTGGCCGGCCAGAACTCGTCCTTCTTCCTGTCGGAGACCGACGACGAGGACGACGATGACGACTTTGACATTGTCATCAACAACAAGAACAACACCGACGCCAACAAGGGCCATGATCTGGACTTTATCGACGACGACGAGCACAACTTCGCTACGTCGACGACGTCGGAGACGGCGCCAATGACCATTTTGTCGCCTCCGCCGCCGCCGTCGCGCACCATCACGCCGCCAAAGGCACAGGAAGAGGAGAAGGTGGACGTGGCGGTGGTGGAGGAGATCAGCTCCGTCGTGCCGCCTCTTCCAGAAGTTCCCACTCGGGCTCCGCCTGCCATTCCTGAGCCGACGCCGGAGCTGACTGCGGAACCTGCGACAGTTGAGTCCAAGTTTCCCGCCCAGGCCGTGGACGAGACCAAGAGCAACGAACCCATTAAGCTGGATCTTCCCCAGCTCAACCTCAACCTCGACCTCCCGCCCATGCTCGCGCCCCCGTCTCCCATGTCCCTCTCGCCCATGTCGATGTCGTCGATGTCGGGTGCCCTGTCATTTCAGTCACAGGAGGACGATAGCGACCCGCTCGATGCTGGCTCTTCCACCAGAGAGCCGGTTGCGCTGTTCCTGCCCCCGCCGGAGCACCCATTCCAGGGTGAGAGCAGCAAGGCCGAGTCCGAGTCTCAGCAGCATCGCCACCACCACCACCACCACCTTGTGGCTGCCGCATTGACGGGCAGCACAGCGACGCTTGTCCCCGGCAACGGCCTGATCGGCGCCGGCGCCAGCAGCGGGCTGGACGACCTGGTCGACGAGCTTGGCTGGATGGCCACGGCGATCCAGGGTTGAGATTGTATCCCTCCCCACACCATTTTTTCCTTTCATATTTTGTCAGATTTCCTTTTGTCTTGCTTTCTATCATTTTCATCTGCTGGGTTTCAAAATTAGAAGCGTCGGGAATCATGGTTCATTTTGCATTGGGATAGCGATTGGGATAGATGAGCGCCGTCGGATACGGACTCGGAACGGAATTAAAGTGGGACAATGGGGATTTGCGATTTTTCTTACCTTACCTTTTTGCTGCCTTTTCTTTTGTTTGTACGTCGTATGAGACGTTACAGAAGACCTCCATCTACGGTCAAACAGGGGTGTTTCGGCGCTTCTTCAATTAACTTACATAGGTCCTATTTTAGGCCATGATAATCGTAATCTGTTTATGACGTCGTTCTGCGCCTTGCGACAAGTGATGTTCGCCAATTGCCGGTCTTTATTTTTTTGGGATCTCACTCTAAGCCTTGTCGCGTAGCTTTGCCGCGTAAAAAGTACGAGATATCGGAGGTAAACGTCTCGTTCAAGCTTCTTAATCCAAACCCGGGCCCGGTTCTGTGCACCCCGGCGGTTGTGGCAGCGGTGCGGCTGCGGGATGGCGCGTTAAAAGACCCACAGAAGAAAGGGCTGAGCAAAAATAAGTTTTGTCGGTCTTCGGACGAAAATCGCACCGACTAAGAAGTCCGAGCCTAGAAAGAGTGCTGTCGCAAATGCCGGCGTTGCGCGCGTGAACTGGCTTCGACTGGTCCAACTGGCTCTGGCGATCGCCGGGACGGTGAGCATGGGCAACGCAGACCAGACGAGAAAGCGAATTTCTAATTCTGTCTCCTTCTTGAGATGTGAGAAAGAAAGGACCATCAGCAATTTTTTTGAGCAGTTTTCCAGTCTGTGGAAAACAATAAAAGGGACGGGCAGCAAAGGTGAAAAAGAAGAAATAAGAACGACCAAAAACTAGAACCTAACGACAAAGAACGACAAGGCTCTCACTCACTCACAGTGTCTGTCTCATCTTCTCTCTCACAAACTCAAACGGCAAGGCTGCAGGACCAAATCCCGAGAAGAGTACAACTCACCAAGACGACGCAGAAAAAAGAAAAAGAAAGAAAGAAATGTGAAAAACGACAATCTGCGAATGTCGCGCACCTTCTTGCCTTTTTAATATTCCCAGACCTCGTTCACATCCCACGAGGGGGCCTTCTTTCATACCCTTTCACGTCTCGTTCCGCCAGACACCCGCAGCCTCCCCCTCCTCTTCGGCATTCCTAGCGTGTCCGAAGTCCTTTCGATTGTTGAATCTTACGCCGCGTTGCAGGCACCGCCCTCTTGCACTCGCAATTCCAACCCAACCCTCCACTGGAGGTGTTCTGCCCGTCGACTGGCCAGTATGGATACATACGACTACTCGTCCTCGTCCTCGGACGATGACCTGCGAGACGAGTCCCCCGAACCACAGCAGGCCCTGGAGCCCCTGGCCTGTGTCGCCTGCCGTGCGCGTAAGCTCAAGTGCGACCGTACGAAGCCCGCATGCAGCCGCTGCAGCAAGGCCGCCGATGGCACAGTTTGTGTGTACCCGGAGTCGCGCCGCAAGCCCATGTTCAAGCGCCGCAATGTGAAGGACATTGAAGCCCGCTTGGGTAAGTGAATTTACCACCTGTTGCCCATGTCATTCGCCCGTCCTGACACATCCATGCAGCTCAGGTGGAAGGCTTGTTGAAGGAGGCCCCCAGTCTCGACCGCAAGAGGAGTGCCGCAGACGAGAATGAGTCTGTCTCTGGTCGCGCAGTCTGCAATGGTACTGGCCTCTTCTCAGTCATTACCGAAGCTGAACAAGGCCGCGGAACCAACGATGGAGGGCCAACTCCAAGTGCCCCTGTCGATGAGGATGCCTACTCCACGGAGCTCATGGATCTCGGCATGTCAGAAGCACCGCCTCCGTATGAGATTATTGAAGCACTGTGAGTTGTCCATTGCCGTTTCGTGTTGGTTATCCTAGCGTTGCTGATCCGAGTCGGATGTAGACACACGGCCTACTTCCAGAACCAGCACATGTTCATCCCCATCGTCCACAAGGCACGCTACCTCAAGGCGTTCCACTCGGCTCCGCACCTGCGGCCACCCATGGGCCTCCAGTATGCCATCTGGGCCATGTCCTCGCAGGTGTACCGCAAGTATTCTGGCTTTCACGACGCATTTTATCGCCGTGCTCGGCAGTATCTCGAGAATGATGAGATGAAGGTGCGACTGAATCTGCAAGAATCAAGTGAGCAATCGTGGCTGTTATACTGACCTCGCGACAGAGCCATGGAGAGCACTTCATCACCATCGGCCATGCTCAGGCATGGGCTCTTCTTGCTGCATACGAGGCACGCCGGCTCTTTTTCACACGGGCTGCGATGAGCTGTTCGCGGTGCGTCCGTCTAGTCGGCATGATGGGCCTCAACCGCCTCGACGACGAATCCGGGGGCGACCGTATTGCATCCACCCTACAGCCACCAACGGATTGGACTGAGCTCGAAGAGCGCCGGCGTGTATACTGGGGCGCATTTTGTGTCGACAGTCATGCTTCCATCTCGACGGGCTGGCCTACCCTGATCAATGCGAATGATGTAAGTGGATATAATCTACACTACCCCCCCCCTGCCTCATTCTGTCCGTGGTTTTTGTACTCACATTGATTGTAGGCGACGACACATCTACCTAGCTCGGAAGATGCGTTCGCTCGAGGCACACCACAGTCGTCTTGCACGATCGACAACATCTTTTCTGGGTCGACGTACTCGACGTTTTCCAGCGCCATCCTGGTGTGCCATCTCTTCAATTCCATCTTGCTCCATGTGCAGCTGAAGCCCCGCGACCGACCAGAGGACTTTGACTATGGCCCGTTCTGGGAACGCCACCGCAGCCTCGACACGAATCTGTCGTCGGCCTTTGTGTTCTTGCCGGAGCGGTACCGGCTGCCGAACAACTTCCAGGACCCGGTCGCTGTGCACACGAATTTGAACCTGCACGCGGCGACAATCTGTCTGCACAATGCGGCTGTCGAGCGCGCCGAAGCCCACAACATGCCGGAAACGGTGATCAAGGGCTGCTATGACCGCATGTTTACTGCCGCAAAGGAGATTGTCAACATCATCGAGAAGACAAGCCATATGGCAGCCAGCTATGTAAATTGCCTTGAGACTGTCAAAGAGGGGAAGGAGAGTTGCTCACCTATTTTCTTCCTGCTATTTAGAAAAGTCCGCTTGCGTCGTTGTCGCTGTACTGCGCCACGTCTGTTTTTGTCTACCAGGCGATGATGCACGAGAAAAACCAGACACAGAACACCGAGGCGGCCGAGACAGCCGCCGGCCACATTGAGTTCATCATGCGCTGCATGGACAACGGGCGTAGCAACAACGTCACGCGTCTCTTGCTGCATCAGACGATCATGGACGTCGACCGCAATGGGCTGGCCACGGCGAAACACTTTTCTTGGTTCAAGCGGTACAGCAACCGGGCGGTTGATGCTGGCCATTATGTACCCGTCCTGGCCCGCTCGGCCGTGTCGCGGCACTCGTGGATGCAGCCGCCCATGGCGGGTCGGCTGCCGCTGATCAACGCCCACAACACCAAGGTCATGAAGACGCAGCAGTGCTGCACGGTCGGCTCCACGAACATGTGCGAGTCGTGCCGCAAGAAGATGGAAGCGGACCAGGCAGCTGGTGGCGCCAGAAACAACGGTAATAACACCGCAACAAGCGGCGGCGACCTGACAAAAAAGCGGCGACGGTTGCAATCCCCAGAAGCAGCCGAGATACCAACAATCGACGCCTTCCAGTCGCACTATGGCGGCGCGTTTGTGGTCCTGCCACGCCGCGCAGCGACTGTGTCGCCCGCACCGTCCGACGCGTTGTCCGATGAAGTAGGGTCGAGCGTGAATGCTGGTCACTCGACATCGAGCATCGCTGAGAGTAGCTCGCGGCCCTCCGTGTCGACGCAGGGGAGCCTGCCCCAGCTGGGCATATCCTCTCTGCCGGCCACCATCCCACCAGGCGTTTCACTCCCCTCTTCACTGCCGTCGGACGTATTCGTGCCAAAGCTACAGCATCCTTCTGCCGACAGCTTCTTCCCCTCTGTCTCGATTCCTGATCTTTGGACGGGGACTTCTGCGTCTCTCGGCGACGCTGCCACGTTCATGGGGATGCCGGGCGCTGACAATGGACAGGCTGGCGTGACCCTACCGATGGATTCGTCCTTTTTGTATGCACCGTTGAGCGAGGCCGTAGCAGCCAGCTTTGACGAGGCCACGATCCAGGCCATCGTGTCGGGCAACGCTGCCGGCCAAATGGAGGGCTCGGATCCGTGGACGACATTTTTGCAGGCCGGCGACTTTGACAGCACGGACTGGAGCACGACTGACAACCAGCCATGATGTCAAAAGGAGGAAGATGGAGAGCGACGGAGGAAGACTTGCTACGACTAGATTTTGCTGAGGTTTCATACGAAGTCTCGTTGGTTGCTCCTGCCTGAAAACTCGATACTGCACGCTTTCGAGGAAGGTGCGATCGAACGGAGGAGAAATCAAAAGCAATTGCGCGGACGAGGGAAAGGACGAATCAACCCAACGCAACTCTGTTACATGAATTTTATAGATACCATGCATTTTTTGCAGTAACGATCACAACACTGGCTTTTTTGTTTGTGAGGACGAGCTATGTCGATGCGGACCAGTTTTGCGCCGTATTAGTCGCTCGTCGTCGGGCGTCGTATGTTTTTATACCAAAAAAACAGCGCCCCAGCGGCCGAGTCCACTAACACGCGACGACGCGTCAGCCTGCCCCTGTATTCTTTGACTAAACCGCGGGCAAAACGGGCGCAGTATTCACCTAACGGGGCCCTCGGGGCGACCGTTCGTGCCTTCCGCTCCTTCCGATCTCCGATTGTCTTTGTCGCCGTTTTTTTTGGTCGCTTGAAAACGACGACTTTTTCGGCCACTTCAAGACACTTTTGGACTATTTTGGACTACAGTTCAGGATGTTTGGATATGCGGCCCTGGTTTGCTTAGCAGCGGTGTTGTTCTGGCTAGACCCCATTCTGCGGGTGGTGGCCCCCTCGGTGCTGCTGGATGCGCCTGTGTTGCGCAAAACGCCAAGACCGCCTATCAACGAGGCCCTGTTGGCGCTGGAGGACGACTCTTCATTACAGGCGGCTGCAGTATGCCCCGAGGACACTTACACGGTGCACATCTTCAGCAAGGCGCCGCTGGTGCTGTACGTGGAGAACTTTCTGTCGCTCGACGAGCGGCGGCATCTCATTGAGATTAGGTATGCAAGGTAGAGGAGGCAGAAAACACTACGCACAGGGCATTCGCTAACCAACAGCACCCCCATCTACGAGGCGTCGACGGTGACACACGACGGCGGCGGGACCGTGCAGCGAAATGCCACGGTGCGCGACTCGGAGGTGGCCGTGGTGCCGCGGACGGACGTGGTGCGCTGCATCGAGGCGCGGGCGCGGCGGCTGCAGGGCTGGCGCGACGACCTATGGATCGAGCGGCTGCGCGTGCAGCGGTACCAGGCGCCGTCGGGGCACTACAGCTACCACTATGACTGGAGCCGGTCCGGGGCGGCGACGGGGGGCTGGGGCCGGGTGTCGAGCCTGATGGTGTTTGTGGATGACGGGAGCCTGAACGACAGCGCGGGCGGCAGTGCGGCGACGCCGCTGCGCGGTGGTGGGACGGCGTTTCCGCGACTGCCGCGGCGCAGCACCGATGCCCGCTGGTGCAAGTTTATTGGGTACCGCAGTGATGGTGACGAAAAGGCTGATGACGGCGCCGACGCGGACGACGCCGTCTATGCCAGCACAGACAACACGACGGGCGTCGTCTTCCAGCCGGTCGTCGGCAACGCCGTGTTCTGGGAGAACTTCCGGCCCGATGGCACTGGCCGGGCGTACGAGGAGACGTGGCATGCCGGGCTGCGGGTGCGGCAGGGCGTCAAGGTGGGACTGAACATCTGGAGCTGGGGACGGGTGGACTAAACAACAGAGATGACGACAGAAATGACAGGCATATTGATCGCATCGCACACTGCAACCGAAAAGGCGGCGTGGCGATGATTCCTTTTTTTCTTTTCTTTTTTCTTGAAACGATACGTGGCAGTCTCCATGGAGTACAGCCTCTAAGACCTTACTTCCACGTTCTCTGCGTTTTGTTGACAGACGATCTGTGCTACGCTCTTCCATGCTTTTTTTTTCTTCTCTTTCTCTTCCTTTCCTTTGTTCTCTCCCATCGCCTTCACCGCTCAGGTTACGCATCCACGCGGGTCGTCCACGTTTGTGGCTTTGTGCCGGGTGTCTCGTGCCGTACCATCCCACCCTCTGTCCTTTTGTCTTTCTTCTGTGTACTTGTACGCTGCACAGGCACACTGCACGCTGGACTCCGTATGCAACCAAGATCGCAGACGACAGGGCCATGCAGCGGGCGGGGCGAGGCGAGATGGACGTGTGGTGGGTGAGAAGTGACGAGCCCTACTGCGAATCGGCAGTGTGGTCAGGAGGATCGGGTGGTCAGCCAGCCTTTGAAAGACACTCTCTTCAGCTTCGAGAACCAGCTCGTCGTGGTACAAGACCCGCAGACAGCATCTGCTGGCATGCCGACGCCACAAAGGATGATACAACCCTGCCTTGGCACAGGATGGGGGTTGAAGAGAAGCAAAGGAAAGAAAAAGAAAGGAAAGGGGGCCTGGCCAAACGACAAGGAGCGGATGCAGTCCCTGGAGGCTTGCGCCTTGACCGTTGATGTTGATTCCCCTGCGGAACAGGCAGCATCCTCCCGGGTATGCTGCGTCCCGGCACCCTGCTGCAGAAGACTGATCCTTTTTGCGGTTGAGGGTGTGCTGAGTCCTCGTCGCCGTAAGCTCGCCGCCCATGACAAGACGATGGTGGTTTCTCCAAGAGGAAATCCGTTCGGCATATTAACTCGACATCTCGACGCACAGAAAAGGAGAGCATCGCGTGGAGCATCGTCTGTTCTGCACAGATGCTACGACGGAACCGACGTCGCTTTCACTTCTCGGAATGAAATGAAAATGATTCATGTCATTATTTCAAGACGTATTACTCCGTACGTGTATATCCGGGCCGACATCAAATCATCCGCCCATCGACTCCATTCTCGTACCAGGTCGCCTTATTTTGCCTGCCAGGTTCGCCGGGCAGGCCAGGGGCTGTTTTGCTGACAGTCGCTGACAAAAAAGGGCTTTAACAAAAAAGCAGGCGTCCAACCCCATGGATGTCGACCGACGGAGCCAACAGACAGACAGGGGTACAATTGACGCACAGATGGGAGGTCTGTGTTTGCATACAAAACAGCGTTGTATTCCATTCTGGAACGTGCCAATCCAGGCAAAGTATTCGCCGCCCCGTCCGGGCTGGTCTAGTGTGGTCTGGCCAGGCCCAACTCAGGCCCTGTGTGTTCTGCTCTTTTGCTGTACCTCTTCTCTCCTTATGATCACTGATCAGCGTTATTCGCTGCCTGGTCCCCTGGTCCTTTTTATCTCTCGATGTTGCGAGTGGACAGAGAGACAGCCCCATCGATCCATTCCCTCCCCTTTTTTCTTCGGTCTCCATCCACGATACAACCATCTGTTCATACGACATAAAGAGTGGAGGGGAGTTGAATGGGTGGGCTCAGTGGGGAACGGGCGAAACTAGACGTTTGCAGAGGACGGCACGGCAGAAGGGAGATTGTCTGTTCTGAAAACCAGGCTGCCGGGATGTTGTGCTGTTCGGTTGTTTTGTTGGTTGTCAATTAATTGTTTGATTGTTTAATTTTCTGGTTCTTTGATTCCTGGTTATTTCTTTGTTCTTTTCTTCCAAACGTTCGAGTTCTTCTTCTATTGATCCTGCTTGTGCTCACGTTTCAACCTCCTTTGATTTTTTTTGCCGTCCGTACGACATGGTTTCAACAACACTTATCCTCTGTCCTGTCCCGCTGCCGAAACATCCTTGACCGTACTCACTTCCTGCATGACTTTGGCCCCGTGTCGGCTTCTGTATGTCTTTTCTTTTTCCTCTTTTCGCCCCCTCCACTCCAAACAGCCCCTGGTGCGGGTCAGCCACCAACGATGGGGGCGATGGCGGACAAGGGCGCAGAGCCAGTCGATGCCCTGGTCGTCCTTGCTCAGCGGTTGCTTTATTTTCTCATCTACTCCGTGCGCTGTATCACCACACTGGACTCTTAGTTTCTTTTTTCTCCTGCATCTGGTCGTATCGACATTTCGCACTTGCGCCTGCATGCATGAGACCTGCGTATCAAGTGTGTGCTCGATGTACTTGTACAGGTACCGATGCATATCTCGGGCGCAGAGGCCTATTGTGATCCAAGTATCTTATTTGGCACTTGCGCGGGAGAAAGGAATCGAAGGGAAAGAATACGCTGAAGGATATTACAACCCCCCTTCTTCCATTTTTCTTCAGCAGAGTGGCAGGATTCACTGTCTGAATGGCTGTCCTACCCAACCTGCCCGACGTACCTTCTTTTCTTTTCCCTTTTGCATCTGCATCTCTGACAGGGGTCCCTTTGCTTCAGCGAGTGCAGTTCATGTGTCGACCTATGGACAGATGGATAGACGGACAGACAGGGAAAACGCATTTCGCATCGTCGATAGGACGGAGAGCAAAATGCAGGTCGCACGCGGATGCCACATATATATGGCGCGCGATATCATGGAAGCCCGCTTTGTCTAGCCTGAAGGCCTGTCGACCATTTGGCAGCTGCTCCACTGGCTCCGGGTCGTATCGTTGTGTACTTAGTACATGTATCAGCAACTGTAAAAATTATGTGCACTCGAATGTCTTTCCTATCTACACTGTTACTTGTACACATCATATCGTTGCATCCGTTGCTCTTCTTGTCGTTTTGTTTCTTTTGTTGTTTCTCATTTTCAATAAAAAATGGCCTGTTGTATCTTGGGTATGGAAGGTTTATATTCTACGGTCATACAAGTATGTCCCGTGTGAGGGTATCTCCAGTCCATCTTGTCATACTCCCGTAAAACGCCGCGCTGTCTCGACCAGCCATGCACGATCCCGAGACAAGAGACGACAATAGACAATAGACAATGGACAATAAATAGCGGGCACCGTGGGCGGCTACGCTGGGACGAAGCGAACGTCAATCCCGGAGAGACCTTCCGGGGCATCCATACTCGTAGTTTTTCAAAGTCACTGTTCCGTTCGGCTAGACTCTTGCCAGACACCTGCCAACCAAGAACAACTTAACGCACCCGCCCCGGCCAGCGGGGAGTTAGTTGGCACTTTGGCAGATGTCTTGTTTCGGAGGGCGATGAGACGAGAACATAGGAAAATGCGCCTTTTACCTGTCAGGTACAAATACAATCATGTATATTTGCTGGTACTCCGCAGTTTATGGTTAGCACATGGATGAGTCCGTGATAATGGATAGGTGGTGGTGGAGGTGGAGAAAGCCGGTACAAGTACTAAATGTCTCTCACAAAAATCACAAGTAATTCACAGTGCAGCCTCGGACTTGCTCGGTGGACATCTCGGTGGACATTTGAACCCTCGTTTTCAACTGTTTCCCTTCCTTTTTCAACCTGATAGAGATACCACAACTGAGACAGCCGGAACTACAGAAATAGAAGTAAACCCACCGCCTGCAGCCCGTAAATAAACTGAGGTAAATATGAAATATGAAAGTCAAAACAGCAATATACATGTAACACACCGATCTGCGTCCATAGCACAGAAGGTGTTGATGAAAATAGCCTTCCTACGCGCACAACAGAAGGCGGGCGGTATAAAAGTGGTAACAAGGATAGGAGTTGGGAACCTCCGTGCACGTAATTTGTACCCGCATCCTGTTACAACACACTTGTTATCCAACTTTATTTCTTCTGACACAGTGCTTACAGCAAGATGACAGATGCATACGACGTACTTGTACTTGTACTGTACGTGCAGCCTTCTTTTTACTTTAGACACAGACATATCGGGCAGAGACACGAAAGAAATATGAAGGGTTGGTTACTTTTGTACAAGGCAATGCTGCGTGCTTGTGCTCTGTACATATTGGCCCGTCACCGCTCTTTCAGGTGACAAAAAAAGTTTCTTTTTGGGGGGAGGCGGAGTTGTAAGAGCGGTTTGGGATACTACGAGCAGGATGCCTTTTTGTTGACATGAGGCGCCGCTTTCAGAAGTGTGGCTTATGCATCCTTCGGTGAAAATAAGAAAAGAAACGTAGCAAGCTTGGTCCAGAGGGCTGGCCAACAGTAGCTACGGTCACAGGATGTTCCAGACAAACAATTCTAGGATCTCGGTCACGTCGTCATGTATACGTCGTACTTTTGATTCACTTTATCACGTATGTCCACGTTGTTCGACAGTGTCAACGTGCTACCGGCTCCAGCTGCCTGACCATGTGTTTTTTCCCGCCCCGTATTCCTACTCTTGTGTTCTGTGTGTTATGAACCGTAATCGGCGGCATGTGCTTTGTCAACCATGACATCTCTTGTGCTACAGAACACGGCTAGGTTATTATGAGAGGAAGATGAGAAAGACGAGAAAGAAACAGTCTGAACAAGGTCTGGCATGTGTAATGTTGGACATTGTTGGACACGTAACACTCCTTAGTCCGTCTTTTTGATGTGATGTGTTCTTCCTCCTTCTTTGCCCGCCCCTTCTTTTTTCTTGCTTCCCAGGCTCATCTTTCCGTTGTCTTGCTGTCGTGATTCGTCCTCGACCTCGTGTTCATCTGTCACTTTGTGTTGCCCTTCTTTGAAGAACAAAAAAAATCCAATACAGTAGACAATCGTTCCACGGCCAGTTCTCAGATACACGATCTCGACCATCTGACGAGTTATTGTTTATTCGGATTTTGTGCAAGAGTACGACAGTGCATCCTCGCGCGGTGTACGAACACGGTGTAGTACACTCCGTCTCGACCTGCAAACTCTTCACCTACGACGTATTACGCCTAGTTCTGGCAAGGGAGCTCTCCAGCTATGAGCTGTGGGGGACGAGATGGACACGCTCGGCCGCTTGCTTGTTCGGTCCCGTGAGAGAGCACAAAGTGTCCGGATGGATACCTTCGTGGAGACAACGCTTGTCAGGATACGGAGCAAGGCTGTTAGTTTTGATGGAGTTCGAGCCCATGAGAAGGTTTTCATCCCCTGTCCCCCTTGTTCTCCTGTGTGTGTCCCCAGTTGTTCTCCTTCATTAGCTGCCTCCAATGGACAGGGCCCGGGCGAACTAGGCACGGGAATACTTGTACTTGTACTTGTACTTGTACAGCGGAGCCAATTGTCCCTAGAGAAATAATTTTGAGTGTGTGAGAAATAGATAATAAAATAAAGACAAAAGAGGGAAAGATGAAAACGAAAGGAAAGTGCAACGGTTTGAAGAAAATAAAGTCTGACATCTGGCGGGCGGACCAAAACGCCCCATCAGCAGAGCTAATGATGAGAGGGCGCAGCTAAGTAATTTTAAAAAAGACATGACGAGAAAAGGAAACACATGTCGAAACGGCCAGATACGCTACCCCAGACGGGCTTGTCGTCGGCACATGGCAAGAAGGGCAAAAAGGCAAAAAGGTGTGGCTGCATCAATCATTGAAAACAAAGGAAAATGAGAAAATCAATGAAATCAAAAGACACCGAAGGAAACATAATGCGCCCCAATATAGGGCACAAGATACAACTATCTGCTCATTGCTGTCATGCAGGCCGTCCAAATAGGAAAACAGAAAGGAGGTGCCGACAGATGGTGTGCAAGCACAGAGAGCACATCACAGACTTTCTTCACGAGTACAAAGTATTGCTATCTTTAAAACAGAGTACGGCGACTGTCAGATGATTTTCTCACAGACGAAGCAAGTCTTCCCTGTGGAGAGAGAACGCCAACCTCGGGTCCCGGAGTCGACGTCGTATTCTATCTGATGTTTTCTTCGTCTGTTTTTTATGTGCCCGTTTGGTTTTCGGGGCTTCCTTTTCATCCTCTTGGCCAGGCCCAGGCACGCCCCCCTCCTGTTTGCTCCTGCTTGCTCCTTCGGATCGACTCTTGGTTCTCTTCTGGCTCTCACTCACCTGTGCCCTTATTTATTTATTTTTCTCCGCAAAAGAAGTGGCTCCCTCCCTTGTCTCGCTCGGAAGCTGCCGGGGGTGAGCTGGCCAACTGCCAGGACGAAACAAGCAGCGAATACGACGTACGGGGCTCCATCATGGAGGAACGTTGTCACGCATTGTTACAGTTTGTTCAACGGCCTAACCAACGTCCGAAGAAGTCTGTATTTCTTTATGTCTGTGATCGTCCACGATCATCTCCGTTCTCGTTCTCCGTGCTCCGTCGATTTTGAGGTGCATTCTCCGTGTGAAAAGTGTGTGAATGTTTCGACTCGTGTACTTGGCACACTTGGCTAGACCCGTCACTTTTTTTTTTGCTTTCTTTTTCTAACTTGGCGCCGATCAACACGAGGACATCGATTTCGTTTCCCCCTCTGCCTCCACCACACCTGTCAAATTTGCTCTAGCTGACAGGACGAGAGCGCACAAAATTAAACGCCTTGGACGAGAAAAAAACTAGGCTCACAAGCAGGGCCCAAGGAAACAACGACAAAAAGTGAAGAAAACGGCTAATGAGACT
Source organism: Sporothrix inflata (assembly GCA_021396225.1). Lineage (NCBI taxonomy): Eukaryota > Fungi > Ascomycota > Sordariomycetes > Ophiostomatales > Ophiostomataceae > Sporothrix > Sporothrix inflata. The sequence goes on along the minus strand of WNYF01000005.1, from coordinate 163,809 downwards.
CGTAAAGGATCCGTCGCTTTTTATTTATTTATTTATTTTACTTAACTTTTTTTTCTCTTTCCAGTTACAACGTTATTCTAATTCTTTGCATTGACAACGGCAGCTAGGGGGGCCCTTGGCGCATGCCCCATCGTCAAGGGGGGGAGGCCCGCCCCATCTTGCTGGTAGGCAGGTAGTTGGGCCTTGGCTAGTGGTCTGGCCCTCTTCCTGTCTTCGCAAGTCTCCTCAGCAAGCCTGTCAACATTTTGATCATCGGCGCGCGCCTTTCACCCTTGTTGCTGACATGCATGGAGAGACAGACAGAGCTGGGCAGGATACGTTGTAGGGGTGCATCCATCCACTGGGACTAACGAAATTCTCTTTTTTTAACGGACAAAAGAGGCCCAGTGCAGACAAGACTGCACACGCCCCTCCTTGCTTGCGCCTATCCCCTGGCTCTGTTTCTAAAAGAAAGGCCCGCCGTTGTTTGAAGAGACGAACACAGCAACGGGCTTGACGACGCTGAAAGGACCGTTGAAGAATTTGAAGCAGAATCCGCAAAGCGACAGCTGCGGAGCAGAAACGCATGACATAAAAAAGCAAAAGAGAAGAGAAGAAAAGAAAGAGAGAAGAAAAGAAAGAGAGAAGAAAAGAAAATTTGCTCACTGTGCCCGGACGGCGGACTTCTTCATCGAGTTAGTTAAAGGCAAGACAAAACAGTCAACGTGAGCGTTGGCAAAAAAGACTTGTAAAAAAAACACGGCCATAAATAGGACATGCCATGTTGGATGTCGTGCGTCAGTTTACTTCCAGAGACGACCGAGTGCAAAGTTTAAAAAAAAAAAAGTGTAAATTTAGTAATTCGTGCGAGACCCGTCTGCACCCGTAAGAGCTGTCGTTGTACTCATAACTGTACTTTGCCCTTCCGAATCTCTTGCCCTGTGCACCAAAACGCCGCACAAAACCCGTGCACAAGTGCTATGTATATACTTGCATATGCTGAGCTTGTAGTATCTGACTTGTTCTTTTGTTTCCCGCTGTTTCAAGAAAAATAACGTACATATACAGATTTTATTCATTGTGTATTCCGTAGCCGTAGAGCGGTGCTTTCCTGGCACGCTTCTGGTAGTAGTAATCCTTGCCTTGCTTTACCCTCGTTATCATGCGTAAAGTACTCCATAAAAACAGAAAAGGGGAACAAAATGAAAACAATATGAAGAACATAGACCAAGACAGATGCCGCCAAACAAAGTCAGCCGTTCCTGAGTAAAGAGAACTCGACGGTGGAAAAACAAACAAGAGACGAGGCCAGAGGGGAAAGAAAAGAAACAAAAAGAGAGAGAGACGTTGACCAGGGTGGTGTCAAAAATTCCCCGATGCAGGTAAAGGAGGAGCGGACCAGGGCTATGAGTGGCGGCCCGCTGGGGGGTGGTTTCCACCTTGTCCCCCCTGGTCTGCCTGTGTGTCAACGTGTGGCCTGCACTTGTTTCGAAACAAGTTTTGCTTGTCTCTTTTTTACTCCTTTTCCTCTCCGTTTTTTCTTCGCTGTCGTTTTCGTCCCTTATTCGTCCTCTCTGGTAGGACTTCCAGGACTTGCAAGGTCAGAGCCCTGTCTTCGGTCCTTCTCCCCTGCAAATTGACAAGAGGGCCAGTTTCCTTCCCTCTGGCTCTAGCTCTGGCTCTGAACGGGAGGATGAGGCGGAGCTGCTTTCTGGAACAGAGCGCCAAATCCACCCTTGTCACTTGTCACTCCTCCGGGCCCCTCCGTCGATTCGTGGCAGTGGGTCTCACGGCATGCACTTCGTTTTCCTTTTTGGGGCTGTCATTTGTTGTTATTTGGTGATGAAAAAGTATGACTTTTTGGACTTGCGTAAATTCATTCGGGATGAGACGGTATGGGGTATGGAAGACGACGCCTCATTCAGTGTTTCATATCGTCCTCATATGGCTTGTGCTCTCAATAGTCGTCGTCGCTAGAGGGACTAATGTGGCGCGGGTCGACGCGGTGGTGGTCACTACCGGTGTAGATAGAAGATGGCCGTGGCTCCAGTGGCCGCTCGAACGATCCGTACATGCGCTCTGGTGATGTGTGCATCCGGTCTGTGGAAGGCAGGTATCCCTTGTGCCGCACACTTCCCGGGCTGATGCCTGCTGTGTTGCTGCTGCTGCGACTGCCGTCTATACTGCCGGCCATACCGCTGCTGCTGCCACCGCTGCGGCCGCTGGACATAGCACCGGTCACAGCACGGGCACTGTTGATCATGGCCGGCAGGTGGCGGCGCCTTGCGTTGATAAACCAGTTGCTGATCTGGTCTGTAAACAAGAAGAAAAAAGTAGCGGTTAGTTAAACGTTGCTGGTTCATGCCCAATCGCAAAAACCAAACAATAGCAAAACCAAGACCAAACAGAAAATCATAAAATCAACCTACTCATTTGAAGACCCGTCTGTTGCATAAGCTCCTGCTTTTCGTCTTCGGACGGGTACGGGTGGTGAAGGTGTTCAGCGAACCAGGCCCGCAGCTTGTCGGTCGTTTCCTTGGGCAGGTTTCCACGCCGTTTCCGCTGCTTGCCGTCGCCGAGGCGGCTATTGTTGACGCCACCCATCATACTGCTGTGGCTGCCCATACCACCCTGGCTGCTCGACGGACCTCGTCCCCGGAACTCATTGTTGCTGTGGTAGTCTTGCTGGTGGCGGTGGTAGGAGGACGACGATCTAGACGGGTGCCGGTGGTCGTACGTTGCTCCAGCACCGGACGACGATGCTGATGGTGGGAAGGCCGCACGGTCGAAGCTGCGGATTGAGCCTCCGGACAGAGACTGGGCGCGCGAGGGGTGCTGCTGGTACGGATGGTCGTCCATCATGTGAGGAAGACCAGGAAGCGAGGGCCGGCCGGATCCTGGGTAGTGGCTGACGGAGTCTGTGTACCGCCTTGCCGACCATGCCTCTCCGTCGGCCACGGTGCTATAGGCAGACGAGGAGGGCGGTGACGATCCGACGGAGGCGGTGGCTGCTACCTCGATCATGCCAGACGACTCGCCGTGATGGTCCAGGGGGTACGGCATGCTGCTATACCCTCGAGGGATCTGGCTGAAGCGGTCCTCGCGCTCGCGCTCCGCATCCCCAGAAGACATACGCATCTCCCGCTCATTCTCGTTGCACAGCACATAGGTGTTATCACGCGATCCGGCGAGTGATTCGTTTGCTGTGTTGGACGAGTGGGACAGCCGTGGCGGCCCAGGCGGCACCGAGGTTGCCCTAGACGACGCTGCGGTGTTGTCCGGCGGTCCGGTGTAGTAGAAGCTGAGTGCTACTCGTATCGGCGGAAGAGACAGAGATGTCGGCTCCTGGGATCGTGGTGTCGGTAGACCCTGTTGCTGTGGGGGTTGGTTGGCGCTGCGCAATGCGCCGGGGTTGCTCGACTCGAAGGCCGAGTGTTGAGTCGGGAAACCTCGCATGACGGCGACGGTCATATTGGGCACTGGTTGCGTTGTTTCTGGTGTCGACTTGGGTATCAAGATGCTGTTCGATGCCACAAAGGGCGCTACTCGATAACCTCGAGAAGCGTCCGGGTGTGTGCGAGAGTTCAGCTGGGCGGCCTGGTTGACGGTGACCATGGATAAGCAGTCAACAGAGTAACGAGGTCGGAGAAAGGAAAAAGCGGCGGGTGAAGAGCGGTAAGTTATTAGGAGCCGGCAAATAAGGTCGAGGGTATACAGTTGTTGTAAAAGAGGAAGACAGTGTCCAGCACGTCGTTCTTGGATACTGGGCGCCGGGGAGTGGGTATTCAATAAACAGTAGAAGGAAAAGACGGGAAGAAGAGAAAAGAGGAAAGGAAGAAGACGACGAATTGTCAAGGTATGTCGAGGATGTCACGGAGTTGGTAGTTCGGGTGGAGAGATAAAAATCAAGATGGGAAAAGGAGAGACGAAGAAAGGCTATATAATGTCCTTCAAGGCTGGGCCAGGAGAAACAAACAAGCAGAAAATGGGAAACAATATCCTTTTATACAGAAAGGGGAAGGCAACAAAAGAACCAGAGAAACAAGCCCAGAAACAAGAGGACCGTCAGAGGAATGAAAAGGGTGAGACCGGCAGGTTGGCAGACTTTGTACTCGTAGTGGCCTGGCATGGGTAGAAGAGGGTGCTAGGATGAGCCGGGAGTTGGGTTGAGGTGGAGGTGGTAGTGGTGGTGGTGGTGGAGAGGGAGAAAAAAGAAAGCTTTGGACTACGCGTGCGTAGTAATATAGGCCCCTCATGACTTGCGCCCATCGGGGGAGGCAGGAAGGTACGAGTAAACAAATACCTAGGTACACGCTGAGGACGCTGAACTTGTACGGAGGAGGTGCTGCGCAGAAGGCTGGAAAGGGAAGGAGGTGTGTTGGTAGAGGAAAGAGCTACAGGGAAGAGGGTGGCGTACGAGTTGACTGGCGTCAATGTGTCGAGGAAGCTACGATGGGTGGCGGACAGCCCAGCCTGGGAAGGAGAGACCCCATGGCAAGAGGCAACTGGCAAGCGCAACAACGGGCAGGTACGGGGTCCGATACAGCGAGACAGGTATCTTACAAGCAACAGACAGGAGCAACCAAGACCCAGGACCCAAGACAGAGTGACAAGTAAATACTCCGTACAAGCAAGATACTCCATCCACTGCACTAGGAAGGAGCACTAGAAGAAAGGTTTATCAACGGACGGTGTCGTGCGGATAGCCCTCCTCGCGCTCTTTCCTGTTCTGTCCAGCCCTGGTCAGATCCCTCTAAGTGGGTGGGGAGTCACCGATCGCCTTGTTAGTCGGCCTGTTAAGCCATCAAGCGGGAGAAGAACACGCCCAGAAGCCAATGTCTCCCGCTTGTCTCTAGCTTTTCGCGCTCCTTTTTCTTCGTCTTTCTCTCTGTTGCTCAGTCTTCTTTTTTCTGCTTCCTTTTTTCTTCTTTCCCATGGCTTAGGCTCTTTTCTTTTCGGGCCCTTTTCTTTTTTACTCTTTTCTTTTTGCTATTTTTACTCGCTCTGCCCTGCCCCCTTCTCGCCCAAGGATCTCCTGGGGCCGGCGCAAGAGTTTGCTGCCTTTCTCGGCTTCCTCCTCCCAGCTTAGGGTTGCCCATGGCGTGCTGAGACGACTTGTGAGGGCTGGACGTGCGGACTTGGCGGGCAAGGCAGTTGGCAGTGCTGGGCTGTCGCCGTTTCTGACGGACGAGTGCGCACCAGTTCGGAGTACGACGTGCGGAGCAAGATTCTTTTACTCACCTGCACTTGCACGGAGCAAGGCGGTCTTCCAAGGACAAGTAGCGTGCTGGTACTGGGGAATCCAGACACGCTAGGGCTCCAAAGACACTAAGACACCCAAGACACCACACGCAGGGCACGGACATGGGGCGACAGAAACAGAAACAACGGGTTGTAACGTGGATTTGCTGATCGACCAAGATGTACTCCGTAATTGGATTTGATATGCCAGGAGGAGCGCCATGATCTACTCTGCTTGCGATTTCCACGGAGGAACGACGAATTACGACTGCGACTGACTACAGCAAGAGAAAAGGAAAATAAGGGGAAAGGAAAACTGGTGAGAATCGGCTTTTGAGATCGCAAAGAAACAGATCCGGCAGGAAGGGGGACCGGGGGTAGCAGGGCGCCAGCAGGGCTCTGGGAGGGCGCTGGGCAGGCGTTGAGAAGGCGCTGCGAAAGGGACACGGGGGACACGAACGCTGACGGCAGCGGGTGGACGGAGCACAAGAGGATGCAGGCCATGCAGAAGTCGAAACAGTGGCAGAGTCAAAAGACCGGGAAAGAGGGAACGGACGGTGGTGAAGAGGAGGTGGCGGAGAATACTGAAAAAGAAACTACCGAGAAGCGAGCGACGGCAAAGGATGCAGATAGTGAAATGCGGTGAAATGGAGGGCATACGAGAGCTACCATAGAAAGAAACAGGGAAGACAAAGACTGCAAAGGCGACGACCGCCTCAAAGTCCATCGACGACGGCCCACATGGGACACATATGGGCGAGATAAACAACAAAGAACGAGGCCAAAGAATGAAGGCCAGGATACATTATTCGTCATCATGCCATGACGGTCTTTTCATTTTGTTCGTTCATTTTGTTTTCTTCTTCTTTCAGTTACTGTATAACCAGATATCCGGCACCCATGAACAGAGCACAGACAGGGCAGGTGAAGAGAAGAGAGACAGACTCAGCAAAGCAGATGCAAGAGACAGACTCAGAGCTAGACCCGCCACAGCTTGCACCCATCGGTCTCGGTGACGCCGCCTTCCTATTTTTTTTTATTCTTTTTACTCACCCCAGCTTCGTTGTGCTTCCGGAGCATGGATAGTCCATCAACGACCGGGAGGATGGCGATCAGAGATGCGAATTGTCCGATGGGGTTTCAGAACCTTCTATCGTCGTTCTTTTTGGCAGGTTTCTCCTGGTTGTCAGACCGGCCATCTCCAGCCACCTCCAGCACCAAACATGCCGTTGTCTGTCAGGAGAACCAGGAGGTCTAGGTCCAGGTAGGTCTGTCAAAAGAAGGAGGTCTGAAGTGAGCCAAGGGGCTAGGGAATCTCGACGTGTTATTTGCGTAAACAGGAAATAAAGAAAAAAGAAAACGGCGGCCGCAGCCACATCATGATCACCACCATTGTTTCATTCAACTGGCACAGGCCAACAGGACGGGCCAGGGGGAGACTGGGAAGAGGCGGATATAAGCACACACGACTCGCATCTTGTTGCTTGTTGGTGAGCTTTGGTGTATCCTCTGGTGACCGAGCGCGGGGCCTAGCAAAACGATGTGCAGTGCGCACTTTGTATCTGGCCAGTCGTGGCTGCAATCAGATACAGATGCAAATGAAAACGATACACGGAAACGACGTGGCAGATGAGACCCCCGAGACATCACCAGGGGGAGAAGAAAAGACCAGAGAAGGGGGCGTGCATCTCACTGCTTGAGTGATAGACATGCATTTTGTACTTGTAAGATACAGGTACTGATATCTTACAAGCACGGCTACGGGATTACAAGCAAGCTGCTTTGCATATGGCCCCTGTCCCTGCCTGGCTGTTCTGGTCTGGATGTGCCCCTTGTTCGTATTCTTTGAGCAGAAATGCGCTGGCTGGGGGAGAGAAGTAAAGTACAAAATACTTCAGCGGGTATAGCCACGACCTTTTTGTAAGTTGCATCCGTCATCATGAACGACAAAGGACAAAGACAGCTGCCTAGCTACGAGTCTAGACAAGGACTTAATGCGTCTTTAAATAAAGGACGGGAAATATACGACGTACCAGCAGAGTGTGTTGTTTGTCGTCTGTGGGTGCATCTTGGGTCTTGTAGAGGGATTTTCTGGCATAGCTACAGCGTGTTATTGTGATATGGCATGAATATATTTTGTTTTTCGTCTTCCTTTCTTTCTGTCTCCTTTTCTTATGTTTAGTATTCTCGGCCTCGTATTGTCGTTGCTTTTGTATTCGGTGCTCCTTCCTTTTTACTTACTTCCCCTTCATTTCGGTCTTTCCCCCCTTTCTCAAATGCATTCCACCATTAGCAGCTAAAACAAGCTTGGACTGTGCTCGTCCTCGGGCGACTGGAAGGATGACCGGCAGCCTTGGGTCGAGATCGTGCTGAGGCAGAAACAGAAATAGAGAAAAGCTAAAAGGAGGTGTGAGAGACGGCCCGAGAGGAGCTTAGATGCGGATGTCGAGCGTTGCGGTCCAGATGCTCACAGACCGACGAGAGAAACAAGACGAAGGAAGCTCGCCGATATGCACCAAAACGAGGGAAATACATTTGATATGCAGAGCATGAAACAAGGCTATTGGCACCTTCCCTTTGTCTGTTTTTTGTCTCTTTCCAAAAGAGACAAAAAAACAGACGCAGACAGAGTCTTGGAAACAAGCTAGGTATGCAGACAGGGAGAAAAGGGAAGGAGCAAACACGGGCGACATTCTGCATAGCTCCACAACCACTGCAATTTCGACGTTCAACACTGTAAAAGAGGGAAAGAGGGACTGGCGTGCTTGCTTTTGGGGCGTGCAGGGCAGGCGCTAGCAAAGCAAAATGTAAGATCGAGGAAAGAGTTACCGGAGTACATGGTGGCACTTGTCGTTGGAGATGTGAAAAGAGACTAGGAAGGAGCGGATGTGAGACTTTAGGGGGTGTGCGCTAACAACTCCCAGCAATGCGTGTGGTGTCGCAGTGTGCTATTCGTGGCTCAGCCCACCTGCCAGTCGAAATGCACTAAAAAGGCACTTAGAATGCACTTGCCATTTCAACACAGCCAAGGCCATAGCTGTTGTAAGAAACTGTTCAACTTTGTCTTCGTACCCGGCAGGTACGATGGGTAAGACGGGCGGAATTCAGGGCAGGAGAAACAAAGCAGAAAAAGCCAGCCAAGAGCAGACTAGAAGGAGATCACCAACAAAAGAACAAAAGAACCCTTTTCTCGCTCACCAAAAACATGCCTCGGCTCGAACTTCGACAACAAGACAATGACGCGTGAGGAGAGCAGTTGCTCGTGCTTGATTCTCGACATGGCCTCTCTCCTACCCCCCCTCTACGACGTATCTTGCGTTTTCTGCGCGCTCAACGTCCTTTTGTTGCCGTTTGACGGTCCTTTTCTCCTTTTGGCTTTGTCCTGTGAAAGACAGAAGACGCTTGGCGCTGTCTTGGAGGCCGCAAGGGGTGGGCCAGACGTGGAGCTCGAATCGCGAAGCTCGGCGCGCGGAGACCCATGCCAGACTGGCAGAAAAGAAAAAAAAGGAAAAAGAAACAGTAAAGGCACGTCAAACGAAACAGGGCTAGACAGGAGACAAGGGGGGGTGCAAGACAAGGTGCAAGACAAGGGACAAAGAGACGAGAGCGACAGAGCATAGCGGATGGCGAAAGGGCCGGGACCGCCCAAGAAATGAGTTCGGCCCCTATCTCGGGCAAGGCAGAAGAGAAGCACCGAGCGAGCAACGCCTTGAAGAGGGATCCAAGCCCTAGGAAGCAAGCCACAACGGGACAACTGTCTGTCCATCGGTGGAATCCAGGTCCTTCGGGACGCTGTTCGAGCAGGGCTGCCCTGTTAAGGCTGCTGGAAACGGCTGCTGGATCTGGCTGGACCTTGTCTGCTTGCCTCTTCCGCTCGCCGGCGCACGCGCCAGTTTGTTTCGGCCGCAGCAGGTTAGGATTCAACGCGCGCGGAACCGACAGCCATATTACGGAGTGGCCAGGTTCCGGGGCGGGTGAGGATGAAAGGAGTTGTTCGCCGTTGAACGCAACAAGGGCAGAATGCAAATACTTGCCTGCTCCACGGCCAGGGGCGCCCGGGGAAATAAAAGGTGCGTCACGAAACCTTATTGTGAACCCTGCAAGAAACGGCCTGGCCATGAAGGGCTGCGATGATGTTGTCTTTAGAGCGTGCGTTTTGTTGTGCGGAGTACGGAGTGCTTGTTACATACCAGGAGACAGAGACACACACAAACAACATAACACGCGCAGAAAACATGCCAACCACGACCTCGCCTCTGAGGACAATCGGTTTGGCCACTGTGGCCTCGCACGTGTTGGTCCTGGCCCCCTCCCCCTTTCCCCCAATTCCGGTTCGACAGCGTGGCTGTCACACGAAAGGTTCCGAGACAACCCACAAAGCACGAGCAGGAACAATGAGACGAGCGAACGTTTCTGCCCATCGGCCTGCGTGAACGACAGAACGAGAGAACCGCGCTCCTGCAAGGGGCTGATCTCTCCTGTTCCAAGCACAGCGCAGTGGCCCTTTCTGCCCTTGTGGGCTAGCGGCGGAGGCGATCCTTTTCTTTTCTGTCTCGTCTTTTTGACGGACGGACGACTGACAATGCAGCTGTGACCGACGCACGAAGTGGGCAATGGGGGGAAGAAAGACGAGAGAGAAGAGTCAGGAGAGCACAAACGACCATGACAAAAATAAAAGAAGAAAAAACAAAAAACCCCAGAGAGCAACAAAGGAAGAAAAAGGGAAACGGAAAAAAGCCCCGAAGACAAAGTTTCCACTAATACGGAACCTTGTCATGCAATGGCACTTGACCGTGAAGTGGTTAGCTTTGGCAATCCCGTTTCTTCTTCTTTTTCTGTCCGCTTTGCTATCTGTTTCTTCTTCCTTTTCTGCTTCTCTCTTGTCGTGTTTCTCTATTTCTTTGACTCTTGCCCAGCTAAAAGAGCTGCTCCATGTGCCGTCTGGGGCAAAAATAAAACCATGGCAGACCGAAAAGCAAAAAGGCAAAAGGCTACTTTAGACACTACTCCGACTAGACGACTGGCAAACCACTGGTTCAAGTGGGATAGCGCCCGTCCCTAATCTGATCGACACTGGGAATCTCCTCACCCCCTCTCCCTACGATGGTACGGAAATACGATACGACCATGAAAGTTTGACCACCTGTCGTGAGGGTGGGACCTTTTTAGAGTCCCTTTACAACCTTCCCTCTTTCCCTCTTTTTCTTTCTTTGTCCAGTCCACAGCCCAGCCCCATTTCGTGATGATTTGACAAGTGGCTCTGACCGGCCCCCCCGGTGCCAGAGGGAGAAAAAAGAAAGAAAAGGGGAAGAAGTGGGGGGTGTATCTGACAGAATGTGGTCTAGCGGGCAGTGGAGACCCGTTTTCTTCTTCGACAGCACGGCAGCAGGCACACACACACACACAGACAAGAGACACACGCCCTTGCACCTCTCGGAAAACCAGAAGCCATGCATGGGCGGCCGGTTCGATGATCTTCAGCACCCACTGCCTGGGATCCGAGCCAGGTAAAGGGGAAGCAAGTGACAGCCAGTAGCCTCGTGCAGGGCCAAATAAGATACGTAGACGGAGGAGGCTTGCGGTGCAAAGGAGGAGAGGTCCTAGCGAACAGAGGACAGAGCACAGGGTAGCGGCTTTTTTCTGCATCCATCTGCACGAGAGGGAATGGGGAAATTCGAAGTCGAATAATGGTGAAAAGAAAGACGTCAAAGGGGAGAGGTGGTGGGGTTTGCAAGCTCACGGACTGCATGTTGACAGGAGAACAAAAAATATATCAAAAAAGAGCGGCATAGAAAGTCCCGCGATTGGCAGGCCGAGCGGCGCGTCAACCAAAGAAAGACGACGACACACTACGGAGTACTACCATCACTATCACTGACACTGTCGCCTTCACACTCAAAAGGCTTGTCTTGCCTGCCGAAGATCGTGTCCTGTCCGTCAGTCAAGCCAGCCCCCAGCCCATCCCAGGCGGATCCCCAAAATGCACAGGGCTCCCAGGCTTCGAAGGAAAAGCTTGGCGCCCGTCACAGAAAGGATGCAACATAGTGCACAGATACGACTACAAAGTACAAAGTACAAAGTACAGTCCACCACTGTCTCATTTTCGGTCCTGTAGGTTTTGGGGTCTCTCGTGCTCGGTATTCCAGGTCGGGCACGGTGGGTTTTCCGTTTTGTTGGAGACGGGTGAAAGGAGAAGAAAGGTCCAAGACACCCATAATACGGGTACTCTGTGAGCCGCTGGTGAAGTTGCGATTGGTCCCGCAGGTTGCTCCGCCGCCCCTTTTTCACGTCGTACTTGTACTATTTGACATTTACATGCTTTTTGGTGCTTTTTGGTTGCTCTTTTGGCTTGTTTCTTTTCTGCATTCTGATTCTTCAGAGGCTGCGCCTCATCTATCCCAACCTGTGCCTGTGCCTATACCCTGTTCAACAAGCTACCGCGCTTTAGTGCACTTGCTGCTCCTGTCTTCTTTTCTTTTCTTCTGTCTTTGAAATCTACAGGTCAGCAGAAACCACCGGAACACGCTCCGGAACACGCTCCGGAACTAGGGTTCGCGTCTGCCCAATCGCAAGGCCCAACTATTTTGGTCTCGTTTTGACAGCGATCCTCTTTTTTCCTTCCGTTTCTGAGGGCCCCTCGGCCCCGTTTTGGATCGCACTATGCACGCCGTATTTTCTATCCTTGGTCCGTCGATTTTTTCTTCTTTCCTTTTTTCCTTTTCCGTTTCTTTTTTCTTGGCATGGCAGTCGAGAGAGCTCCACTTGTCAAAGGCAGGAAGAGGGGGGGAAGAGGAGAAACTTAGACAAAGTCGCAGGAAACTCGTTGGAAACTCGTTGGAAACTCGTTGGTCCAGGAAAAGGCGAAAATCACCGAAGGAAAGGCGCAGAAGCCATTCCGGAGACTCGGCGAGACGAACGCCAAGCCCAAACCGATTCCGACGACAAACTAAGAAAAGCAACTGCGAGGCTACAGGAATATGGAACCGGCCTACGAATAATACGTCGAGTCTTGTCATGACCACGAACACACACACTCGGTGTAGCTTTGTAAGGCTGTCCGTACAGGTAACAACACAGCCTCGATATCAGGGTTTCCGCACCAACGTATACGAAGATGACTGCTCTCGTTGTCCTCCACACAAAAGTGCCTGTCATCTCTCGTTTGACTAGCCGTTCTTGAGGTCGGCGACCTCTTACTCAGTACTTGGGGACATTGTCTGTTATGTGAACCCGGATGGCTGCTATATTGTGCATCTTCCGATACGAGTTGTTTTGGCTGCCATGTCCACGTCCTCGACGCGTTCGATGTGTCAACGACCTGGGAAGCGCGGGGAAAGGAAATCGACAAGGGACAGGGGACAATGGCTGACAACGGACTGCCAACAGACAGCAACTACCTTACCAACAAAAACTTGCCCCCCAGATGTTCTCGGTATCTTTTCCTCCCCCTGTCGGGAAGTTCCGTGACCACAACTGCTGCCCTGCTGCCATTAGAACAAATTTCATCGACTAAGCATACATTATCCAGAAAGAAATAATGTGATTCGATATGATAATATACCGAACTTGGCCGTAGTCTCGTATCCTGTTGTACACACAATTTTTTCTTGAAGGAAAGAAAAGAAAAGAAGAGGTACCCAAAAAATCACATATATCATACATTTGCTTTGTCGTTGGCAGGGGTCGTCTCGTTCTCCGGTCAAGATACGGAGTCCTTGTCAAACAACCGCCCTTTCACTTGCACAGACATACTCGACCAAGAACAAGAACTGGCGGTGTGCTTTGTGCTGTGTGCTATGTGCTTGTGCTTTGTACGCTGCATGTCGTGCGGTGTCGTGTGGTGCCGCCGTGGTTTCGTTTGTGTTTCTGTGCTTGTGTCTGCGTACTCTGTATCTGTGTTGCCATGTCTGTCTCTGTCTCTGCCTCTGTCTTTTTTCCCTGTCGTGTCGCCATGTCGTTGCGTTTCGTCGAGAACAAGGCGCCGCTCCTCCCCCCTTCGTGAGACCTCTCTCCGTCTCTCTCGGTGGCAGGCCAATCAGTCCCAGCGCCATGAACCTGGAAGGGGGTTTTCTTTCTATCTTCTGCGGGTCAATTGGCCGTGTGTCCAAGTGTCTCGAGGGTGAAGATGTACATGTGGACGTGTGTACTAGAGTACGTGTTCCTCGTACACGTCCCTGGAAGCTTGTCGGTTGGTTTTGGTACGGCCCTCACAAGGAATTCTCTCGTCTTGTTCTTTTTGACCATGTCTCCCGTCACAGATGACCCACAATGCTCCCCGTGCCGTCAATGAAATATTTTGAACTTCTAGGCTCAATCCAAAAAGACCATCCGCATACTTGGAGATAGAAGATGATGAAGCCAAGTGACGATAATCAGATACAGACACAGACATATCTTCCGCCGGTACTTCGGCACGGAGTAGGGTACTTTTGTGATTGATAATGAATGAAGTACGTTGGATGTGGAGGCCATCGAAAGGGTGAACGAAATACTCTCTTTGTTTTATGCAATTATCTAGGTCTATTTTATATATTTATATTGAATTATTTTCATGCACATTATTTTAATTCATTTTATTTAAATCTCTACATATATTTTTCTCTCATTTGTAAGTACATCATTTTACATCATTTTAGTTTGTGCTTCTTTAAAAACGATATCGAGCATCCGCAGTCAGCTGTCAAATCCCACGATTTGTTTTCCCCGCTTCATTTTCCATACAACACCCCTTGTTCTCGCAGGCAATGCAACCCAACTATTGTCGCGCTCTCCCTGTCTTGAATCGGTATTCAAGTGTGACCCTTTCTACTGCAATGCAATGCAAAAGGTACTGCTTTTCGCCTCTCTCCCCAATCTCCTCTATTGCCCCCTCCATATTTTGTGCCTTGCCTCATTGTTTGGTACTTTCTTTTACTTCTTTATTTCTTTACTTCTTCCACCCTTCACTCTTCACTTTTTCCTTTTCCTACTTTCCCCCTTTTTCTTCTTCCACTTCTTCCCCTTCCTCCCCGAGGGGCCGTTTTCCCCATTCTGCTCCCCATGTGTGGCCTGACCGTTGAACCCGTCCCCTCGATCGCCCACATCGTTTCTCGATATTTTACTTTGCATGCCCGTTGTCGGGATCTTGGAGCTAAGATGTTTGATGTGAGGAGCGTCTTGGTCGTACCTTATTTCACCCCTGTTGCATTTGACGTACGACAAGTACTTTCTAACGTCACACTGCGACTGGAGAAGGAAGGAGGTTCCATTTCCAACGTCACCCAAGCCCACAGGGCCTGGACCTGGTTCTCTCGCCTCTCTTCGCACTGGCTCTGACCGGGCCAGGGTCCCTGGGTCCCCCAGCAGTGTCTATTAGTGTCCATCAGTGTCGTATTGTCCCTCCCTAAGGATGTTCTGCCAATCGCCATTGCGACTGCAACGGTAGGAAAAGTGGAGGGTTGCACTCGTTATTTTTTCCATTTTGATAGAGTGCCAGAGTGCAGCTTTCTTTCTTCATCTCCCCTTGGACGTTTCGATTCCTGACATGGCCCTTGCCTCCTTGCAAAAGTACAAGTACCCTCCCGAGCCAACCCCATTCTGAAGTTCCCTTGCGTTGTCACACCAAGCTTGGCGAGCGAGCTCGCCTCGCTCGCCAAGCCCACCTTGTTCCGTCGTTATCCTGTTCTAATAGCACTGCCCGCCCCAAATCCCACATCCAGCCCCGAAAAAGGACTTTCCCCGAGGTGTGCGACTTGTTGTTCCAACCCACCCCAAGGGATGTCTTTTCTAAACTTCCTAAAGACCGATGTTCAGAGACGGGGCAAGGAAGGAGTTTCCTAAACAGGAAATCATTACAAGGGAGCCTGAAGCCTGGTGGAAAGCCGAGTCTACGCGGCCGGGCGACAAGATGTAGATCGTATCGTCAAGACGGCGGCTGATTGATGGATTATCGAATGCCTTGAAAGTTTTGAAGTTGGTCGGCTTATCCAATCGTTGAATGTCGATAACTGCAAGGCTATTGTCGGCCGGTCTGCTATTTAGTGTTAAAATTTTGGCTGTGTCGTGACTGTTGCTTTACAATTTCGTGTCCGAAGCGTCGTCTTTTGTTGGGATGCCCGCTAAGACGGCATTTGACCATTTCACGTCATAGACCCTGGAGAAGATGGGAGATCCTCAAGACAACAGGCCGTGCTTGATGATACAACGATGGGCTGAGACTACCAGAAAACCATCACGAATCTAGATTGTGTTGCGAGCGAGTGAGGCTATGCGGACAATGTTATTTGTTAATGCCTGTTATTATGCAAATCTTACGAGATCTGGCAAATCCTTGCGAGTTGATCTACGGAGATGGACAAAAAGTCGACAAGGAAAATGACGAGAGAAAAAAAAAACATTCATGTTGGCAAATCAAAGAACCAACAGCCTTATGCATCGTTAGCTACTGACTCCTGAAAACAACTCGATGTCAAACGACGCTCCAACAGCTGTCCGACGTCGTCTAACAACTCGGCCGCCTCCCATTGCCCCCCCACACCCTCTTACCGTCTTACACACTTTTTTGTGACATGTCATCTCTACCCAACCTGACGGCGGCACCAACATGCACAAATGCACATCCACAGCCCAAATCCAACAGAGGTTGGGGATCACAAAACATGCCCAAAGTGCTAGAAACGTCCAAAATCGACATATTGAACGGATGCAGAAATGAATCCCTCCCAATGCGTTCCTCCAAGAGGCTGAAGAGGCTGAAAGGCATTTCTTTCTTCCCTTTCCCTTTTTCTTCAATGGATCAGAAAGAAAGATGCAGAATTTCGTCTTTCCCATGTTGCTCTCTCGACCGCCTGTCCTACCCGTTTGCCTCCCCGACGCACATCGCCATCGGACCACATAAAGAAGGTTTAGAGTATTTTGCATCTGCACGACCAACAGCTAACGACGCCCCCGCGCCTCTTTTCTTTTCTTTTCCTCTTCTTTTCTTTCTTTCCTCCTCTGCGGATAACGCCCCCGGATGGCTTGACCGCCTCTTTTTTTCGTCTTTACTCTATTGTCACTATTTGCATTCTATTTTATATCGCGTAAAGCAGCTGCAGGTGTTACAGCCGGACTTCCCTTGACAGACTAGCATTGCGATCAGACATTGCGTACTCTCTGTTCTGCGACTAAGCCCTGCCATAATCAATGACTGTCACATCTTGTGTCCACACCACCCACAGGCCAGCCACCCACCTGTATTTGATGTACTTGGGTGTTTTGAATGTGTCAAAAAATAGGGCGGTGTCCTGTCGAGGGTTTTTTGGGTTTTTTTCTTCTTTTCTTTTCTTACCGAGGACCCTCTCTTTTGTCGTTTCGACATTTGACCCTCCTTTTGACAGGTGACCCAGGAAAAAACGTCAGAGAAAGGCGAGGCGATCATCCTTGGACGTTGACGTGGGCCTGTGTGTTCCTTTGTCCAGACGATTGGGACCGGTAGAAGGACTGCCGAGAACCGACCATACGAGAATGATTGACTTCCACAAGCGTTCGTACTCACAAGTACCTCACTGCCCAGACTATTCAGACTACCCGTAACAAATAGGCACGGAAAATAGCGACAAACACAGCTAGTGCGCTGTCGATCGGGTTTGTCGATCAGTGCTGAGGGGATGTAACGAATTTGAGGGGACTTGGAGACTGAGGGGAACACTTGACATCCACTACTTCGACTTTCTCAACCTGCCATTCTCCGCCCCTTCTCAGTCCAGCCCTCTTATCAGAGCGGTGACAGTAAAAAAAGTACTTGTAAACCCCGGAACACAACCCGCTCGAGCCGCTGTCTGCCTTTTTTTTTTTTTTTTTTTTTTTTACCGTCCGCCGTCGTTCGTCTGTCATCCGTTCCCGCTGTTCGTCAGTGGTAGTCGAACGGAAAGGCTATCAACCGAGGCTTGAATGTCTGCACACAATGCGTAAGGAATCGTATGTTTCCATGTCGATCTTTTCCCCCTCCGTTGCGTCGTAGTGAGAACAAAACAGCCACGACTGCCACGAGTACAGGTACCCGTCTGTCAAGACATTTAGACATTGCCATGTGTGTCCCTAGACAAGAATGTCATTGTAGCTGCATTGGCTCCATGCACTGCCATGCTTTCTTTCGTATGGAGAACAACGTGAGCCCCATCCCAACGCAACGTGGTAGTGTCAAAAGTCAATCGGCAAAGGCGAAAAGGAGAAAAGCGAGCGAGGTAAGACACGAGGAGACGACACAAAAAGAGGTCGAGAAGAAGAAAAAAGCAGGAGTCTCCACGAAGTCCAAAAACAACAAGGAAAACAAGGAAAACGGGCAGCCTAAATTCTTGGAGGGTGGATCGGGTGTGGTCCGAGGTTGGGAAAGTTTGCCAAGGGGAAAAGTCTCGAACGGATCGACACAGGTGGGAGTGGGGGGAAGCGCCTTCCCCCTCCCTGGACCGACCTGAACCAACCTCCTGGAACAGGACCAAACGACCAAACGGCAAGAGACAAAGGCAGGAAGGAGCTCATGGCGACATCGACAACGACCGCTACAGGCACAGGCACAGATACGAACACATCTAGACACACATATACTCCGTAGGCGGAAGACTGACACATCTCGACAGACACTTGACGCGTCGGCATACGAATGGCCGCGAAACTGGGTGTTCACACCAAGAGTGCCGACGGGGGTGGCCGCTTATGTAAGTACGTTCTCGTTTGGTGTAGGCTGGTCAGTCAACCATCACGATTCTTGTCTGTTGTCTGCTGTCTGTTGGCGACTAGTCGCTGTTGGGCTGTCGACGACTGGTGTCACGGTACATCGGACCTGGACGTCGTTCACCGGTCCAAAACAACGAGGAATACCACGAAGGCAGCCAAGGGATGTTTCTTCATCTCCCGTTGTTGCTTTTTTTGGCTTCTTTCCTTTCTCCTCTTTCCTCTTTTTTCTTCATCCACCGTACGGAGTATGCGCGAGGCTCCTTCGCGCCTTTTCCCCTGAGACATGGCGAGACACGCGCCGCGCCACGCCCGGAGAGAATCCCGGCGCACTTTTGTTTTTTTCTTCTTCGTCTTTTTGTGTTCTGTCCATTCTCACGGCTTCGGTGACAGCTTCGTCTTTGTTTTTCGTCTTTGCTATGGGGCCGTGAGCATATTATGTTCTTTTTTTCGACTCAATACTCCGTACTGCGCACAGAAATACGAGGTGCACGTAATTTTAGACTACGCCCTACGCCCTATTCCCTACTTTGTACGACGTAACGACGAACCCACGGCTTCCCGTACATGGCAGGTGCATCTCATCCCATCACATCCCACCGCAACTGCCGTCCTCTGGCACGCCGGTTCAATAATGGCCAAACCAAGGCTGGTTGCCTACTTGTACAGGTACCCCCTGCACATCGCGGGCCCTAGGGAGTCACGCACCGGGTAAGGGTGGCGTGCACTAGAAAGAGAAAAGATAGGCTTTCTCATTTCGAGATGCAGGGGACTTTTGGAGCAGGTGCTCATATGTTGCCTTGTTCATCACCCCTTCCCCCCCACAAGCAGCCAAGCTTTCTCTTGTCTCTTGTCTTTCTCTTGTCTCTTGTCATTGTTGCCATGTCTCTTGGCATGCCGCCGACCTTCTGACTGAGCCAAGGACCAAGGGCCGTCAAGAACGCGTACGCACGTCGATAACCCCATCCGGCAAACAGCATACTATCTCCGCGGGCAACTCATCTCCCAAGAGAGAGGAAGCGAAGGCAAATACTTGACGAAAAGGGAACCAAAACGCGCTCGGGGCGACGTTGACCGAGGCAAAGAAGGCGAGACAAGGAGAAACAGCTTCTCGCCTGTCTATTGCCCGTCTCTCCTTGCCTTGTCATCCCGTGCGGTGGCCTTTTGCGAGCAGCCAACCAAAGTGAGGGTCCAGGCGTCAACAATAAGACAGCACGTTGGCCGGTTGGGCGATCATTGTACTGGGACAGCCGTAAAAAAATGAGAAGAATGGCATTGTTCGCTCGGGGGGCGAAATACACCGAAGTCGGGGCCCGTGTCGTATTAGCGGGTCGATGTTCTTGTAGAGAGCTGATTTGTTGCCTGGCAATGGGCAAAGTTTGTTTTTATTTACGTTCACCCTTTTTTCTAGCTGCTAGGAAGGAGAAGCACCGGAGACAAAGTGAATCCTCTGTGATGTCTGAGAGCTCGGGATTTTCACATCCTGTTGGGGAGGCAGAAACAATGAAACGAAAATACGAGAAAAGGGGGGGATAAGGAAATGAAACGAAACAACAGAGTGCCAGGGTGCCAGAGTGCCAAAGCGCAGTCCGACTCCCCGACGTCCAAGTCAACAAAGGTCTCAGACAAGCTGGATTTCTTCTGCTGAGGTTCTTCGCCAACACCATGTGGTTCTTTTGTCTCTTTCCTGACTCTTCTCCAAATCTTCGCATCTGAGTGCGTTCACGGAGTCAGCTGTAAACCGCCCATTGTGTTCATGCATCGTTGCTGCACGTTGCTGCAGGTTTCTGCAGGTTTCTGCACTCGGCTAGCAGGCTGCCCACCCTCCCATTTGTCTCTCTGTGTCCTTCTGCATACCTTTGCATTCTTCTGCATCCCTTTGCATCCCTTTGCAGATTGTGTCTGAATTCTGCAACCCGCATCCATCCTTGCATGATGGGGGTAGAAAACAGAAAATGAGGGAGGGGGATGGAGGCTGGGTGACAAAAGGACAAAAGACATGCAGTACTCGTGGTTGATTTTAAGCAGGGCGTCTCATTCCTTGTATATTTTTTGTTGTGCGAGGACACGATACGGAGTAGCACAAGGTTATGAAAAGCACAAAAGAAAAGAGAAAGGCGCGTATTAAAAAAAAATTCGTTTACCTCGCAGCCACAATGTATACAATATGTATTCTTTTCTCAACTCCCCTTGATTGAGACCTCCCAGCCTGTCGCTTTCTCCAGAGACAGAAAACAAAGAGACAAAAAAAGAAAAGAAAAGAGACACGGCGTCTGTTTCGCATGTCCTATCACATATAACCTTTCTCCCCCCTTTTCGTGCATCCCCTCTTTACATACGGTACACATCCTGTCCGCTGTCTGATCGGATCCTTGCGGCCAAACGATCTTGATTGGGGAGGGATGCACGCCGCCATTTTTGTGTTTGTGTATGCGTGTTTTCAGCTGGGGATGGGGGACGAATGGGGCGAAGACGCACAAAAAAATAACGGCGTACACACAAACACACACAAACATGCACATTACATTAATGCACACACAAAACGTAGTGTGAGTGTATGCAGGTGCAAGTGCGTTGGGCAATAAAGAGTGCATCAGGTGAATACAAACAATACGAGAAATACACGTTGAAAGAAAATGATGCATTTTAAAAAAAAGAAGAAAAAAAAAAGAAGAAGAAGACCACAAGGCACAGTAAGAATGCCATCGAAATATGAAATCTGACAGACAGTAGAACCTCTCGGCACTGCGCCATTTTCAGGCTTCATTTTCCCCTTGCTGCCCATGGCCCGTTTGCATGGCACGCTTCTCTTCCGGCTCCCTTTTGACTCTTTGACAGCCAGCGTCGCCAATCTTGCAGACGGCAACGGGCATCCCTATTTTCTTTTTTGTCTTCCTTTGTGTTTTATATGCTAAGATATTTCCCCCCCTAGCATGTTGAAAAGATAAGAAGATGCTTAACTGCAACCATGAAATCTAGGGAGTACTCCGTTTTGTTTTGGAAACAGGATGTGCCCATATTGCTGGGCAACTGTCATAATTTATTTACATCCCTAAATAAAATGAGACAATCACACGTGTGCAGACACAAAAATTGAGGGAGAAACAAGACCAAGAAAAAGGAGGGCATGGATACGAGTGTAAATCAAGAGCAGAGAGACGGAGAGGCAGAGAGATGGCTGGGGAGACAAGAAAATGCCCCCTGAGAGGGACGTTCGTCTCGTGAACACCAGCCCACTCAACTATTATGCAGCCACGGCGACCTGCAGCGACCCGTGGTCTATGTGCTTGTGTACTTGTGTGCTTGTGCGCCTGTGAACGTATGAGAAAGAAAATGATAATCAGCACATATGCAAGGGAGAAAGAGGAAACCACGACGAACAAGGGGCGACAACAAAGAGGTAGGGAGAGGACCGGTGTGCCTCAGGACGAATGCGTGCCTCTGCATAATGCGACGAATGCACCCAAAATGTTCATCGACAAAAGCATACTTGAAAGTGCAGAAAAGGTAAACACACAACATGAAAAAGGTGCCTTTGTACTCATACATGTTCCGTTTCGTGTGCCCAAGCTGGGTGCTGTTCATGTCGGTGAGAAGAGGGTGAGGGCTCTTTTGCTCTTTCTTCCTCTTCTCGGTCTCTTTCGGTGGTCTTGCAGCGGTTCTTTTTTACCAAAGGAACGGGTGCGGCTCTCCCTTGCCTTGGCATTCCGTCTTTCTCCGCCCCTTTTCGTATGAATATAAAATTAAAAATAAAGAAAGAGACCATCGTTGATACCACTGCGAGTCAAGAGAAAGTACATATGGATATAGAAATCAACGATTGTTTATTCTATATCCGTGATGGAGGGCAAGAGGAGTTGAACTCGTCGATGGGCTTGCTGCACACCCCATTACTCTTGATTCTCGGTGTACGGTGTAGCTGTATGTATGTCTGCATGCCACAAGCCAAAGTCGATGGATGATTAGCAACGTCTTTGTCAAAGGAAGGGGTGGCTGCCAACTGCCAGCTGATGGCGATGGCAGGAAGGCGGCAAAGCAAAAAGAGGCGGAGGAAGAAGGCGGAGGTGGGATAGCTAGCAAGGATGACAAGGATTGGCAAGGTTGGCAAGGTTGGCAGGGAATGATCGTGTTACCTCTCCCTCCTTGTACGCCCTGGCCAGATTCAAAAGCAAGTCCTTTTGCCGCTGGGAGCCAATCTATGTTGAATTTATAAATATATTCAGACGTGTTTTTTATTCTGTGCTTCTGTCTTTCTCTTCTCCCGACAAAATAGATGAAAACTCTGAAAAAGTCGGGCGGGTAGATGCGTAAAATGTTTGAGAATCGTAAAAGAAATCATCGTACACAGACCATATGGCCCTCTTACTCGGGTCCGTCGAGGCCAAGTCTCGGGTAGATATTATTAGAAGAGAAAGAAGAAGAAAGACAGCATGATGAAGGCATACGCCCCGTACTAGAGACTAGTCAGTTTCCCCCGGACGTGTTGTCGTGCAAGGCGTGTACGATCCGAAAAACAAAACAAAAACAAAATGCCAAAAACGTGAGACCCTGAGGCAGACACGGAAAGAAAAAGACATACGAGAGACGGGGAAAAAATGATGGACGTATCTCTTCCTCTCTTTCATAGATGTCAATGAATATTTTACGAGATCAACTGTATCCTCCTATTTTGTGCTCTCTGCCTCTTCGACAATGGGCTGATGAGGCAGATAGCTGGCTGCCATGCCGTCTTCCCGTCAACCTGTCTCGCTTCGATGGACGTGATGGCCAGACCAGCCACAACAAAGAGGGCATGCCGAGGGTGGACAACGACGGGCATGACGGCGGGAGTTGAGACGTCGCCTGTCTTCATCAGATGGCTTGGAGCAATATGATGAGCAATGAAACCTTTGAGCAACCCGACGGGCGTTCCCCCCCTCCACAGCCAGCAGCTCCGTGCTCTCCAACCTCCCCAGGTGGCTTCCTTTCACCTTACACCCCACCCCCCCCATCTTGTCATCTTTGTGCTCCTCTCCTTGCTCACCTCTTCACCGCTGATCTGAATGCCACGCGTTGATGCCCTGCAGTTGGCTGGGCTCGGCTTTGCGCTTCGCAAAACCGGGCCTATTGTCCCCCCTTTTCCACACTCTTCCCACACTGTGTGCCCTGTCAAAAGGGCAGCCGTTCCCTTCTAGGAAGATAAGCCGTCTTGTCAAGTCAGCCGCCAGGGTGTGCAACCACGATCGTAACAGTCATAGGAGAGTAATGATATATGTGTGCGTGGTATGTATGTGTGTAATGTGCTCATATATTAAAAGCCAAATCTTTATACACCGCCATGTGAACATGTATATCCTTTTTTTCACCCAATGATCGCAACAGAAGAAAGAATTCAAGAATCGGCCTCGACCGAGAAGGGAGATCATGTCCGCAGAATAAGAATAAGAAAAAACACCTCGCTCTCCATGCAAAGAAGGGGGCCGGCACCGAAGGGGTGTGGGCGCCTCAGTATGACCCAACATATGACGGAAAGAAACAAATAAAACACAAGAAAATCAAGAAAGACGCTGTCTTTTGCGGTAGTTACCGCCAGCGTGCTCTTCGCACAACAGATCGCGTGGTCCATGGTCCTGCATGATGCTCCCGCCAACGCGCGAGCAGCACACCGAGGAGGCACACGAAACAAGGAGGGGGGAAAGGCATCGTGGATAACTGACTCGTTCAGTCTTTTGCCACTGACGTGTCCAGTGTCGTGTCTTCTTCACCGCCCCAGTTTTGATTGGCGTTGGCAACGTTTTTTATTTGTTGACACGCAGGCGCTTCCAGAACGACTTCTCACGGCCGCGTCGAGGGTCGGCCGCGTTCGAACCGCCCCTGCCCATGCCCATGTCCGTGCTGGCACCGCTCATGCCAGCGAAATCGCCAGCTTTTTGGAAGCCCGGGTCGTCCCGCAGCTGCTCGTCTCGGGGATCGATCTCGTCAAACTCGTCAGACACCGACGGTGGGGACGACGTGTCTGCAAACTCGCCCAGCTTGTCGTAGCCCGGTGTTGTTTGGTACGCCGACTCGCTGTGGCCATGACCATGACCATGGCCGTGGCCGTGTATCTTCTCAAGGCCGCGTGTCAGAGGGCCAACGAGGTCTGTTCTCAGGTCCTGTTCCAAGTACTTGTCGCTCGAGCCCCCCTTCATCATGCCGTACATGCTCGTCGTCGAGTAACTCTTCTTCAGAGGCATCTGCCGTAAGCCCATGGCTTTCCGGAAGAGCACAGGGTTGCGGCGCTCGAGCTCTGCCTCGAGTTCTGCCTGGTGCTGGTCGACGGCCTGTCGCCGCTCGTCTAGATGGGCGGTCGAGTCTGGCAGCGAGGTCCGGCTTTCGTGCTCAACCAACGCCTTCCACTCCGCGTAATAGTGCTCAGTGCGTTCTTTGTCAGCTTCTGTGAGGGGAGTGCGCTGCCGGAGGCTGTCGACGTAGTCCTTGGCCGCCTGGGTCATCTTGTCGCCCGTGATGTATTTATCAAAGGACGCCGAGAACTCGCGGTAGTGGCCCTTAAGGACATAGTAGTCGCCGGCCCAGCCCTTGTGGGCACGTAGCTGTCCGATCAGAGAGTCCGCCATGGGACATTCCCAAGGGAATTCGAGAACACGGTCATAGAAGACAACGCAGCGGGACGACGGCGCCCTAACAAAGTTCCTGCGGCTCTGGTCGTCCGTGAACGCTTTGTCGAGGAGGTCGAAGCCCTGCTCGATAAATGACACGGGGGTTCGTAGGTTGACGGCCCCGTAGATGTGGGACTTGTCAAAGTCTGTTGGTGACCGGAGATCGACAAATAGTAGATTGTTGGGAGGGAAGATGTCAAGCAGCCTGTTCAACTGTCCTGGAAGGATCATGTTGGCGCCGCTTCCATCGCCATGATCAAATGATGGGTTATCGACCATCTTCAGATTTTGCAGATTCTGCTTCATCGACTCTTGTTGCCGCCGACGATGGAACCAAAGCTGTTTTGAGTAGTTAGCAAAATGATCAACATAAACAAGCACAAGCTACACATTTTCTTACATCAATGTCCCTCTTTTCGACACCAAGGTTGGAGGCAAAAAACTCGGCAATGCCGACACTGGGGTTGGGGTGTTGCTGGAAGTACTCCTCGAGGCGGTCGACAATATGTTGTGCCAGCTTAGGTCCATCTCCCGCATCTGTGCGGTCAAAGTTTGTGCGCCTTGCTATTCTTTGCTGGTTCATGATGACTGTTCTTGACGAGGAAATGCCGCCAGGCCGAATTTGGCTCGGGCTGACGCTACGGATCTCCGTCCTTTGATCGGAAGGATAGGCATGCCCGCTGTGCCCAAAGCCTTGAGAGTAAGTTCGTTGTAGAGTGCCTCCCGGTGCAGGTCGTGAGATGAAGGAGGAAGCGGCCGACGCCAAGGGCGGGGGCCGTTGTGGGGGATATGGCCGTTGCGACATTGTATCGCCGATGCTAACGGCTGTGGTTGCAATGCTCATGCGGACGCTGGGCGCTGTTGGTGTGAAGGTTGTTCCAGAGATAACGGAGTTGTTGTCTCCATCAATGCTCTCAACGTCGCTCTCGTCGTCGCCTTCGCCATCACGGCTCACAATATCGGTAGTATCGACGTTATCGACATCGACATCGTTCGCGCTGTCGCTTGCGGGTGCCTTTGCTGTTGTGCCGTCAGTCGGTACTGGCACTGGTGTTCCGGTCGGAACACTCTCCGGGGCTGTCGACCGCTTCTCGGCAATGAGGTTGTTGGACCGAATAAAAGCCACAAAAGAGCAGGCACGGTTTTCGGGTAGGAGGTCCCATACCATCACCGGTACCGAAAGTAGGAGGAGCGTAGAATGGCTCTTGAAAACACCCTGCACCTTGACATATTTGGCAAGAGCAGGGAAGCTGGACAGCCACTGCTCCCAGGCATTTAGATCGAGATTCTGGTCGTCTTCCAATGCCAACGAAATCATGACGTGTGGCTCGTCCTCGTTGGGGTCTTTGACCGGCTCGCCGAGTGGCCCGCGGCCACCGGAAGGACTGGGTACATACTGGCCATAGTCTGGCTCTGCTGGTGGTGAAGGCAGCTGGCGGTTGCGGGGGAGGATGCGGCCGATCTCGATACTCGGGGCTCTGTGGTTAGACGTCATCATGAAATGCACTGGCGTGGAGCGCGCTTCGAAGAGCTTGCCGTTGATGGTGATAGGGCGAGGATGCTTTAACCGAGCAAGCACTTCCGCATGCAGCATAGCAGCAGAAAAGGTGCGCACACGCCACTCCTGGAGCACCTCGATGAGTGCGTTCGTAAACGAGTACCGACCCGGATCGGGGGCGATGGCGTCCCAACTTGATGCGGAGATGGTCTCTGTGATGCTTTTCCCGTTGGGGAACGTAGCGCTGGCAGCTCCAGCACAGCAGTCGAGCAGAATCAGCGTGTCTGAGACGGAGCGCTCGAGAAGGGTCTGGATGGCCGACCACTGTAGCCAGGGCGAGTTTGGGTTCCGCGTTGCACACCAGGTGCTCTGTCTGGATTCGTCGATGCGTGCGTGTCCGCCGTAGTAGACAATAAATAGTGTGTCGTTTGCCTCGTGGTCCTTGATCAAGGCGCCAATGCGCATCATAAGCTCGAGGTGGGCGTTCTCGGAGGGGATGGGGAATGTGTCGGTCTCGAAGCCGTAGTCCTCACGCATGCACTTTTCTAGGTCCTCGAGCTCGGGGAGGACAAAGAGGTCGTCTGATTTCCAGTGTAGCAGCAAGGAGACGACCTTGTTGTATCGCCGCTGTGACCGTCCGCGGTTGGGGAATGCGCGGCTGGCCGAGTCCTCGAGTGTCCGGGCAAACGAGTCGAGGTGCTTGACATGGTAGTTGACACGGCCGATGTCGTGTGTCGTAGACGGTACGGTGAAGTCGCTGTGTGCAGAAGCGTATGCCGAGTCGGTGCTTGTGAGACTGTTCCGGTCGCCGCCACTACTGAGCGTCCGGATGGTCAGGTATGGGGGTTGAAGGTCGCCCATCTTGACGGATATATAAGACGTTTGGATGGTTGACGGGATGGCCGAGAGGATAGAAAAAAAAGAAAGAGAAATAAGAAGAGCAGAGGGAAGAGAGGAGGGGAGAAGAATCAACAGAAAATGCCGGTGAACGGAAGACGGCCGTTGACCGTTATCCGTTGCGTGCCAAGAGGAGATGTGACTGGCCTCGTGAAAGAATCAAATCGGCGGATCAATGGAATCGGCTGTCACAAAAGCGTGACCGTGTGTCAGTCGCGCCGCGTGTACTTGGCGTACATCTCTTCGTCAATAGTTTGTTGATGAGAACGGTGCCGGTGTACTTGTTGAGAGAAGATAGGTTGAGAGAAGTGAGAATGCCACCAACAGGAATATCTCAGGAGACGCTTTGGTGCAGAGAGTGAGAAACAAAGAGGAATAACGACATCACAGATCGACGCCAAGAAAGGAAAGAGAGAGAAAACCCAATCTAAAAGATGCGGAAAGAACAAAAAAAGGCAATAGCACCGTCGGTGAGCGTGGAAATAGAAACAGGAAGTCACGACATGTGCACAGGTTGACGATTTCCTCCCTTCGGGCCTTCTGTAATCGTCGTGCGGCGGGGCGTTCTCCTGTGTCGTTCCTGCCTTTTACAGGATGGCACCAAAGCCTCGTAATATGGCGGCGGCTCGGAGGCTTTTTCCCACGTTCCTTCCATCTTTTCTCGCAACCAGCGCCGTCCAATCAGAGGGCGGCGCACCGCCTTTGAAACGGGGACACCGACTTGGCCAGCACGGCTGAGAGGGAGCGAGTCGTCGAGTCGGTAGCAGATTGGGTTTAGCGGCGGATCGCCTTGGGTGCAGGTCGGTCACCCAATCCAGGAAGTGGTCTGTCTGTCCGTTCCAGGGGGGCTCAGGGAGGGCAGCCAGGGCAGGCGCTGCAGCCTATGGGCGACGTCATGTGGGGAAAGTGCGATACAGTGCACAAAAGCGCCCCACGGGAAGGAGCTGTCGGTCGCTGGACCCGGCAGAAAAGGAGAGAAACGTGTGCCAAACCGCGCCTAGCTTTGAAACAGGTTGCTCAACACACCACGAAGCAACGACATAGCTTCCTGCGCCATACGAGGTATCTCATTGCACGCCATCCACACACCGCAACGCTTTCCAAGCCACACCACCCGTTTCAATACCGAGCGGTGGTAATCTAGATCTTCCTGGTAGCCGGGCCGGTCAGGCACTAGGAGCCCCTCGAAAGCTTAATTGGGAACGGTGAGCAAGCGCGTGCTCGTTGTTGTTTGTTGCTGGCTCGTTGTCGAGGGAGATTGGGCATGAGAGGGACGGTGAGAGAGAGAGAGAGAGAGAGACGACACAGACACAGGTCTTCCCCGCCTCCCTCACCGACACACACCCGCCAACATGCGCCAACGCACCACCTTTTTCCACCGGCCGGAGAGCCCCGTGGACCCTGCGCTGCTGCGTCTGGTCGACGCGACGCTGACGGGGCCGACGATCGAGGCCGCACGCGAGGACCGCGTCACACTCGGCCTCGACGAACTGCCGGCCGCGCTGGCCCGCCTGCTTGCAGACGACGTGCAGGACCTGCACGTGCGCTGGGCTGCACGAACTGCCGGTGCCGAGCTCGTGAGCCCCCTGCTGTCGCGCCTGTCACCGGGCCTGCATGTGTTGTACACGCCGGCACCCGGCACTTCAGAGGAAAAGCAGTAGGTTCCCACCCCCATCGTAAGAATAAGTTGTCACATGAACTAATTGGTTCATCAAGGGATGCCATCTGTTCATTATTGAAAAACGTCTTTGGACAGACCATAGACTGCCAGTCGATTAGTGTTTGTCTCGCCCGTCCCCTTTTTTTATATGTGCATAAATATGCTAACCCCCGCAAGCAATCATTCAACTACCTGGGTGATGACCGGCGGACGTTTCAGTTCTACTCCGCTGTGGGCGAACTCACCGCTTTTGCCGCGTATGTCAAGTCTGACTGGTGCCCGTCGTCAGCCGACGATGGCGGCCTGTGCGGCCTGCGTGCGGAGCAGCTCGCCGGCACCAGCTCGCTAGACCTCTCATACGACGCGGTCTCGCGCACCCTCAAGGTTACGACGCAGTGGCCGCTCGCCAAGTGGCCCTTGTTCGTGACTGCGCAGCCGGGCTCCCGGACAGAGGTCGGCATCATGGGCGCCGACGCACCGTCCACGCTCGGCCCGCACGAGCTTGGCATGGGCGGCCAGGTCGCCGTCCTCGGCCAGGACGACCACCCGAAGCCGGTCATGTTTGCGTTTGCCTCCCGGCACCGGGAGGTAGCGGGCGGTGCGTCGTTTTCGGCTACCTTTACGCAGCCCACCGGTCTGCACCCGACCCTGCAGCTCCGCGTGGCCCCCGGCCCGCCGCCTCGCGACAGCAACAGCGACGACGGCGACTTCGGCTCGTGCAAGCTGCACACCTACCTGACGCTCCCACGCCACATCTTTGCCGACCGGTACCAGCTGGGCGACGCCCTCTTTCTGGCGTCCAAGAACCTGACGGCACTGCACCACATGACGCAGCCCGTCGACCTCGAGGCGCCCGACTACGCCGTCTCTGTCTGGGGCTCGGCGGCCCTGATTGAGCTGGCATCACCGGCCGGTCTGACCAAGAAGCAGCAACAGACATCGCAATGGACGGCCGAAATCCCGCTGCACCTGCGGTACCTCCTTCCTGCCGAGGGCGGCTACCAGTCTGTCGAGGTCCCGTACCCGGTTGTGTTCTGGGCCTGCGAGGCGGCCAAGGACGCCCAGTTCACGACCAACCCCTTCGATCGTGTCCATGTGGGCTACGACGGGCTCTTTGACGAGACGACAGAGTTTTGGCACATCAAGCCGGACCCGGGACTGGGATCCTCTTCTTCGTCCTCCACGGACTCGCTAACCATTCCGATCCGTGTCCCGGTCCTGGACTCGAACAAATCGCAATGGGTCAACGTCGGCACGTCGGCGGCGATTCTGGTTGGCTTTTTTTGGGTGCTTTGGAAGTTGTTGTCCGTTTACCTCCGGACAGGCTACGGTAGAATTGCTCCTGTAGAGGAGACGAGGTCGACGAAGAAGACGCAATAATGTTATTTACATGTCCTTAATGGTTCTTTTATTTTCGCATACTTTTGGGGCCACTGGCGTAGTGTCGCATATATCTTTTGGATGGCATATTTTGTATAACTAGATAAAAAAAAAATTGATTGTATGACTGTTTAAGTGTGTATTTGGGTGTGTAGTTTTCTATCCTGCAACGAAAGCGGATTTGTGTGTGTTCTTGACAAGTATGAGTTCCTTGCGTTCGAGCATCCGCCTGTTTGTGTGTCTATTTACGTGTCGTGGTTGTGATATAGGGGTGTGTGTTGGATTGTCTATGGAGACGCGACCCCGGCGCAGCAAGCAATCGTCGCCGCCATAGTAGGAGTGCAACGAGAGCTTCGGCGAGGTGTGAAAAAGGACCTTGTCGGGTAGCAAGTCGCTTAAAAGGCAAAGACCTGGTCGACCAGCTTGCTGACGGGGCGGGCCTTCTCGAAGCCGAGGGCCTCGGCGGCCTTCTTTAGGCCGGAGACCATGGGCGGGGGACCGCACAGCAGCAGCTTGACGTCGGACGCGGGCTTGGGCAGCCACTTCTGGATCATGTCGCCCGTGACAAAGCCCACGCCGCCGGTCCAGTCGGCGTCCGGCTTGTCCAGGACGAAGTAGACGCGGATGCTGGGGTCCTCGCTGGTGACGGCGTCCAGGTCCTCCTTGAGCAGAATGTCCTGGCGCGTGACGTTGGCAAAGATGAGGTCGACCTGGGTCTTGTCGCCGGCGGCGCGGCCGCGGACAATGGCGCGGATGATCTGGAGCATGGGCGTAATGCCGGTGCCGCCAGCGATCATGCCGAAGCGGCGCACCATGTTGGGGGTGTAGACGAAAGCGCCCTTGGGGCCCTTGATCTTGATGGTCTGGCCGACGGTGAGCGAGGCCATGTGCTTGCTGATGTTGCCCTGGGGGTAGGACTTGATGAGCAGGTCAAAGTAGCCGGGCTGGTGGTCGCCGCTGATGGGGGTGTAGGAGCGCAGCACGGGGACGATCTTGCCGGTGGCGTCGGGCAGGTCGGCGGCAATGGAGATGTGCTGGCCGATGGGCAGGCCGAGGATGGAGCGGGGG
The DNA here is from genome assembly GCA_021396225.1 of Sporothrix inflata. Lineage (NCBI taxonomy): Eukaryota > Fungi > Ascomycota > Sordariomycetes > Ophiostomatales > Ophiostomataceae > Sporothrix > Sporothrix inflata. The sequence goes on along the minus strand of WNYF01000005.1, from coordinate 132,758 downwards.
GTCGGCAGGTTAAAGCGGTAGCTGGGAGAAAGGGGCACGTGTCAGTAGGCAGGAGGCAACGGGTGGTTGTGCAACAGCATCGCGATCCAGGGTGTCTCATCACGCACATGGCTACATTGTGGGAGATGACGGTCTTCTCTTTGAGCTCGAACTCGACGAGGGCGCCGGGGTCGGTGAGGACCTTCTTGGGCTCTAGAGAGAAGCACACGCGTTAGCAAGAGTCAATGGCAAGCAGAGAGGGGGGTGCATCACGTACGAAAGTTGAAGAACTTCACGGTGCCAAAGGCAAGACCAACGGCGGCAGCATACACGGTGTATTCGCGCTTGACGATGAAGACGCCGACAATCAGCAGCACGACAGGCACGTAGATGCCGTCAATGTACTTGCGCGAGAAGACGGATTCGGACATGGTGGCAAGATGGAGCTCGTCGAGCTGTCTAGGGAGAGGGCAAGGGTGTCGTCGGGGGAAAGGAGGGCGTGCAAAGGCTGCAGACGAGGGGATCGCGAGATGTCGGGGGAACCAGGCCGGGATATAAAGTGCCTCGAAAGGAAGCGAAGCAAAAAAAGGTAAAGAGCCAGCGTGGGATTTCGGAGGGAGGGGCTGGCGAAAAACGAGAGGAAGACAGGTGCGAGAAGGGGTGTTGAGAGGAAGGGCGGTCGGACTAGCTTCGGGGCGGCGGCGGTAGGTGTCCAATCGGTCGCGGTCTCCTTTTCCCTGGTGCTGGGCGTGCTGGGAGCTTTGGTATTTTCTCTTTCTTTTTCTTCTTTTTTCTTTCCTTCCTTTTTCTATCTCCTCGATTTAACCATTTCTATTTTCTGCAAAAATAAATAGGAAAATGCACCTTAGCTCCCCAAGGCACTGAAGGTCGGCATGAATTTCCAGGACAGTCCCCGGCACTTTCCTTCCCTGATCGTAAGTTTGGGCCGCCCCTCTGTGCGCCCGCCAATCAGCGCTGCATGGGCCGGGTCTAGACGGTTGCAGCGCTCCTCCAGCGGACCGCATAGGACCCAATCTCGCTGCAGGGCCTGGAGAAGTCGCACGATCGCCCCTGTTGCGCGCTGAAGCTTCCGCATAACCAATTCCGCCAACGCCACGGCAATATGAACGGCCGAGCATCGGCGACAATCTACCGTTGGAGACGGTAAATCGCTGGATGTTGGCGGGGCTTTTTCTACAATGCGAGCTTTCCCCGTCGCGAGCATCACTTTACGCCGAGTTTATCGTGGACCCGTTAACAGGGTTCACAGTACAGTACGCCAAGTAGTCGAGGGTACAAAGATCCACCAGCGACACGTCCTGGCACGTGACAGGTCGCAGGTAAGATATAAGACGAGCGTGTAAGAGAAATTCAACTGTTGGGCCTCATACGCGTGAAGGCAAACAGCTTTCTGCTGCGACGAGCAACGACGACCGTTGTTGAATGACAGCTCTGTCCAAGTGGACTATGTTTTTGGCCCCCAGTTCTAGGAACTGTAACCTTTTAGGCAGTGCTGGCAGCGGCATCTTGGACGTGCGGAAACTTCTACAAAACTCAACAGCACCCAGTCTCTCAAGGGAACCAACCACTGCGCCAACAACGCGACGACACCTCCACGATGTCTTCCTTTGGCCCAACTTATGTCGTGGAGCCCCACGAAGGATACGCTCACGACCACACGGCCATTCTCCTCCACGGCCGCGGCAGCACCGGCGAGGAGTTCGCCGACGAGCTCTTTGCGACGGCCCAGTCGGACCCCCAGACACCCAGCCTCGCCGACCGTCTGCCCTCCTGGCGCTGGGTCTTTCCCTCGTCGCCCAGCACCTGGAACGCCACCTTTGAGGAGTGGATGCCCGCATGGTTCGAGGCGCACTCGTTGGCGGACCCGACGGCGCGGCAGGACTTGCAGCAGGCCGGTCTACGAGCGTCGGTGCAACACGTTGCAGAGATCGTTGAGCAGGAGATCCAGCGGTTGGGGGCCGTCGGCAGCAGAAGCCTCCCAGATGCACATACCCGACTCGTCCTCGGCGGCATCAGCCTCGGTGGTGCAGTAGCACTGTGGACATTGCTGGGCACCGATCAGCCGGAGCGGCCTCTGGGTGGATTCGCGGTGATGAGCACCTGGCTGCCGTTTGCGAACGAGATCAAGGTGTATCTTGGCGAGCAGGCAGATGCAGAGGCAGAAGTTGTCCAGCCGGGAGAGACAGGGACAGACAGCGACAGCAAGCCTCTCGAGCCTCTTGCGTTTGTCCAAAATGCAATGCCACCTCTGCGGCAGCACCTACGAAATCGACAGACGGGAGATGAAACTGGCAAAGGCACAGCAGTACCCTCCGTTCTCACAACACCGGTGTTTCTTGGTCACGGACAAGACGACGCGTACGTAGACGTCGAGCTTGGTCGACAGGCTCACCGGCTGCTTGTTGATGTGGGATTCAACGAGGTGCAGTGGCGGGACTACGAAGGTGCAGAGCAAGAGGGACACTGGTTAAAAGAGCCAGAAGAAATGGATGATCTCGCCCGATTTCTTAAGGCAGTGGGCGATCGAAATAAGTAACGGCCTTTTCCCACAGGGTGACATCTAAATCTTGTGCCTCTTGGGTTATGAAACTTGGGTGGCAGTTTGGTCGGGGGCTTGTAGGCTCTTAAAGAAAAACTTTGTGTGATACCCTCGTCTTTTCTGTTCTCTATAGCTCGCCCTCTATTACTTTATTTCATGGACGTCGCCATTCTATAGCTCAACTGGAGTACGGAGTATAAGTTTTCGAAGGCAATCGTGGTTGTCTCCTGTTACACGGTATGCGCTAATCGGAGCTGCCCCTCTGATTCGTTGCATAATATGTGCGATACACCGTACCTGAGCTGTCAGCAGAGGGGCACGCGGGCCGCGACCAACTAGACACGAAGCGCGTTGGGTCTAAATAGGCCAGTTCAGCTTACAACAGGAGAGCAAGTTGCAACGGCGACGACGCATCGCACCGCTTTCTTACACCACCGTCACAATGGGTAACGTGGGAGAGGACCATCCGTTCCCATTGACGGACACAGACCGCTACGTGCTGTCGCTCACCGACGAGCAGTATATCAAGCATGACTGGAACGACCTGAAGAACGTCATTGGTGGGTGTCGATGTCTATCGTGGGTTGCCTGTTTATATTCATATTCTTTGAATTAATTCTAACATGCGTCGTACACCCAGAGACAAACAACCTGTCTGTCCTCAAGAGGAAGCCGTCCGACCTGCGGCGGTACATGAAGTGGACGGCCGACACAAAGGCCCAGTACGGCTCCATCACCCGCTACCTCATCGTCCACCGCCTGCCTAAGGCCTGGGGCGACAGCCCGTCCTATGTGCCCGTGTCCGCGACGCCCTTTGCCGACCCCAGCGACTACCGCGTCCTCGTCAATGACTGGCCCTACGGCCTCACGCCCGACATCACCCACATTGTCGTCTGGACGCGCACGCTCATCCCGACAGACCCCGACACAGGCGACATGACGGCCGAGAGCCGCGCCGGCGTGGCCGCCTTTGTGAAGCGGTACTTTGCCGACAGTCTGACAGACGAAAATGGCAGCGGAGAGGATCGGGTGTTGTGGTTCAAGAACTGGGTGCAGCTGCAGAGCGTACGCGCACTGGAGCACATCCACGTGCTCGTCCGCAATGTCAGCCCGGCTCTGCTGCAGAAGTGGACGGAAGAGCTGCCAGGTCACAGAATCGAGGCGGCACAATGAGGGGGGTGGCAGTAGATGAAAAGAAACCATTCGAATAGCGCATAAATGATGCAGTATGCATGTTCTTTCCTTTCCACTTTCCGCCCTCTCCACTTCTTGCTTCCCGTCTTTCTTGTCTCCGCCTCCATCCACCTCGTTTGCGGGCACTCTTGTTGTTGAGTATCCCCGCTTACGCCGCACGCCGCTGTCTCCGGTTGGGCGCGGGGGCCGCGCCAGCACCGGCGTCGCCGCCGCCCATCCCCTGCATCGCCGCCATCTGCCGCGCCGAGCCCAGCAGGCCGTAGCCCTTGTAGGCACCGTACGCGGGTACAATCGCCCACAGGAACCACAGCTTGTTGCCAAACAGGATCACCAGCACCGACACGCCCCACGTGACCCAGACCACGTCGAACATGTACTCGGTCAGGCCGGCCGCCGCAAGGTCCTCGCCCGAGGTGCGCAGCGCGCCCGTCTGCGCATCGTAGTGCGGGCGGCCCGTGCGCTCCAGCATAAACTGGCAGAGGAAGCTCGGCAGGGACATGACGACGTAGGTGACGAGCGAGCGGGACCGGAAGACGACGTAGAAGAGGAGGAAGGCGACGTTGACAAGGAGCGAGCCCAGGTGCAGGCTGGTCAGCGTGGCCGCATTGGACTTGGCCCGGTCCTTCTTTGCTTTTTGCGCCATGTCGGAGGTGTATCAGTGGAATTCCACTTGGCAGGAGAGCTGAGGAGCGCGGGAGGAGAAAACGGGCGTGAAACAGGCCGTGGAATGTTCGTCGAGGACCTGGAGAATGCCGGCGGTCGATGCGGCGGTGTTGGACTCGATTGACTTTTGGGAAGGGTCGTCCGTGGTACGACGTACCGACGAAGATGCACGAGCGCTTCTGCAGGCTGTTGGCAAGAGGCTGGTTGCAGAATGGGTGCAGAATGGGTGCAGGGAGCAGTGGTGGTGGCGAGAGAGGTTGAGATGGAAGTCAAGGGAACGAGAGAAAAGGGTCAGAACAGCTAGCACACGACGTAGTAAAATAGGTGGCAGGAGAGGGCAGGTTCGAGGTGCAGTCTGCATGTATCTTCGCACGCTATTTGTGTACAGAGGTACCTCCAATAAAGAAGGCGAATCGAGTGGGGTTGGGTTGCTGGGGTTGCTCTGGTAGGCCATTCGGCGGCAGGAGGCAGCATCCTGCAGCCAATCACAGCACGCCATACGCAGGCGCTCACAACATCGCGAGACAGAAGGCCAGCTCGCAACGCAGGGCGCCGCCACCACCACCACCACAGTCACGGCCATCACGGCAAGCCTGGTTCTTCGACGTCTGTGAAGTACGGTTCTCCTTTCGTTTTTGTTTCCACCGACTCTACCCCTGGCCGGCTTTTGGCACGCCGTTCACCGCTTCTCACGGCCCACCGACGACACCCCTCAACGGCCTCTTTTCGACGACGTGAATCTCGTTGCTGGCCGTTTAGTGCAGGTTTTTCCCCACCTCCTTCGACAATACCGCTCCTTCTTTCTATCCGCTCGACTTTGCGTTTGCCCTCTTTTGTCCCTCCGACACGAGGCCTCTTCCCGTCTATTGATGCTGCACTTTGCGGCGAGGAAGTAAGGGAGGTCAAGGGCTGTTTGCTTTCCTTCTTTCTTTCTTTGAGGAACCCTTTCTGTCGTTTGCAAGGGAAGCATCACGAGAGCACGAGACATACTTCAACAAGATCCTCAAGTCCAGAAATACGTTCACCTTTTCCACCAGAACATCTCGACGCGGCTCCCATGGAGCAACGACCTCAAACACCCTAATCAACGACACTTTCCCTTTTTTTGCCCTTCACGCTCCTCACAGCAACGCTGCCGTCTACCCACGATGGCGCCGAACAGTGCGGCCGTGACGGGCCTCCTGCGACAAGCCGTCCACTACCATCTCGACAACGGCTCGTGGGACAACGCCCTCTTCTTCGCCGAGCGTCTCTCTGCCCACGACGCCCGTTCCAACGAATCTGCCTACCTGCTCGCCCTCAGCCACTTCCGGCTCAGCGACTACCGATCCGCATACGAATTCAGCAAGCCGCTCGGCTACCGGGGCCTGCACCTGGGCTGTGCCTTTGTGTTTGCCCAGAGCTGCCTCGCCCTCGAGCGGTTCCGTGATGGCGCGTTGGCACTCGAAAAGGCCAAGAACCTCTGGCTGCACAAGTCCAATATTGGCAAGCACACGGCGACGACACGAGCAAATGGCCCCGATGCGGCGACGGTGAACTGCCTCCTTGGCAAGCTCTACCGCGGAATGGACGACCGGAAAAAGGCGGCGGCCTACTTTGAGGACGCTCTGCGGACGAACCCGCTAATGTGGGACGCCTTCACGGCCCTCTGTGACATCGGACTGAACGTGCGGGTGTCCAACACGTTCCGCGTCAACGAGGCCCTTGTCCACTGCTTCGAGCCAGATACACAGAACGATAGCCAGAATGTCGCGCCAGGGTACTTGACGGAACAGCAACCGCAGCTTCCTTTGAAGCGTGCTGGCACAAACGCATCCGCATTGTCGGCACGACAGCCAGCAGCACACGAGATGAGCGATCCCTTCGACCACCAACAGGCGTCGAACCAACCATTGCACCCGGCCCGTTCGGGGACCGTTCTCCAGGCGAGCAACTCGGCAGAGTCGGAAGAAAACGACTTCATGGCGAGAATCTTTGCCGCCCGGTCACGAGTCGCGGCGTCTGGCGGTCTCGGTGGTCAACCGTCACCCGACACGATGGGCACACCACCCGGAATGCAGCACGAGGCTCCACATGCGCCGGTGCGGCGTAGAGCCGGGGCACCTTTACCATCCGTAGTGGCCGATCCCAGCTTGCCCGACGGGCAGCAACAGCCTGGTGCACCGTCCAAGATTATGTATCGGTTGGGCACTGCCACACGGCGGGGGAGGACTGGCACCACCGATGGCAGTGGCAACGGCGATATGTCCGCCGCAGACCACGCTTCTTCGCTGCTGCGGTCGACGGCGAGCGCAACTAACGGCGGCGCAGCAGGCACAACGGGCCCTGCATCTGCAGCAGCAACATCCTCTCTTTCTTCGTCTACGACCGAGCGAAAACGGACGGCATCCGGCCACCCGGTGGCACCACGCCAGGCAGCAGCCCAACAAGACGATTCGGGTGTACCGCAGCGGCGCAGTGCGCGCTTAAACATGTTCAACAAAGCTTCGGCGGGTAGGACGAACGCCGGAACTGCGACTGCGATCGGCACTTCGAATACACGCGAGCTGAAAAAGGCCCGTCCTCCTATTTCGAGGATCGTCCGACCAGGCTCCAGCGGCTCCACAGTTGGTCGCGTGGTCAGCGGCAACAGGAAGCCGGTCGATGACGGCAATATGGACATCGATCCGATGGAAGGCCCCCGAATCCGCGACCCTGTCATTGCAGCAGCGCCTGTGCCGTCCACACTTTCCCAACAGCAGCAACAGCACCAGCCGACATTGTCCCACCAGCAGGGTGCCCAAAAGCAGGCCAACGATGTCGACATGCTCAAAATCGAAGAGGCCCTGCGCTGGATCTTGGAGTTGATGAAGAAGCTGGGCGGCGGATACCTTGCTCTGTCGCAGTTCCAGTGCTCGGAAGTGCTCCAGATCGTCAACTCGCTCCCCCGCGCCCATATTGATACACCGTGGGTTCAGGCACTTTTGGGGCGTGCCCAATACGAACTTGCGGCCTACGCCGAGGCCGAAGTCTGCTTTAGGCGAGTGCGAGTTCTGGCGCCCACGCGTCTGGAAGATATGGAAGTGTATTCGACCATCCTGTGGTTCCTCAAGCGCGAGACGGACCTGTCGTTCCTGGCCCACGAGCTCGTCGATGCCGCCTGGCAGTCGCCACAGGCCTGGTGCGCTTTGGGCAATGCATGGTCCCTTGCACAAGACCACGAGCAGGCGCTTCGCTGTTTCCGGCGGGCCACGCAGTTGAACCCCAAGTTTGCCTACGCCTACACGCTGCAGGGCCACGAACATGTGCTCAACGAGGAGTACGACAAGGCGCTGACGGCGTACCGCCACGCGGTGTCGGCCGACCGGCGGCACTACAATGCCTACTACGGTATCGGACGCGTGTACGAGAAGCTTGGCAACTTTGACAAGGCGTACGCGCACTACCACACGGCGTCGGCCATTCACCCTACCAACGCTGTCCTCATCTGCTGCATCGGAAAAGTGCTCGAGCGGCAGAAGCAGATCCTACCGGCACTCCAGTTCTTCAGCAAGGCAACCGACTTGGCGCCGCGGGCGGCACAGACACGGTTCCGCAAAGCCCGCGCGCTGCTGGCTATCGGCCAGCTCCAGGCAGCACAGCAGGAACTCATGATCCTCAAGGACCTTGCCCCCGACGAGGCCGCCGTGCACTTTTTGCTCGGCAAACTCTACAAGACACTCAACGACAAGAGCTCGGCGGTCCGCCACTTTACGATTGCTCTGAGTCTGGACCCGAAGGTGAGTCACCCCATGTTTTGCATTTTGCAAACTTTATTCCTCCCCCCCCTCCCCGCGCATCGCCGTGATCCTAACACCCTCATAGGCAAGTCAGAAAATCAAACAAGCGATAGGAAGCCTAGAGGATGACGAGGACGGGCTTGAAGACTACATGGTTGCATGATGACATGATACACGACGAGCGAATGAATAAAACCACACAGGTGGTTTACTTGCATTACCTCGTTTTTTTTTCTGTTTGGGTTCCCCTTTTTTCTTTCTTAATTCTCCATCATCAACGGTTCCGAACATACGGAAGCCTGTCTTCAATTAATTACTGCACATAATAGCGCGGCTTTGGGTTGGGATGGGAGGACGGAAGCATGCAATGGACTATTACGAAGCCATGAGGAGAACGGGACGGGAGGATTGCTTCTGCTTTTTACACTTCTGCTTTCTGCTTTCTGCATGGGACAGGCCATTTTGCATCTCGCCGGGTTTCTCTTTACACAGCATTTCTAGCCGGAACGAGAGGAGGCGCGAGAGCAGGACGCAGACAGACGGGCGTCTAGGAACATACTATCCACGGTCATGGTCATAGCCACGGTGCGAGCGACTTGGTGGACTGGTGACAGAGGGAACATCACGGACCAAGGATGCACGAGAGGAAGAGACGAAATGGCAAAAGAAGACAAGAGACATCAAAGAGAGAGCGAGACATGGGGGACACTTGAGCTTCTATATATCTTCGTCTTCTCGGGTCTCCTTGTCTTCTACCATGCGAGCATAGCTATTTCGGCACTGTACGATAGATAGATACATCGACACGATAATGGAAACGGAGTTGAGTCCACGCAAGAGAGACCGTCGTGCACTAATTCACGGACCGTTTGAAACCAACTGTGCACCGTGATCGTTTTGCCTTTGTTGGGTGGGTTGCCCGCACTTCGCGCATTCTCTTTTTTGACGCGCCGCGTTGGCAGGCACGCGTGTTCTTGCCTGCCTCGAACCTGCCCGTTTTTGTTGTTTGATCTGATGTTGACGTTGGACTTTGAGCAGCCAATCATAAATTGCGCCGCCCAAAATAAGGTGCTCGAGGTGGAGTGTGTGTGCCAATTTTTGTGATTGGCCAGATCGAAAATGGGCAACAGCTTCCCAAGCTGGAGGTGGACGCTCGGGCCAGTCGTCCGGGTTTTTGCTGGGAAGGGAAAACGGCCCCATAATAAACACAATTGCAGCAAGGCACCCGTGAAACGAGCCCCGCTTGGGGCAAGCGCGACTGGGCGAGCAAGAGCGATGCAGCGGCAATCCGCCCGTGCGTGTGTTTTGGTTGTTTTGCGTCCCACACCTCCCGCAATCAGCAACCCAAGGAAGCCAAGGGAACTCCACCCAAACGGTGCAAAGAGGGAAAATACGTGACGAATGAGAAATAACACCACCTGCCGCAGGAAAAAAGAATTGCGAACAGCAAAAGGGCGAGAAGGAGCGTTCGCCCAAACAGGACTAGCCAGCCGCGACTGCCATTATTGCTGCAATACACCCGCAAAAAGCACCCTTCCTCAGCCGTGCACCCCGCCGTAGACCCAAGGCCCCGTGGCATTCTTTGTTTCTTGTCCGTTCCTGCCTTTTGGGGCTCCCCGATCAGCCCGTATCAGCCAACGTCTGACAGCGCGGTTTCCCCCTCTGGATTTGCGTGTTTTCGCCCCCTCTTGTTGGCCCGTTTCTGGCGTTTTTCCCCTGCCCTTTTCGTCGCTTCCCTTTTAGATCCGTCCTTCCCCCCCTTCTTCTCGTTTCCTTTTTAATTCCCTCTTCTCTTCCCCTCTCCTTTCCTTCCTCCTTTCTTTTCTCTCTTCTCCATCCACAACAACAACGGCATCTCATCATCCATCATCGCCTCGCGTCTTCATCGCATAACCAACTCTTCACACTTATCTTCTTCAACCACTTTACCTTTTTATCAAAATGACTGGACGTAAGTTATTTTTATCCCCAACCAACTCCGCTTGTCACTCAGCATTCTCGATCGGGAACAAGGCTCCAAGATCCAACAGTTGGTCTCAGCCTTGGAGCCTTATCTCGATGCAATGTGACATAGCAACATCATCAACCACTTCCACATCCACAGCATCTTATTTTGATACGTGCTTTCTCAATTTGATGCTAACATGCTTCTCTCCTAGGCGGCAAGGGCGGCAAGGGTCTCGGCAAGGGCGGTGCCAAGCGCCACCGGAAGATTCTCCGTGACAACATTCAGGGCATTACCAAGCCTGCCATCCGCCGTCTGGCGCGTCGTGGCGGTGTCAAGCGTATTTCTGCTAGTATGTTTTCTCTCATCCCTCTTGTCCTACAGACAATCATGATGCTAACCAAGACCAGTGATCTACGAGGAGACCCGCGGTGTTCTCAAGTCCTTCCTGGAGGGTGTCATCCGTGACGCCGTCACCTACACCGAGCACGCCAAGCGCAAGACAGTCACGTCGCTCGATGTCGTCTACGCTCTGAAGCGCCAGGGCCGTACCCTGTACGGTTTCGGCGGTTAAACAAACTTCGATACCCAACTGGTGGACGGAAGAGAGGCTTCTTGTCTCGAGTGTCTTTTTGCTTTTACGATATGGGGTACCAATGGTTTTAGGATCTGTATGACCTTGCGTACTGGGCGTTATTTTGGGGAGGGCGTTTTGCAACGGATTTTAGTGCGAGATTTGACGCGTGACGACGCGGTCGCTCTGCACGATGACACCAAACATGGTACATATTTTTCTCACTGCTTGTTCCCTGCTCTGTGACTTGTGACTCTCTTGCGTGTTTGTGTTTTGAGGAACGCGTCGCAGTTGAAACTGGTATCAAATTTGTGCCTATCGTAATGCTCATTATACCCATTATGCTGTCCTTATGCCCTCTTCATTTTACCGCCTCACCCGTCCTATAAGTACTTCTTGCCAGCTGCGGCCACCCGCGCGCGGAACACCGGACTCCGTATCTCCATGTTGGCCTTGTAAAAGGGGCTCATCGACGTCTTGACCCAGTTCTCGTACACCTCGTTGAAGAAGTTCTTGATGGCCTCCTCGGTGGCGGCGCTCGTCGGGTTCGCACCGATGGACGTCGACGCGCGCGATGAGGCAGCCGCCGTCACCGCAGATGCCGCGTTGTTGCCTGCTCCCAACAAGCCGCTGGCACCCAACAATGGTCCGCCTGCAGCGCCCATGCTGCCAGCGCCGGAGCCATAGGCGTATGCGTTGGACGCCGCCGTCGGCTGGTGCAGCAGCAGGAATTTGGCGCTGGACCCCGTGACGAAGCAGGACACGTAGTTGTGGAAGAACTTGTCGACGCACTTGAGGTACCTGAAGAAGGGGAGAGTTAGTAGACGTGACGGGATCCATGGTGGGAGTTGGGACACACATCTGGCCGTTGCCCCATTGCACCTCCTCGACGACGTCTAGGCTGCTGTGGACGACAAACTGGTTCAGGTGGCGCGCCTGCTCGGCAAAGTGCGCCTGGCCATCGCCACCCTGCTTGGAGGTGCCGAATTCGTACTCAAAGAGCGGGTTGTCCTGCGTGCCGACGATGGCAAAGTAGTAGGACATGGCGGTCTGACTTGAGCTGTCCGCTCCAGCGGCCGACTGCGTGGGAAGGGACGGAGAAAGGGCTCGATCGAGTGTGTTGTCGAGTACTCTGTACTGAGATGCGCCGTCCTAATCGCTGGTCGTCTTCGTCTTTCTGCCGTGGCCGTGTCTCTATCGTCCGGTTTCTGTTGTCGTGGCTCGAGAGACGCTGTTCGCGATGCCCTTTGCTGATGATGCCCCTGTAACACAGCAGCTGTTGCAGCGGGGAGCTTCAGCCGTTTTAGCGCCCCTAAACTGCAGGTCACGTGCGACGACTTGCGGCGACTTGGGTTCGGTCTTCAATCCAATTTGATCAGAACAAATGCATTGAGAGAAATAAAAAAAGTCATCGTACAGGTTTCCTTTTAAAAGGTCTTTGCTTCATTAAAAATGGTGTTTATCTCCAGTTCCTTGCTGCTTTTGAACGCTACAGACAGCAGTTCCTGTAAGATACAAAGTGATACTGGCGCGGCTGCCGTTGTTCAACTCAAGGGCATGACCTGATTGGCCAATAGCCTTTCGGCTCCACCATTCTCAACCTGTCGACAGCCTCAAAAAAAATCAACGGCCAATTCTCGTCTCTCGTGTTCCACCTCACCTCACGGCCAACCCACACAACCACAACTGCACTCACCATGTTCGGTCTCGGTCCCTTTCGCGCGACGAACCCGCTCAGCAGCGGTCTCCTATGGTACGCATCACCCAATTCGCCCCGTCCTCCCGCCCTCGACTGGGCCCCTTGTCCTCAAAGCTAACCATCCGCTCTCTGCAGGAAAATCCCATGGCGGCTGTCCCGGTTCCAGAAGTACCGCCAGCGCAAGCGGCTGCAGGCCGTCGACACGGTCATCGGCACACTCGACACAGCCCTCGCAAAGCAGGGCCTGACGATGAACGCGCTAGAGCGCTGGAAGGAAGAGATGCCCAAGGAGGAGGAGATGCTGGCACGCGACAAGTACACAATCTTTGACCGCAAGGCAAAGCGGTACCGGAAGGGCATTCACAGTACGTCTACACCGTGGGGGGAGACCGTCGAGGTCAGAGACGGGGGGGAGAGTCAAACAGCCTTGCTAACTTACGCCAGGACTACCGAAGTGGACAAGAGTGTCCCAGAGAATCAACCCGCCGGGTTACTAAGATCGAAACCAGAACGGCGCTCCGAAGCGACGACGACGACCTTGGCTCCAACGTGTTTTCTTTCTCCTTTTTCTGCCGGAATATGGTCTGGCTTGTACGATATCCCAAAAAACATCATGTGTATATAGAAATGAAAGAAGGGAACGTTTTGGGTGTTCCCGCTTTGATATGAAAATGGCATTGCAAAGAAATAAGTAAAAAATTAAATGCACAGACACTATGAACCTGCACAACCAATGTCCCTCCTTGGTGCACATGTGTATTACAAACAAGACAGACCAAAAAGAAAAACTCCCGAGAACCCGTAATTTTACCGTTGACGTACAGAGCCCATCCTCTCCCACCACTGCTTCACCGGATGTCGTCATAGTCGTCCTCCGGCGCTGTGTCGCGGCCACCACCGTTGCGGTGGTCGCGGTCGTGGTCCCGATTGTCACGCCCGCCCCGATCATAACGTTCGCGGTCGCGGTTGCCACCACCGCCGCGGTCGCCGTCCCGTTCACGGTCTCGCTGTGCCCGCCGTTCCCGCTCGCGCTCCCGTTCGCGCTCCTGTGCCCGCTCCCGCTCCATCTGCAGTGCCCGTCCCAGACCGCCGCGGCCCTCGTCAAAGTCGTCACGGTACTCGTCGCGCACCTGGCCGCCCGACTTGCCGCGGCCGTACTGCCGGCCCTCCTGGAAGCCCGGGTCCAGATCCGTGCGGATGATGCGCTCGTCCAGCTTCGTGCCGCCAATGTACTTCAGGCAGTCGAGGGCGTCCTGGTGCGTGTAGTACTCGACAAAGCAGAAGCCGCAGGGGGTCTTGTTGAACCGGTCGAGACCCATGATCAGGCGCTTGATTTCGCCGCACTTGGAGAAGAGCTCATAGACCTGTTCTTCGGTTGTGTAGAAAGACCTGCAATCGATCGTGTCAGTCAGCGCTTGGCCACGCAGGAGTGAAGGAATCGCGTAGGCGCGCCGTGGAACCTACAAGTTGCCCACGTAGAGGGTCGCCGCATTGGCGAGGGGGTCTTCGGCAGGAGCCTCGGGCTCAATGTCGTCGCGGTGGCGATGGTTGTTCCGTCGTCTCTGGTCAAGGGATCGAAGTTCAGCAACAGACAAAAAACAGGACGGAAGACATGATCGAATGGACGGCTCCACAGAAACAACTCACCTTTGCATCGAAGTAGGCGCTCGGCCGATCCAGACGGTCGACCGTGCTCTGTCGTTCCTGTACGGGGGCCATTGTTGTGTTGTGCTGGAGAGCTTGTCGCAAAGCCAAGGCGTCGAGCGTCGAGAGGAGCAAAAGAAAGAAGTCGTACGGAGTATCTAACTTTGTATTAGCAGGCCCAGAAAGGGCCACTCAACTTTTAGCGGCTGCAGGTCGTCGCCAGTGGGGTGCGCGCTGCCGTATTCCTGACTTGGGGAAGGAGCGTTTGCATTGGCTGTTTCTGCGCAAATTGGGGCCGCTTGTGGCTGGTAAAGCTCGAGCCACAGCACCCGAGTCGCCCCTGCAGCAGCAGCAAGGCCGCCGCGCTTGCCTTTGCTGCAGCGACGCGCCCCAAAAAGTCAGGTCCCAAAAAGTGGTTGGCAGGTAGACCCAAAAAAATCACCATCGTCAAAATGAGCCTCGTCTAAACACGTCCCTGGCAACGACCACCGCGACAGATCCCTTTACACACAGTCGGCGTCCTTTGGCAAGTTCGGCGGCGAGAAGAAAGACCAGCAGATTTATCCCGTTGCAACCACACCAGGCGTCTCGGTCTAAGCCGCACAACAACGGAGCACCTCTCCCTCCTTTTCCGGCGTCTGCCTTTGCATCTTCTTCGTCTCCTCGACCTCACCTTTTCACCTCGCTCGCGACCGCTTGGGACTGTACGATCCTCGAAAATGCCCAAAATACGATCGTTCACGCCGTCATGGCTGTCCACGGACTCGACCGACGGCCGCGGGCTGTTCTCGCCCTCCGCCGCAAGCGCTCGCAAGACGGCCCTGGCCGCATCGACTGCCAGCCCACACTCATCCGTATACGGTAGCCCCAAGAAGCAGGCGTATATCCCCGGCCCCAAGCGGACGATTGCACGGCGGGGCACGGAGGTCTTCGTTGCCAATGGGCGGGAGATCCGGTGGGCAGACCTCGTCACTATGAAAGACGCATGGGAGGCCACACAGGATGGGTTCAGCAAGAGCTCGAGCAACACATCTCCCTCGACACCAGCCTACCGGGTAAGCTTTGTTCTCCTTTTACAGTCTCTACAGCTCTTGAAGCTATGGTATTGGAGTATGTTGTGCGTATACTAACTTGCTGTGCAGACGCTCAAACCGCCCGTCGCCAGTGACATTCGGCAGCTTGTCATCTCACCACAGGCCAACTACATGGCCATCCTCACCACACACACCGTCCACATCTGTGTTCTGCCCGATCCGTCCCACCTCGTGGCCGCCGAAGACCCCGACGTCCCCCTCAAGACTCGCTACTTCACTCTGGGCCCAACCACCCACGTCACGACGCGCCAGCCCGTCGTCTCGGCCTTGTGGCATCCGCTGGGAGTTAACGGCTCTGCCATTGTCACAATCACACGAGACGCCGTCGTCCGCCTCTGGGAGATCTCGCCTGTCGACCGCTGGTCATTTGATGCGCCGTCCCTCTCCATCGACGTCAAGAAGCTGGCCGACGGCACGTGGCTCGACCAGGACTTTGGCGCCTCGGTCAACACAAACACCAGCTACTCTCCCGACTTCTTCGACATGGAGGTGGCGGCGGCCTGCTTTGGACCCCGCAGCTCTGGTGGCTGGTCGTCAATGACACTCTACCTGGCCATGCTGGGAGGCGACGTGTATGCGCTGTGCCCCTTGCTGCCAAAGCGCTTTGCGCCACCCCCGGCCCTGATCCCCTCACTCTCTGTCGCAATCGTCTCAAACCTAGCCGCTGTCGAGGACGACCCGAACACCACCCCCCGTGCCAAGCAGCTCGCCCGCCAGCAGCTCGACTGGATGACCCAGATCGACAACCAGGAACCGACGATTGTCGACTCCACATCCCAGTCAGGGAGCGAGCCGCCAGCCGAAATCTACACGCGTCCCTCCAACCCCAGCATCGTGCCCAGGTTGCAAGGCCCGCTGGAGGTCGATCTGGACGATGAGTCGGACGACGAGGGCGAGAGCTTGATTGGCGAGCTCTGCGACATCTTTGTTATCGGAGAAAAGATCGATACCGATTTCCTGACCGGCGACGACGACGACGGTGACGAGCTGAATTACGAAGATCTGATTGACAGCGCTGACCAAGAGGGTCTCTCCCTGCCTGTCATCTGCTTAATCACGACGACCGGCAAGCTGCACATTTGCCTCGACCTGGTGGGTGTCGAGGCGCAGTGGCTACCACACCGCGGTCACCACGCTCACAAGAGCAGCCTGAGCGGCAGCATCCTAAACAGCCGGTCGTCGAGTGCGGCGTCACTTGATACGGCCCAATCGTCCGCGCGCCCGCTGCTGACGTTCCAAGTCGTTGATGTCGTGCGGGGATCTGAACAGCGCCCGGGCGGCTGGTGCACGTTCAGTCCCGACATGACGTCGCGCTACTCGTTCTACGTCACCCACCCGGGTGGCATCACCAACATCTCCCTCTCGTCGTGGGTGTTCCGCCTTGAGCAAGAGCTGCAGGAGAGCACAGACACGGGAGCCGACTTCCGCGTGCGGCAGCTCGTTACGGGCGAGAACACACAGCGGCAGCGGGTCTACACCCACAACCGAGACGAGGCCCTGGCTACGTGCACTACCATGCTGGATCCAGATCTCGGCTACTTCTTGCTCTCTGCAACAGAACACGCACCTGTCGCCATCTGCTTCGAATCGCCAGAAGGCGAGGATGCTGGCTTTGGTAGCGCGGTATCCGGACTGGGGAGCAGCCAGAACATCAACACCAGCAACCCCGCTGCTTTCCAGACGACAGCAACACGGTCTGCCGCCGAAGAGGCTGAAGACAAGGCTGTGCTCGCTCTTGATTTCTGGAAGGCCCGGCCGGCTTTTGAAACCCCCCCCGAGCTACTCGCTAAGTCCGAGCTGTCGCAGGCCAAGAACATGCTGTTTTCCAGCCGCTATCAAATGCTGCAGCACCAGGAAGTGCGACTGTCGCCGGCGACGCTGGCCATCTTCACCAACGCACACAAGCTCGTGGGCAAGGAGACTGGCCGGCTGAACCACGCCGCCGCACAGATGTTCACGAAGCTCGAGGACCTGCCGATCCACCTCCGCGAGCAAGTGGAGTCGACCTACACACTGAAGCGCCGGATCGATATGATCGCCGGCGAAGACCAGGGCCCTGATGACGGCCAGGACGGCGGCCTGACCGACGATGTCCGCCTTCGGCAGCGTCTGCAGCAGGCCCAGGACCGGCACAAGGAGCTGAGCGAGCGCATGGAGCGGCTGCGGCGGACGTTTGGCCGCGCATCGGCACGGCCGCTAAGCGACAAGGAGCGCGTGTGGTCCCAAGAGGTGCAGGCGCTCGACACCAGCCTGCAAAAGGCGGCGTCCGAAGCCGACAGCAGCGCGAAGCGACCTGGTCCGGCCTCCCCGTCCAAGGCTGCCAGCGACATTGGTCTCCGCGTCGTACAGATCCGCAGTCTGTGGGACGACCTGGCCAAGCAGGCCAACGCCGTTGTCCAGAAGAGCGGCGCCAAAGCTGACCTTGGCACGTCGACAGACGACATCAAGTCGTCGGTGGCCTCGCTCGTGTCAGTCAACAGCGGCACCAGCACACCCTCACCGCCGGCGTCTGTAGCAGGCAGCACGGCCGGCGCCGACGGCAAGGCTGGTGCAGCATTGTCTCGCCACAGCCATGCACTCCAAGTGCCGGCCGACGTGCGCAAGGCCAAGATGGCCCAGGTGACGAAGCTGCTAGAGCGGGAGACGGCCATGGTGGAGGCGGTCACGGAGCGTCTCGAGCGGCTGGGCGTGACATCGTGATAAGGGGAGGGCACATGAAAGAATGAATCTACGGGTATTACCAGGGTGGGCGTGATTTCAAAGAAGGAAGGGGAAAGACGGGGGACAACTGGAGCATGTGCGGTGTATTTGTTACGAGCCATTTGTTTTTTTGTACGAGTACAATACCTTTTTTTTGTCAATAAACAATGCATGATAATCAAAATATGCGCCTTCCAGAGCATTGCAAGTGTTGTCTTAATCCCCTTTTCACAAAAAGGCGTTGCTCTCATTGTAAAGTACGACGTGCATACATACATGTGTTTACCTCCGTGAAGACATTTCGGCTCATGTAGACTGCTCCCCGTGATTATTTTGCCTCAATACACCCTACTCTTAATATTCACGTTCTTCACGATCCTAATCAAGCTTGCTTCACACCACTCAATTTTGGACATATGGCCACTTCAAATCGCCCTCACCGACCATACAATGTTCAATGACTCCATATCGTTCACCCTTGGCTTAACTCACACGCCAGTATTCACTGACGTTTTTTGAGAGCTTCATCTACCTCTGACCTAGGAGACGTAAAAATATCAGAGCCCTCGTACTTCATTTTCGTCGACTTTTCGTCCTCTGTCTTCTCAAACACTTTAACTTCTACCGACATCCCCCAAACACCTTTTCTTTTCTCTCTCTTTATCACCACCTGTCCCATCTCCGGTCTTTTTTCAAACACACCGCGAATCGATTTGCCATCGCCAGAATCACAAGAAACTTTGCACAATGGTCAACGCCCTTGAGAATGTCCAAGCCTGCGGTGTCAACTTCTACCGAGATCTAATCCTAGGTAGGTGACTTCCTCACCACCTCCCTTCTCCCTCATCTGCTGTATTTTTTTCACCATCCATGGAACTTTCGACGGTGTTAAAATTGCATCCACTCATTTCTCATTTGATAATATATAGAGCATGCAAAACGATGTACGGATCATCCAGTTGAGCTCTTCATCACTATATCGGAAGCCGGTAATTACGAAGGCCGTATCACCGTTCATGACTGGAGCGAAGCTGTCATTGAAGAAGATGGCCATTCGCTTCCTGATCTTTTGGTCAAGCTATTGAGAAAGATAAGCGCTGATATGATTGCGCACTTGCATTACAACCATGTCGAAAGCGAAAGCCTTTGTGGAGCTGAAGAGTGCGGTTGCCGCTTTTGCAGCTGGGAATTGAGATTATTCTGAAAAGGCTCAAAGAAAGCCGTTTCAAGATGAAGCTTTGAAAAGAGGGCTGCTGTGGTGCGGTGGCCGACACCCTCATAACAACTTCATCCGAGCAAGGGAATCGGCAACAGCGAGGCTAGTAACAAGGATCCATATTTGTTTGCTTCTGGGTCTGTCTTTGAAAGAGGAAATGGAAGTGAAGGGAACTCGGGGGGAATCTAAGCCCAGCCAGGGGAGAGACCGCCAACATCATCTATTATTCAATTGATCTGTGTTTGAAAAAATATCATATTGCTCTCCCATTGCTGTTGACGAGGTCGTGGGTAATACAACAGATGGTCATGGTCGTAAAAACAAATGAAGTACGTCTATTAAGCCAGAAACCCCAAGTGTAAACAAAAGGGTCAATGGACCAAAGCCCTTTTTTCACCTCTATGGCTTCCCCAATAGCCATCTCTGACTGGCTTTATCGTTTGTATGTGCAAGTTTCCCCCTTTTTTCTTTTCCAAAATAATATGTATAAAAACGCGCCCAGTGCTAGGTTTTCTTCGTTGCGTTGCTGCTGCAAGAGAAGGCAAGCCAGATATAATAAAAGGTGAAGCACAAAACGACAAAAAGAAGATTAAACAAGAAAGACAAACAAAAAAACAAAACCATAAACGCCATGCCAATGCCTCTCCCGACATGATACGTGTTTTTCCCCATTGCCTATCCGTCTATGCGCCTCAAGGACTCTACTAGTAGATCCCCTGGGTCCTATACTGGAACGTGTCGTAGCTGTGAACAAGTTAGCCATACTGCTTTAAACCAATTAAAAACGCGGGAATGCGTTGCGAAAAACTTACAGGCGCGTGTAGTAGCTGCCGAGCGATTTTCCAACGAGCTCCGTCTCGACGAACTGCTCTGCATCTTCGGCGCTCAAGTGCAGTTGGAACCGCTGTCGCAGATTGGCTGTCGCCTGTGTCACACCGGCCACGAAGCAGGGCATCTTGGAATCCCGACCCATCATGCTGACGAGATCGATCACATTGTCAGCAGATTTGCGCAGTGCTGAGATTCGGGTTAGCCTAAGTTCTATACAATATTCAAACGTACCACAGCCAGTGTTGAAGTACTCACCTTGGAAGGCCTGCTTGCACAGACGCTTGTAGTCGTCAAAGTCGGACGACCCAATCCCACCAAGTACCTCCACGTACTCGTGCGTCAACTTGAACGGCGCCGCCTCGAACGCTACCGAGCCGGGCGAGTTCGACAGCATGAAACCAAAATCAATGTGCACAATGTGGCCCTCGTTGTCCACGAGCACGTTGCCGTTGTGCCGGTCCTTGAGCTGGAGCACGTAGGAGATCATGCTGTACGCCGCGAGCGACCGCTTGAAGGCGTCCACGCCGGCCCGGTGCGCCTCGCTCTCGGGTGCGCCAAAGGCCTTGACAAAGTAGTCCTTGAGCGTCGCAATACGCCGCCTCGGGTTCTGGCCGGACTCAATGGACGCCAGCGTCAGGCTCCGCTTGATGGAGTGCAGCGACACGCCGTTGGTGATCGTCTCGATAAGGCCAGACGACTCGCCCGTCACCAGGATGCGCATCTGCTTCACCCACACGGACACGCCGGCGTCTTCCCAGATCTTGTCGCAGACCGCAATCAGCTGACAAGCAAAGGCCTCCTGCCGCAGATCGGCACCGGTCTTGACAATCACGCTGACCAGGTCCCAGTTCTTCATCCAGCCGTAGGGCGAGGATCGTCGGATGCGCTCGCGCTTGATGTCCCACGCCTCGCCAAACACGGCGGCGCTGGGATCGTCGCGGTCGCCCTTGCGCTGCAGGCCACCCGTCTTGAAGTCGTTCTCCATGCGCGCAATGCCCGCATTGGGGTTTACAGACGTGGCAGCCGCCGCCGCGGCATCAGCACCAGCCGAGGCGGCTGCGTCCTCGTTCTCCTCGCTACTGCGGACGAGGGCGGTGTCCGAGACGTTCGATCGGGGTCCATCCGCGTTGGTCAGGCCGAGTGCGTTGATGGGCGGCACGGGTGCAGCGACATTGTTCATGGCCGTCTTGGCGATGATCGTGTCAAAAGTGGGACCGTGGCTATCGTCCAGGTCGAAGCTCTGTTCTTCAAGGCTCTGCATGCTCGCAATGATCTTGGCACGGATGGCGGCCACCTCCTGCCGAGGCCGCTTCCCGCTTGTCTGGTCGAGTTGCGCCAGCATCTGTGAGGCTGTCCGCATGTGGGTCGCGAGCGCCGAGAAATCGGGCTGGTCGGCTGAGTGCTGGTTTCGAATCATTGGAAGAGTCATCTTGCGGAGAAGAGGTCCAGGGCTGCTAGACCGAGACGTGGAGGCCGCCGAGCTACGGGGCGTACCGTCGGACAAGGCTGTTGGTGCCGTGGTGTTGGAAGAGATCGGTGCACCCATGGAGGAGGTCGATCCGGCGCCCCCGCTGGCGTGTCGGTTCGCAAGAGAAGACGACGAAGAGTGCTTGTGCAGAGGATGGCTGCGTTGCGATCCGGCGATGGCTGGCGATACCATGGCGCCAGACGAGGCAGTCCGTCTTGTGGAAGGGAAAGCGCCATCGTCTTCGTCGTCGAACGCCTTGAGCAAGGGCGAGTTTCCGAGATCGCCAGAGGTCGGTTCAAACACGCTGTCGATGGGCGGCTCTAACAATGCTGCTGCTGCCGCAGCGGTCGCCGCAGCTGCAGCTGCATCTGCAGCTCGTGTGCTCGGGTTACGAACCGAATCGGAAAGGTCGAATATACGTTTCCGGGACCCTTGCTCTGCCACTAGGTTGACAAGCAGCCTCTGGTTGTCGGTCGAGTCCGGATCGAAGGTGAAATCTTCGCGCAGGATTTCCACCATGAGCAAATATGGCACCTTTTCTGCACTGTTGAGGACCGTTGCCTCGGCAGGATTGAGGCGGACGATGCGGTGGTGTCGACTGCGGCTCGGGATGCCATTCACCAGCGAGGGCGGGCAAATGACGGGGATATCGACCTCGGCGGGCAAATCCTGGCCGATGAGGGCCAGCTCAGCACGCAGTGCGCTGAGCCGGGCGGCCTTCGGAACGCTCACTAGCCGGTTGGAGATGTCTTCGAGAGCGCGCAAAAACTGGGTCTCACAGCGGAAGTAGTTCTGCCGCAATAACCGGACCTTCTGCTCGGACGTCATGTCGCCCACGCTGACGATTCGTGGCTTGGCATGGTGGTGAGAATGCCGACGGGACAGGGCGGATATGCTGTCTGGTGGGTTGAGGCCTGCTGACACGGGCGTAGGAGGGCGGGTGACCATGCGCGGCGACCGCATGTCGGGCAGGGGCAGGGACGACGAGCTGAGCCGCGCTTCGAGCGAGATCGATTCGAGGTGGTGGTGCTGTGCGCTCGGCGGTAGGGACCGGCGGCTGAGCTCCGATGGCCGGGCGGGAGGCGTGTTGAGGCTCGAGGAGGACCCAGGTCGTGATGAGCTCGACGTCTGCTTCTGGCGCTGTTTCGGTGACCGAATCGACTGTTCCATGGGCGGCGAGCGTATTATCTCCGGCGGGTTGTTCGGCGTCTGGTTAGTTACTGTCTCCAATGCCTTCATGGCTGTGGCAATGCTGGTTCCGCTGGAGGCCCTGGTGACGTCTTTTGTGCGCCGTGACTTGGTGGAAGTCGGCGTAACGGTCTGCGACCGTGTCGGCTTCTTGGGCGGATCGTTTTGCTCCGTGTCGGAGAAACCACCGGCCGCCGTAGACTCTCCCGGTGGGGGTGGCTTGCGCGCCTGGGCGATCGCCATGGGCCCTGCCCACTGCGGAAGCATGGGAAGGCCGATGCTGGCAAGAACAAAGCTGGCGAGGACGGTGACGGGCAGGACATTTTCGGTGATCTTCTCTTGGCGGGCGGTGTCTGGCAAGCCGAATACAATGTGCTGGACCTTGTTGTAGACGCGTCGACAGGTTTGAAAGGCGTCCGTCTGGGGGTTCGAGGAGAGGTCGTGCAGGTATGTTTGAAAGAGCCAGAAGGTCTAGCTGGTTAGAGAAGCTGCGGGCGGCAGAGGGGAGGGCAGAGGGGGGTACGAACGAGCAATGCAGCCGTCACAGATTCTTCGCAAAGGTCCAGGAGGAACTCCTCCAAAGCCATAGACTCATTGTTGACGCTGATTATAAGGTGACACAGCTGGGGAAGGAAGAACTCGATGTCCTCGTAGGGGAACTGGCGCAACTTGTTGCAGAGCACATGATGGATGCCAATGTGGTCGGCATAGCGGCTAGAAGTCGACGGTTAGCTGCGCGAAAGAGCTACCCGGGGGCAGAAGAACAGAATGCCACTCACGAGAGGTAGGATACAGAGAGGAACGGATCGGAGTTGAAGACGTCGCTGTCGAGGAACCGCTGGAGCAGATGCCACGACATTGGGCGGAGTGGGGTGAGGGGGGTCAGCTATAGATAAAGGTCGGGCGGCGGTCGAGGTCGGTGGGTGACGGCGAGCAGCAGACGGACACGAGACGAGCTGGGGGTAGGCTAGATGTGCCGCTTCGTCTAGGGAGTCCTCGTCGGGGGGCTGTATTTACTGCTGGAGCGCCGGGAAACTCGAGGAACGGGAGGGAGAAAGTCGGGAGGAACGAGACATCTGAAGGTGGCCGGCGCGAGTGAAACGGAGGCGACTAGGAGGCATGCGAAGAGAAAGCCGAGGAGACGTCCCAGGGTCGAAGGCAGGGCCCGAAAAGAGAGGCGAGGACAGGGTGCGATTCGAGGAGGAGGAAGAGGAGGACGGGGAGCGCTCAGTCGCGGCAGATCGGCATTAGGTGGTGTGGGAGCCGGGGCGGGTTGCACAAGAAGCCAAAAGGGGGGAATGCAGGGCCCAGCGAGAGATAAATGTGCCGGCCGAGGAACGGGAGGCGGCAGGGCTGCGTTGGAGGTCGGGGTGTTGGTAATGAGCGTGTTGCGCGTTGGTGGTTGCGGTTGAGGGAAAAGGGGGGAACGTAATACAGCGGGCGGTGGAATGAACAGAAATGCACAGCATATGAGATCGCGGACACGGAAGTAGCGGAACCTGCGGGTCACGGCCGACCAATGCACGGAGCTGCCACAACTAAAATATAAGACGACGAGAATAGCGAAAGAGCAAAATAGCAAAATAGCAAAACCGTCGAGTAATCAAAAGAGAAAAAGGAGAGCATGGATCTGTCGACAAAAAAAAAAAAAAAAAAAAAAATGCAGCAACAAATGCGGTGACAAATAGGAAATGCTGGCAAACAGGAAGGAGCAAAGGGCGTTTGGCGGTGGGTTAAGGGAGGTGCCACCGGTGCGCGTGAGACACGAATCGGCGGCAGGGACAGGCTAAGCCAGCGGGCGACCAAGCAAAGCAACAAGCAAAAAAGGGAAGTGCCGAAGCCGTTTCGAACAGGTGGTTCTTTCCATTCGTTCTGTGCAGTCGAGTTGGGATGGCGAGGATGGGTCAAAAGAGGCAGCCACGACCCACGGTCCACGGTCCACGGTCCACAACCCACGACGCACGCACAGCAGCTACAAGTATTAGGGGTCCCTTTTTACGCGGTCCGCCTGTATTTCGCTACAGCTGGCGGCCAGTGGCCCCAATCCTCAATCTTGGTTGGTGGGGCTGGCGGCTGGGTTTTGCCATTTTGTTGGCGTGCCTTGCCCTGTGCACGAGTGCACCAACTGGTCTCGAGTATGACTTGCAGTGGATAATTAGACAACAGAGCACAACGGGCAGGACAGGGCAGGTGTAAGGGACAAAAGAGGGGGGCAAGAGCGACTGAGTAAGAAACGAGGATACGGGGAATAAGGCCACCAAGACGACAGCCCCGAGGCAGGAGCCAGCTATGCCCGCCTAGGGATAGGGCGTCCCACTGGAAAGAGAGCTTTTCAGAGCTGTACGTGGAAGGAGGACAGTTTACATATTTGGCTCTTTGGGTTTTGCCTGTGATTTTGAGCCCCCATCACGAGAAGCGCAATTTACGTGTCTACATGTTAGTCCATGCAAGGTTAAATGGGGTCGAGAAGGACACCACTTGTTTAATTTACGCTGGTCATAGGAACTCGGCAAAGCTCTGAATTCGTCGTAGTATCGACACAGCGAAAGGAACAAACAGAACGCAATGCTATCAGCGCAACCCTTGTTATTGCTGAGAGACTCTTTTGATAGAGCTCCTCAAAGCCCGCCCCAAGCTGTATCTAAACCCAATGCAAACGTTATAATGTCGTAGATGAAAATAATGGAAGAAAATGGCAAGAGCCTCGACCTGAGAGAGATGGGAAGCAAACGCAAGCCGTGATCGAAATCGTGATCGAGATCAAGGGCGATGATATTTGCCTCCCCAAAATACATGCTTCTAGATAACAAAATGTGAGAACATGATAAAAACAAAGTGAAAAGAGAGTGAGACAACAGTCATCGCCCCGTCAAAAACGCAATGCTGTAAAAAGACGCCCCTAAATATAACGCCGCAGCCCCATCCTCGCCCTCCACCAGTATCTATACCTTCTTCTTCCGAGCCGGCCGTCCACGCTTCTTGGGCTGGTCGTCGCCGCTGTCGCTGTCAAACTTGAGCTTGGTGCCGCTGACGGGTCCGCCACTGTTGGCATCGCCTCCTGCGGCCGCGGCCGCGCCTGTGCTGTTGCGCGGCCCGCGGCCGTGCTTCTCCTCCGGGTCGATCTTCTTGACAATATCCCGTAAAAAGTCCCACTGGTCGTCCGACTCAACGACCTGCTTCAGCATCTGGGCCGTCACGCGCTTCGAGTTCTTTGTACGTGCCACGTCGGCGCTCTTGGACACGAGGTTGACCATGAACATCTCGAGGGCCTTGCCGACCGCAATCGGCGTCTGCTGGGAGACCTTGCCGACCTCTTCGTCGGCCTGCATGATGCGCTTGATGCGTGCCGTGGGGAACTTGGTGCGGACGGGCGACGTGAGCACGACGTGAGACACGGGTGGTGCGGCCACAGGCACCGAAGACGAGCTCGCTGCGCCCGGTCCCGGACCCGCCGCCGCTGCCGCCGCCGCTGCTGCTGCTGCTGCTGCCGCGGCAGATCTTCGTGGCGGCATGGCACCGGTGGGAGACTCTGTCTTTGGGATGGGCGACGTGGGCTGCACGTAGTTTTGCTGCTGGTCGTAGGGCGGCTGTTGTTGCTGCTGCTGCTGTTGGTGTTGCAGTGCCGAAAACGGATCGTTCGAGAACGAGTCGGTCGCAAAGAGGTCCGGCTGCTGCGGCTGGTACTGCGGCTGGCCGTATTGCTGCTGCTGCTGCTCAGGCTGCTGGTATGGGGGCACGGAGTAGCCGCCCTGGTAGTACGGCGGCTGCTGCAGTTGTCCACCGGCAGAGGGTCCTGGCGGAACGTAAAACGACTGCGGCTGCTGCTGCTGCTGCTGCTGCGCCGACTGCGGTGATGTCGGCTGCTGCTGGTGCTGCTGGGGCGGTGACTCCAGAAACGACGACAGCTGGCCCAGGTTGTGGGGCGGCTGCTGCTGCTGCTGCTGTTGTGCGGAGGAGTAGTGCTGTGGTGGGGGTTGGTAATAGCCCTGCTGTGCAGGAGGCTGTAGGTGCTGCTGGGGCGGGTAAGGAGGCTGTTGTGCGTACTGTTGCTGATGGTACGCAGGGATTTGATGGTGTTGTTGCTGTTGGTGTTGTTGAGTTGGTGGTGCCGGATCCGCGAAAAAGGATGACAGGTCCGGTGACTTTGGTGCGTAGCCCCGGTCGCCCGACATGGCTCCTGTATTATAATGGGCAAGACGAGCGCGCGCGCCGCCGTGCAATGTCGATTTTTTTTTGGGTGGCGGCGGGTTTTCGGGTCGTTTGGCTTTTTGGCTTTTGGAGCTTGCTTGACCCGTTTGGGAGATTAGGGAGCTTTGGGGTCCTGTGCGCGAAATTCCCGACTTTTAATTTGGAAGCGACTTTGCTGCTTTCGGCGGCAGGTGTGGCCCACAATGCGAGTTTGCTTCAATTGTCAATTGTCAATTGTCAATTGTTAGAAGCAACAGCTCGCACCTGCCTATTTTGCCCTTGCTTTGCCCCGAGTTCTCCCTTGCAAAGAGCGTATGAGAGGAACAGCAAAAACTGCTCTTTCCTTCAATATTGGCTGACAATGAGTGTTAGTACGGAGTAGAGGCGCCAGGAAGGAAGGGGGAGAAATGGGAAAAGTGGGGCATTCGTCTGTGTTGGTGTTGCTGGCAGCCTCGAGTTCTCAATCAAAAAAGGCAAGAACGACTTGCAACAACCCAACAACACCAAAGATGAATGGCCTCGGAAACTGTCCGAGTATCTCTTCTCGTCAAGCCAGCATCCTGTGGGTAGGCAACCACCAGTAACCACCAAAAATGACCGGTGCCATTGGCTCTCATAAATGATGCGGTGTGGTGGTATCGCGCAGGGGTTGTCCATATTTACCTTGGAGATTCCCAAGTCTTAGGATTTTGCACTCTAAAAAGAGCTGTCGTCTATTCGGTGCACGCTTGCTGGGCAATTAGGCAGGAGCGCACGTAAAAGCCCGTCAACTGGTTGAGACAAAACGCGCCGGGAGAACGTGTATATCGTCTCAAAGGGGAAGGAAAGGGAAACTTGAAGATATAAAATGTGACAGGGCAGGTTCGCTGAGGAGGCGCTGCGATTGGCGTGTTGTGTGTTTTGGAGGGGCAGGCAGCCTTGGGGGGCAGGAAAGAGCTGTGGAGTGGGAAGGGGCGATTCGAGCTCGGTCGTTGTTGCTGTCTCTTTTCGTTCTTTTTTTTCTCGGCTTTCCGCTTCCCCCCTCAGGCCAGCGGATTTTCGTGGGACATTGCGGCCGTTTATATGCGCGACGCGGCGCCAGGCGCGACTTCCAAACAAGGAGCGGGGCAGAGGGGTGTGGAATGTGCGTCGCTGATTGGCCCAAAGGAAAACGGTACACCCTCCCGAGCCTCCTTCTCCTTCCCCCCCACCAAGACGCCCAAGCTTCCTGAATCAGGCCTGCCCAATGCTGTACTCATAGTGCCCCTAAAATTTGCTATCTCATTTCTTTACCAATTATTTGCCACAACACAACCCAACACAAAGAAGATTTCCCGACGCCTCTTGTGCTCACACAAAGGTGCATCGCATATTGCACCCGCGGAACGACTCACGACACGGATGTTTTGCCCATCGACGATGGACAGACAGGCCGCAGCCCACGGAGGAGCCGCCGGACAGAATACGAGTGCCATTGCTCCTCTGGAACGCGTTTTTTTTTCTGGCTCCAGTCTCCGTGCGAGCGTGGCTATGCTCTCCCCCATTCCATGATCGCCAGGGGTCAATAGGGTAGACGGCGGGGAACACACCGCTTCAGATACGCGCAGAAGCTACGAGTACGCGACGCCGCACGAAGAGACGCTCAAGCAACACCCACGATCCATGTGTCAATAACAGCAGGGTGACCGCGGCCGGCGTATTTCGCCTGGATCCTCGATGGCTACGGCTGAAGCGCAGATCGTGTGCAACGCGACGGACAAACGAGGTTGGCGAAGGACAGCCGTTCAAGTCGAACGCTGTCCAACGACAGAGGTGCGCAACAGCAACAACGCCGCGCGTGATGCGCGTTGTCGGTTGCACAACGACACGGGAATCCAATCCGAGTGGCTGGCCCACGCGTTCACTCTCGCCATCGTGCCCCGATTGTCGACGAAATGGCCGTTGAGTAAGTGCTCCGGCAACCAGCGGTGACTTCCTTTGCAGTTCCGTGTCAATATGGGTGGACAAGAGGATCAACTTCGCGACGCGCCGCAGTGATGACAAAAGAGCAACAGAGGCGAACACAACGCCGCGCATCGATGGTCGAAGCCGAGCTTCTTTACGGGCTATGGTTCTGATGTCTGCGCGGCACGCCTGTGACGGTTTTTTTTAACTTGATCTAATCTGAGCGGCGATCGTCGGTTGCATGTTGTGCGATGCTTGGTGTTTGCTCTTCTTCGGAAGCTCCGGACTTCGTTTATATGTGCTTGCAGTACAGTGGACCATCTAACGCATCCTTCGTTTTACCTCTCCAACAATGCGACGAAGCCCTTCGAAACGCCGCGCATTCGACCGCGCGAGAAACAGCGAGGCCACGGGCCATGCGTGCACGCCAACACCGCCACCGTCCACGCTCGTCTGCACGTCCACGCCGTCTGCCTGCCGACGATCGGCCCACGCGTGGATCTCGGGCGCGAATACCTCCTCCTCTCCATACTTTACAAACATGCCCTTTGATGGGCATGCCCGACGCCACCACTTGCCTTCGTGGCAATGGCCAGGCGATAGAAGAGGGTCCACGCCAGCCTTTGTCTTGGTGGCGAGCAACTCCGGCTGGCCAACTATCTTGCCCGCATACAACGATGCATAGCCAGCGAGCGGCTCGGTGTCGATGTAGTCATTGGCGGACTGGCGGTACCGGTGCGACCAGAGAGACACCCACGGCGAGATGAGAACGGCCAAGCCAGGCGGAGGTAGAGGCAGAGGCAGGGTTGGAGAAGGGGTCTGTGACAGCCGAAGCAGCAGGCTGAGCACAATGGTGCCACCAGCCGAGTCGCCCGCAACCACAATCCGCGCCGGGTCGCCCTGTGCAGCCGTAGACAAGACGTGGGCGTAGGCATGGGCAGCCTCGTCGATCTGGGCCGGGAAGACGGCATCGGGCGCCAGCGTATAGTCCAAGCTGAAGATGACCGGGTTGCTGAAGTGCGCGCTCTTGCCGTCTCCGGTACTACCTTCCATCAGTAGAGTCGCCCATGCGAGCAGAAACTCGAGGTAAAAGTGCGACGACCCGAGAACAAAGCCTCCTCCTAGGGTGTAGTTTAGTAGGTGGACAGGGGGCGTCTTCGTAGACATTATGCAGTGACGAACCATGGACAAAGAATACGACAATATCGGGTGGGTGGCTTGTGTCGTACGTTATCCACATGCCCTTGAACTTTTCCTATTGAGAGGTGTCAGCAGATGGCCGGAGAGGTGATATGTAGCGAGGGTCTTGCATCGTGATGTTCTCGCCAGCGTAACGTAGGCGTAGATGTCGTTGTAGGCGAGGGCATCAAAGAAGATGCGACGGGAGGTAGGAGATATGCGACGATGGACAACGCGTAGGAGACAGCGGCCAGGCAGAGCCGACCGATGCTGGCGAGTTGCAGCTGCCGGAAGCGAAAAAAGGGCAGTGCCACCGGAGGCGAGAAGAAAACGCGGCCAACGCGTGGGTCCATGTGTATGAAGGCCCAGCGCACGCAGCAGAGTACAATATCTTCGAAAAGAGAGCGCTGCTGGTGCTGATCCGTTCGACCGCACCGCCAGCCTGCGAACTGCCTGCGTGCCACATCCAGCGGCATCTGGAACGCGAGAAACGGCAGCGCCTGCAGAATGGAGGCAAATGTCGCGCGCGGTCCAGCCTGTAGGAGAAGCTGCGGCGCGAGGCAGATGCAAAAGACGAGGCAATGGAGGAGCGAGACGGGCGGCAGCAGCGACGGCGGTGGTGCGCCGTGGTTGCGCCGTGGCCGGTGCGGAGCCGGCGATGAACGGCTCATGATGTCATCGTCGCAGCGGGGAGCTCTCTGTAGGAAAAGGCGCGTGGTGGTGTGCTTTGTCGCGATTGTTGGTGTTGTTGACCGTTGTTGACAGTTGTTGTTTTGTCTAGGTTGAGATCGCGTGTTCCTGGTGGCATTGGCTGGTATTCATTGGAGACGGTTAAAAAAGTAACATATGACGGTAACAGTGTCTTGGAGATGAGTTGCGCTCATGAGACGCGGATCGACGCCATTTAAAAACGCGACTTATTAAATGAAAAAAACAACAATAACTAGCATTTATTTCTCAAAACACCGCAAAAAGGCGAAATAAATATATTTAAAAATAGAATTGCATTTCTAAACTGTCGTATCACGTCCTGAATATTTTAAAGTATTTTTATGCCATGCGTTGTCGACATATCCGCTGTCTATGGTCGCCGCGGCCACTTCACTTCTTCGCGTCGCGCTTCGCCGACTCCTCCTTGAGGATCGTCTGCTCCATCGTGTCAAACGCGCCCAGCACCTGACCGTACTGCGCAAACTCCTTGGGCCGGTAGCCCACATCGATCTTTTCGATCTGGCCCTCGGGCGTCCACCGCTTCCCAATCAGGTCGTCAAACGTCTCGTGCTCGCTCGTGCGCTCGACCGACCACAGCGCCTTGTACGCGCCACCCAGTGCGCACGCGTTGCCGCCCACATCGAGACGGTACACGCCCTCGGCGCCACCCAGCACCTCGCCCAGCACCTGCGCAATGGCCGGGTTGAGCGAGCCGCCACCCACAAGGTAGATGCGGCGCGGCTGGGCCGGGAGGCGCGGGGCGTCGGCCGTCGCGCCGGGCTGATCGTGAACGAGGGGCTGCGAGCGCAGGCGCATAGACAGCGCTTGCGACTCTACAATGGTGCGCGCGTCCTGTTCCGACGGCGTCGCAGCCTCTGTCGCGGGCGCGAGGTCGCTGCCGTCGGCCGCGTTGCACGAGTACCGCCACGTGCCCGCGGGGATGTTGGGCACGATCTCGTTGATGTAAAAGTAGAGGCCGAGCTTGGCCTTGTCGTCGCTGTCGCTATTACCACCCGACAGACCCAGCACGGGCGTGTCCAGCACGGCCTTGTTGAAGTTGGCCCACGGGTCGCCGCCGGCGGGTGCGGGCGGCAGCGTGTCGCGCACCTTTTCGCGCGCCAGGCCGCCGTTCTTGTAGCACAGCATGAACATGTACTGGCCGGGCGTCGTCGGGTGATTGAAGAAGTGGTAGCTGGGGTCCGGCTTGTAGTGCGGCGTGACCATCAAAAAGGTCGTCGACGTACCCAGGCTGACAATGGCGTCGAGCGGCCGCAGCGGCAGCGCCAGGATGGTCGCCGGGTTGTCGCCCGTGAACGGCGCAATCTGGCATGCGGCCGACACGCCGTACCGCTGCACAAAGTACGACGCGATGCTGCCCATGCTGCCGCCGCCGTCGATGCGCACCTCGCCGAGCTTCTGCCGCAAATCGGCCGCGCCGCTCGCGCCGGCACCGGCCGCCAGCTCCAAGAGCGGCTCCGACCACTGCTGGTGGGGGATGTCCCAGAGGTCCATGCCGCACACGTCACTAATGTCCATGGGCGCCAGGCTGCCCAGCAGCACGGAAGCCACAAACGACGACACCAGCGAGATGCGCGCCGTCTTGGCGTACACATCGGGCCACTTGCGGCGGATGCGCATGATCTGCGTGCCCGTGAAGCGGTGGTGTGCGGCGCTGCCCGTGACCTCGGCCAGCCGGTGGGGGCCGTCCTCTCCCGAGTCGGTCCGGGCGAGGCGCGCGTCGAACTGGTCGCACTCGTCCTGCGTGCTGTGGTCCTGCCAGTTGGGGGCCCACGGCCGGGAGAAGGACTGCGCTAGGCGGCCGGCGAGAGCGGTGTCTTTGCTGTCGGCGGAGGAGGCGGTCGTCTGGAGGGCGGCCAGCTGCTCGGCGGCGTCCTCGGACCAGTAGACACTGCCGTGCTGTTGGCAGGAGCCGCTGATGGCGCGGATGCGCGACAGCACGTCGGGTCCGTTGCTGAGGTCGTGCAGGCGCTTGAAGACGAGGTCAATGGCCTCGAGGAACATGGCCACAGGCGCGTAGACCTCGCCCTCGTCGTCGTTGACGAGCACGCCCTTGGTGAGGCCATACTTGCTGCCAAAGTCGGCGTCGAAGTCAACCTTGGTTTGGGCGACGATGCTGAGGTCGGAGGCGACGACAATGGCTGAGGAAGTGTTAGTAGGGGTGGAAGACAGGGAAACGGGAGGTCTGGTATTTTGTGCAACCTACCCTTGAGCTGCTGGGTCGAGAGGTCGAAGCCCAGATACAGGGGCCCCTGCGAAGCCGCTGCCGCCATAGTGATGATGTCAAGGTAGGGTGCGGAAAGAGCGAGGGAGGGGTCGGTATGGAGGGAAGGAGCAACCGCTTTGCGTAATAAGCTGCTCGGAGTACAATAAGAACAAGAGAAAACGAGAGTAGAAACGTAGTTGTTGAAAGACAGAATTAATATAAAAGGACTGGATTCGAGAGCTCTTCTTCAATACCACGAGAGATCTAATATCCCGCGAAAATGGGCGGCAACACGCCCCCCCAGACTGTTTCCCCCAATTCTCCCAATGCAGTAAAATAGCTCCTCGTCAAGGGCAAAAAATAGAAAAAAAAACAGGGGCACAACGCCCCCCCATGGATACTCCGATGATCGCAAGCGTGCCGCTAAAACAGAGCTTTGCACCTCCAGCGTTGTGGTTCTCTCTGTTCTCACTGCCCGTAGAGGTCCGTGGTAGGGCGGCGCCGTAAGAGGCGCAAGTCGGCGAGGTTCTCATTGGGCGCTACTGCGTCGGAATTCCCATTTTTGGAGGGGTTATGGCGGCAGCCTCGTCCCTCCTCGTCCCTCCTTCGCTCCTTCCATTTAGGCTAAACTGCCGTCTACACCCGCCGCATATTCCGCCTGTAGCGCATTTTTGGGCTTGGCCCGCATGCCAGCAGCCGCGGTGGTGGGCGTGCCCCATCCTTAATCAGGTATTAATACGGGGAATTACGCATAGCCGTGGAAATGGAAATATAGAGCTGTAGCTATTTCGAGCGTGATCGTTAGTGTCTCTTGTCTTCGTCTTCGTATTTATACTTTTGTCTCTTTCTCTACTCTTTATATACTGAAATAAAAGAAGACCGCAATGCAGCGCGACATCTTCCGCCAATGCGCCCAATT
Source organism: Sporothrix inflata (assembly GCA_021396225.1). Lineage (NCBI taxonomy): Eukaryota > Fungi > Ascomycota > Sordariomycetes > Ophiostomatales > Ophiostomataceae > Sporothrix > Sporothrix inflata. The sequence goes on along the minus strand of WNYF01000005.1, from coordinate 99,101 downwards.
GGAATTCATACAAGTGGCTCGAGCGGCTCGAGGCCGGCAGATGACACTGCTTGCCGGTGATTAGTGCTTGTGTCCCTTCCCGCTGTGGTCATGGTCATGGTCATGATCGTCGTCGTGGTCGTGGTCTTCGGGCTCGGGGCTTGACCGCGGGCTGATCTCGCCCGAGATGAACTCGTCAAACTTCTCGACCGTCTCGTCCAGCTTGACAAACCGCACGTGGACCCGGCGCACGCCGCGGACCGAGCCGCCCACGTGCGTGCGCACGGCATCCTCGATCGCCCGCACGTTCTCGACCGTCCAGTCGCCCGGCACCGCGAGCTCCAGGTCCACCAGGTAGTTCTGGCCCGATTTGACGCCCGACACGTCGCGCAGCTCCGCGAGGTGCTGCTGGCCGTTGGCAAGCAGAACGCCGTCGTCGAGCGCCCTGGTCACGTTCTTGCGCACGGACCGCTTCACGTCGTCGTCAATGCTGCGGTCGGCCAGCTCGTAGAGCGCCGCGGTCGTGTTCTCCCAACCGGCGCGGATCACCAGCAACGAGATAAAGAGGCCGCCGACGGGGTCGAGCCACGAGGCGTCGTGGATGAGGTTGGCGCCGAGAATCGCAAGGAGGGTCACAATGCCCGTCATGCTATCGACGCGGTGGTGTACGGCGTTGGACGCGAGGACCGACGATTTGCGTTCACGGGCGACTTTCATAGCTGGGGAGAGAAAGGTGGTTGGTCAGTTTGTGTACTGGGTCTCCAAGAAGGGGCTGAAAGGGTACTCACTCGCTCGGTAGAGCCACTCCTTCACGAGCACGGTGCCCAGCGCCAGCCACGCCGCGTGCAGGCTGGGGCCGTCGTGTCCGTGGCTGTGGCTGTGACTGTGGCCGTGGCCATGGGCCATCACCTCTGCCGCCGCCGCGGCGTCTAGGAAGAAGTGCGCGTGCAGGATCTGGAGACTGCTGATGCACATGAAAATGCCGCCGCCCAGCAGCATGCCCGACACGCCTAGCGAACCCAGGCTCTCCACTTTACCAAAGCCCGTGGGGAACTTGTCTGTCGGCGGGCGCAAGCTCCACGAGACGGTGGCGAGCGTCAGAAAGTCCGACGCCAGATCCGTCAAGCTGTGCCAGGCATCGGCGATCATGGACTGCGAGTTGAAGTAGTAGCCGCCTGCGCCCTTGGCCAAAGCCATGCCCAGGTTGCAGTAGAGGCCAATGCGGGTGATGCGGACGCCGGCGTCGTTCTTGTTTTGGGACGTGAGGTAGGCATTGTCGTGATGGTGGTGGTGGCCGCCGAAGAGGCCGTGCGAGTGGGTGTGGTCGTGGCCGCCGTCCTTGGCGTCGGAATCGGCGTGGGAGTGCGCGTCGTCGCTTTTCGACCGTGCCTGGGTAGCCATCAGGGCCGGCAGCCAGCGGGCGAATTTGCGCCGCTGTTTTCGAGAAAAGGAGGGCGTAAAGGGGGCCAATGGCGGAGACGACGACGTCGTCGAGGACGATGATGATGACGATGATGATGACGCCGATGAGCGGGAGAGCGAGGAAAAGAACTGTGGATTGGGAGGAGCTGGTAGATCGGATGGCGAGAGTGGAGGTCGGCTGGCGTGGGACGTTAATGAGAAGGTGGTTGTCGAGGGAAAGATGGTCGGGATCGCGCTCGACGACGAAGTCTGGTAGACGCGGCGCTGCGACGAGTGATGTGGTTGAGGTGGCCTCAGTGCCTGGCTAAAGTCGTAGTGGTGTTGGCGGTGCTGTTGGCTGTTGTGGTGGTGGTTGTAATACGAGCGGCAGTTGCTGTGGTTGGCTGCATTGGTTGCAGTACAGCTGTAAGAGTAGTTTCGGGCGCTTTGATTGCTGGGGTAGAGGGAGAAGGGGTGGCGGTTGGTGCGCGACGGAGCTCGGACAGCTCCAGCTGCCGCCCTGCACGACACGTTCAGACGTAGCGGCCGACCGCCCGACGGCCCGCGCCAGCAGAGTGGTGACGGCATGCTCTGTGAAGACGACAGGCAGGGCGTGGAGGTGCGTGCACGTAGGATAAGCGGAGGGTGTGACAATTGAGGTGAGATGTCGTTGTGAAGGATCTAGGAGCAAGAAGGAGAGACGTCCAAGAGAGAGGGGAGAGTTTGCCTGTTTGTGCCAGAATGGAAGGTGCGCAAAACGGTGTAAGAAGGGGCAGCTTCGACCGGATCGAAAGGGAAGGAGCGAGAGGAAAACAGTCGGGAAGCAATGGGCCACAAAGCAGAAAATGCAAGAAGGAGCGACGTGATAGACTGCAGACTGCAAGCGAGAAGCGAGCGAGAAGCAAAAGTGGACGCGCGCTGGGTTTTGTTTCTTTTGCGACAGACCGCCGTAACGGAGCCGATGGGCAGCAGTCAAGGCCTCGAGGCCCTCTTCCGTCGAACAGCGAGGTCACCAAAACGATTTGGATGGGGCCTGGTTGGCGGTGGCCAGGGCAGTTGTTTCTCCCCTTTTAGCGGACAGCGATTGCGCCTTCCTCCGTAGCGCAATATGGTGCCGAGCTGGAGTGGGCTGATGCTTCCTGAATTTGTTGGGTCGCTCCTGCTGCGCCTGTCGATTTGCTCGTGGTCTTTTGGTCCCAATGGGTTCAATGGAGGCTGCCAAGGGCAGGAAGGGAAGGAGGGAAGGGCAGCAGGGCAGATCGTGCGGACGAAGCAAATGGCGGGAGTGAGATGCTTGGTATGGGATGTAACTTAAGATAGGTCCCAACTGACGTGTTGAGGAATGGGGGAAAGAGCGACCAGGGCAAAGGTCCGATACAGGGCGGAAAGCGCCAATCCGCATGGTTCGATTCTCGCGACGCAGCAATTTTCTGCTTCCGTGCTTGGCCAGGCGGCCAGACTAGGCAAGAACCCCCCGCACTAAGAAATCGTGAGGAAGGAGGAAGACGGAGATAAGACTACGGTGTAATACAGCGCTCGGCGGCGGTCGAGTCTACAAGTATCTTACACTGCCAAGGGCACGGAAAGCCGCGAAATCCGAACGTTCCCCGGACACAAGCAGACGAGGTCAAGGTGCCTCACCGGTCTAGATGAGGAGCTCCGCCATGACGACGGTCTCGGCGACTTACACAAGCTGGGCCCAGGCGCCCCCACCCGAGCCGATAGGCGACGTCGACTCACTGGCGAAGGCGCTGAACGCCCTACCCCCCCAAAAAGCCCCCCAATAGCGCCGCTGTCGGCTCAGCAGCGTATTGCGGTGGGCACTGTCCCGCACACCGCGTCTTTAGCCCTCGTCTAGCCACACAGCTGGAATCCACACCGTGAACCTTTCCTCGTCATCGCCCTACAGACGCGCACCCCCAACCACCGAGTCCGGCCGCCAATCCCCCAAGGTTGGCATCCTCATTGCAGTGTGCGATTAGGTTGAGAAGATCCTCCCTCGCCCAGCCCAAACCTCTCCGCCTTGCAGCTGTTCCAGTCTAGCATCTTGCTCCGGAGGTAACGCATCAACGGGAATTTCGGACAGCCGCGGACCAAGGCTTCACGCACACAGGCACGTCTTCTAGGGACATGCCGCGGTGCACAGTGGACGTGGACTTGGACTTATAACGACATGGCCGCGCGCAAGCCGCTCCTGCGCATCCCCTACACCGATGTCTTTGCGGCCCCGCGCATCATCCCGCGCCATGCCACCACACCGTCGGCGGCCGTTGCCGCGCTCGGCGCCTTCATGACGGCGCCGCCCCCTCCGGGTTTGCCTTCTTCTACGGTTGTGTTGACTGGTGCCGGGCTGTCGGTGGCCAGCGGTCTCGCCGACTACCGCGGTGAGAACGGGACATACCGCGTGAACAAGACGTACCGTCCCATCTACTTTCACGAGTTCCTGGCCAGTCACGAGGCACGCAAACGGTACTGGGCACGCAGTTTCTTGGGCTGGACGACGCTGCACAAGGCCACGCCCAACATGAGCCACTATGCTCTGCGGGACCTCGGCCGCCTCGGCTATGTACATACGGTCATCACGCAGAACGTGGACTCCTTTCATCCTACCGCCCACCCCGACATTCCATCGACCGTCGAGCTCCACGGCTATCTCCGGGCCACCGTCTGCATGACCTGCTACCACGAATACCCTCGCGACGTCTTCCAGGACGAACTGGCGCGGCTCAACCCGGCATGGGCGGCGTTCCTCGCCGATGCGATCGCGGGGGGTGCCTTTGAGACCGAGGACCCGACGACGGGCGCGCCTGCTCGGCGCTCGCTGGCCAGTCTCTCCGCCATCCGCGGAATTCGGACAAATCCCGACGGCGACGTGGACCTGCCCAATGCGCCGTACACAACCTTCCGCTATCCGGCATGTGCACACTGCCTCGCCAATCCGCCTGTAGCGGACGACGGCACCAAGATGGCGGTGGAGGTCGACTCGGATGGTGCGTGGGCACTGCCTAGCAACATCAGCCAGACGGACAGTGGCACCAAGGTTCGGTGCCCTGGCATCTTGAAACCGGCAGTCATCATGTTTGGCGAGAGCATCTCGCCGTCTGTCAAGCATGCCGCCGAGGCTGCCGTGGACGAGGCAGGTCGTCTTCTCGTCCTGGCCACTTCACTCGCGACGTATTCGGCATGGCGCCTGGCCAAGCGGGCCAAGGACCGTGGCATGCCCATTGCGGTTGTGAACATGGGCGGTGTCCGGGGCGAAGACGTCTTCTTTGCCGAGCTGGACGACAACCAGCCGGGTGCCGCCGGAGTCCGTGTCGAGATGCCCACGGACGCTGTGCTGCCACCACTGGTGGATGAGCTGCACAGACATGCACCGGGCGGCGCCTATGAAAAGGGCGCAGGCCCCGGTGCTGGCCAGGCCGACCCGGCCTTGTTCAGGGACATGCTCTCATAGATGGCCGGCAAGCTGGCAGAAATGTAATAAAATAATCGAAAATATATATGTCTTTATGGCGCTTGCTTAATAGAAATTAGCCGTCGTTGCTATTTTGGTTGACGAGGGGCCGCTCTGTGTGTTTTGTTGGTTGGCCTCGGGCGCGGTGGATGGGGCGGGGGCGGCGTCGGCTGCCTTCTTCTCTTGGCGTCTGAAGTTCCGGGTGACCTCGTCGCTCTCGATCTCTTTCAAGACTAGAATTTGTCAGTACTTATGTCCGTGGACTCTTAACAATATGAATGAGTGCACGACGTTGTACATACCTGAATCCCACTCGGCCTCCTTGGCCGGATCGCCGGTGCCCAGCGCACGCTCCACGTCGACCTTCTCGCCCTTTTGAATACGCTCAATCACGTCCCGCAGCAGTCCGATCTTGACCTCCGACTGCCGCATGAACGTGTCAAAGTCCTTCTTTAGCGCAATCATCTGGATCGACATGGACCCGATGAACAAAAAGAGGAAGATGTAGAACGTCGCCGGGTTCCACTCCTTGGCATTGCGGGCGTTCGAGAAGACATTGGCCACGGGGAGTTTGCCGTCCTTGCCTCTGCGCAGCGGCTTCGGAATGAGTTGCTTCCAGAACGACGACTGCGCAACTGTCGGCAGCGAGCTGTAGGATTGTCTTTGGACGGCGAGTGACATAAGCCGAGGGGATGTTGCGACGTTGCGGCGTGCGGCCACTGCGCGCAGGCTGCGGATCGTTGCTGCGTTCATTTTGCTGTCTATATCGTCGTGGCTGTCGTGGTCGTGGTCTTTGCCGGTGTTGGTGATCTATGACTCTCGGTGGCGGTTGACGTTGACGTTGGACATTGGACGTTGGACGGCTTGCAGAAAATCGTTAAAGACTTGCACCTGGAAATTGCCGCCGTTCTCCGCCAATGAAATTGTGGAGAGCCCTGGCGGCGCTGGTTTTTAGCGCCGGTTGCCGTGCCAACACTGGGCCGACAGTTGTTCCGCATACAAGCAACAACGCTACCGGTGGGACCTTCCCGCAGCGCGCCAGCCCGCCGGTCACAACTGGCAGGTGCACCCTGCCCCTGTTGCCCAAGGCCCCTGCCTGAGCTGTTTGGGTGAGCTTGTGTGTGCCTCTGCCTTTTCTGACCGATCTGTCTGACCTCACCGACTTCACGCCTTTGGACGACACACGATCTTCACCCTCACGTCTCTCCTCCCTTTGCCAGACGCGTGTTTTGCTTTTTGTTTTGGGGGTAGACTTAGATTTGTTCTCGCCAGCAATGTTATGATTAAGGATCAAACCGGTTATTGCCTTTGCTTTCCTCATTATACCCTTTTGCTCTCATCTACTTTTTTTTCTTTTCTTTTCTTCTTCTCTTTTCTTGTCACGCCTTTCCGCGATAATCTCCCATAGCTGCCGTACATGGCGACCCTTCAGGTGCACGTCGATGCTGTCCGCAACGCCGTCGCATCGAGTGCCACATGCACGCCGGCCACCGTCGTCTCCCTCAAGTCCCTCCTCCTCCCACGCGATGCCGAATCACAACAGCAAGCCCCGACAATAACGACGAAAACAGCACGCGGTGCTCCTCCCTCTCGACCGCCCACTGCCGCATCGTCGCGTCCTGGAACCGCGGCAGCAAAACGGCGACCGGCCGCGGCGCGTGACGATGCACGACAACCCGACGTGCAGCCGTGCCTCTCGGACAAGGAAAAGGCACAGCTGGCCACGCACGTCATCAACGCGGCCCTGAAGGCACTTGCCGAGGCGGCCAAACCGGCAACAACAACAACAACACAACCAGCACCGCCCAAGACGCCTTCCCGCGTGCAACAGCTGTTGACCACAGGCGATGAGGTGCCTCCTCCCAAGTCGACCGCAAGGGGCGGTCTTCGGCGGTCGATGTCGGCCCCCATGACACCACTTCAGCCTCGCACGCTCAACCGCGTCTCGACATCACCCATGAAGACGGTCAGCAAACCTGCCGCTGCAGCGACCGGCATCCACAGTGCACAGTGTTTAGCAACGGTGGAGTGCGCACGCGTCGCATTTTCGACTCTCAGGACATTGCAGGAGGCAAAGGCTGTGGGACTGCCAGAGTTGCAGCTGGAGGCGGGCATGTCCTCATTTGTGGCCAAGCTGCTCGGCTTGAACATGCTCGACCAGGCTTGCCGAGAGTTGCGTGTTCTCAAGAAGCGTCTTCAAGGACCCCTTGCCACGGCACCTGCCGAAGCTCCCCCCGCTCCGACGGCCGCCCCAACAAAATCGACAAAGGCATCGAAGACGACGACCAAGGCGACGACAAAAACATCAACACAACAGACCGCGGCGCAAGCGCCACCACCGTCCTCGGCGGCATCGCTAGCCGCCGACATCCTCGACTATGGAGACGTGTCTGCCGTCTCTATGCCAACAATCAAGCTCATTGTGGCATCCCAGCTCCAGGCCCTCCGAATTCTGGCTGCCCTCAAGAAGCCTGCACACATCGACTCCGCACTGCCATTTCTTCGGCGCAGTTGCAAATCTTCACCCATCCAACTACTCTCCCTGTGCATCAAGGCTGTCTCAACGAATGCGGCAGAGCAGCAAAAGATGCTTCGGCAAATGGAAACCCTCTCCCAGCTTCTTCTGGCTCTTGCGCCGAGCATATCCAGCATAGACGACGCGAGTGCAATCGAGCCGAAGCTCAGCGTTGCGCCCTTGGCCGCATTTGAGCTGCAGGCTCTCAGCCTCGAGACTAGACTGCGGTGCTGGACCATGACCAAACAAAGCTCCGCCGACACCGACAAAGATATTCTGACACCCTTTTCTCGATGCCTGTCAACATATGCCCGACGAAGCCGATCCTCTGGGAAGGCGCTGTCGTATTCTTTCTGCCGCGGTCGCTTTGACCAACTCCTGGAGCTCATTCAGGGAGGCCAATTTGTGGTTGCACGGACCTCCAAGGCGCCATTAGCAAACATCTTCCAAAATCTCAGCACTGTGGCACGTGAAACTGGCCACATTGACGACGCTATCCACTGGGCATCTGAGTTGTTTGGTCTCGTGAACTCCAGCGACGACTCTGCCGCAAAATGTTGCTCGACTTCCGCACAACTTCTGGCACTCCAGCTCAAGAGCCCTTCTAAAAAATACGCACAAGACAGCCAGTCTCTACTCGCCAATGTGCTGGAGGCAATCAAAGGGTCCCTCAAGGGCGACACAGCAGAACTGGAGGATCTGCTTGCCAACGTGTGCTTGGGCCGCAAGTCTGCTGTCAATCTCTTGATCAACCAAACACAGCAAAACACCCATACGAATACCAATAGTACCCATAATATCTCGCAGTCGTTCAAGCTGCAGCTCGAATCATTCGTCTACCAATGCCCTCGCTTCTGCCTTCGATGGCTCGGAAAGCCGCCTGCTGCCAAGAGCAGCACCAAAGATTTTCTCCGGTACGAGCAGCGGCGCCAGCTGCTCACGCAGTCCATCCGACACACACTCGACTCAGCCTTTGTTGTGACAAAGACTATGATCGAGGATGGCCGCATGGTCTGGGAGCAGCTGGACTCGGTTCTCGGCGATTCGCTGATTGTTTTGGAGTACCTCGGCGACCTGAAGTCTGCCGACTCTTCCTCATCTTACTACGTCAAAATATCCCACTTCTACTACCTTAGCTACAACGTTCTGCGGCGGAAAGGGGGCGACAATGCCGATCGCGATGCCCTGAAAGCACTTCGGCGCGCAATCGACTGCATCAAGAACCGACCTGGTCCGGAGAGAGAAAAGGCGCAGCTCATCCTCAAGCTGGAGCGCATGGCGGAGCTGGCTAGGGCAACGGGTCAGATTGGAGAGGCCCTGGGTGCCTTGCAGTCAATCCGCTCGAGCCTGGTTGATGACGGCGCGTTGAACACAGTGACTACAGCACTCGGCAGGCTCCCTCCGAGCCTTTCGTGGACAGCGAGTGACCAAGCTGATGCATTGTCACGCACCCTTGTGTCCATTCACCGACTTGAAGAAGTGCATATGGACTGGTCTGTTGGCCTGGAAGATCTTGAGCATGCAGCGGTTCTCGAGCACCAGCTTCATTTCATCCATTTTGGCCACGGTAGTAGTGGCTCTAGTTCAAAGTCCCCACATCAGAGTGACGGGCTTGACCTGTCGCACCCTTGTGTCGAGGCACTTCTTCGCATTTACTACCCGACGCAATTTCCGGTTCGACGACTACGGACCCTTCTCCGCCTGTTCTCCGCCAACATCGACAAGCCAGAAATCCTTGCTGATATTGCACCGCAAGCGAAAGCCGCGCTGGGCCTCATTGAGAGTCAAGGGCTTGCTGATGATGCTTCTCTTGCCGGCTACCTGCCTCACTATAAGTCTCTGGCCACCTCCTTGGCGGGCTTTTCCGAAGGATTCCCAGATATGGATGCCTTCCATGCCTCCTTGTCAGCTTGGAGATCCATTCTGGAGGCAAACCCAACACTAGCAGAGCTGGAGCTCGCCATCGACGATATCACCGAGTTTCAGACGCATCTCACCTCCATCGCGGAGTTCATGCGTGCGATGGGGCGTGATTCTGCGATCACCCGTGTTCTGGAGCTTTCTCAATGCTTGTCGAACATTATCACTGGGTCTGGCGACAGCCGGCTCTACTCTCTACAACCTGCACATCAGTCTGCACTCGCTCTGTCTTCGCATTACCTCCGTATGGGCGACTGTATGAAGGCAGAGAAGACTCTTGAGGAAATCCGCAGTCACCTTGACGGCTCGAAGACAGCCCCCATGGCAGCCACAATCAGTTTCCATCTCTCCTATGCCGAGTACTTGATTGCGGTTGGCCGATTCGACGAAGCGTAAGTTGGCACCAGCTCTTTCCCTTGCTTATTCTATTTCGCTTCTTCTTGGGATAACCGTACTCACCATTTTGATAATTTTAGAAGCCAGCATCTGCTTGAAGCAAAACCTGTCAGTTCCGACGAGACCTCCCGAGCTCAAAACCAAGCCAAGATCAGCGGCTCTCAAAAACGGAGGCTCGGTGCTCACGCTTGCTTCCTCCAATCACTTGTGGCCCTCGAGAAGGGCGACCACTCGGTGGCGCTTCAAAATGCAAGAAATGGTGTCCGGATGCTGTTCCAGGATTGGAGTCGGCTTGAAAAGACCATGGAGCGGCCCCTTCTCTCTGCAGACAGCTCATTGAGCGGAGAGGATGAGAGCAGTACCGATATCTCCGCATCGTCGTCTTCTTCCGAACGGTCACTCGATCCAAGTGCATCTCTTCGTGGGTCGCCAGACCAGGATCAGGCATCTCCTGCTACTACGCCCGACACATCGGCAATCTTGACGGCTGGTTCAACTTCGGTAGCTTCGCCTGAATTCTGGGCACTGTTCCACCCTCTTTTCAACAGCATGCTTCGCCTGTCGTCGATCTACGCCCACCTCGGAATGTTTCAGGAAACCATGTACTATGCCGAACAAGCCCAAAAGGTTGCAACGGTCACCAACGCTGCCTTGTCGCTGGCGCAAGCCGAGTCCTGGATGGCAACTGTCTGTCTCAAAGCCGGCCAACTCGACAAAGCAACCACGTTCATCACACAGTCTCGGTCCCGACTATCCGACATGGACGTGACCAACCGAAAGGCGTCCCTTGCCTGCGATCTTGCGAGTCTGTACCGGGCGATGAACGACGAGCAAAACGAGCAAGAAATGATGCAACAAGCTGAACTCATTGTGCAGCGTGTCTGTGAAACTTCGAGCATCGTGAATAAGCCGGAAAAAGAGCCGAACCCGACGATGACCGAAGTTACGAAGACTAGAGCGACAGTTGGGCGACGGACGAAGGCAGCGGCAGCGACTGCGCCGGCAAAGTCTTCTACGAGAATGACGAGCACTCGCAAGGCGGCTACTGGAACAAAGACGACAAAGAAGAGCGCTGCGGCTATCACGACTACCACCATCATCGAAGCTGCACCTCCATCTGTCGTGGTTGATGCATTGGTAGAAAACCCGGCCGCTCTCGGACTTCGTGCTGCCTTGTTTATGCAAAAAACCATGTCTCACCTGAACAAAAAGGACTGGGCTACGGCTCTCTCCATTCTTAGGGGCACCGGCCATGCTTCTGGCGCCTCGTCACCGAAGAGCCAGGCGGACATTCTGGCAGGACACATTGCACTTGCCGCTTGCTTGTTGGGTCACAGCACGGACCAAATGGCCCGTGATGCGGTATTCTCTGTCATCCAGGACTCAACACTCTCGTTCCCGGCTGTCAGCAGCGGTGTTATTTCGATTGGTGGCGACGGAAGCGACCGTCTGTCTTTATCGAAGTCGCCCGTGGCTGTCAAAGTGAGAGGAATGGCATCCGCCCTCGGAAAATCGGCCAAAAACGCGGCTAGCTTTGTAGAGATGCTGCAGGAGGCCCAGGACTGCCTCATCGAAGCACAGGCCATTGCTGCTGTTGCCGGTGACTCCGTCACCCTGAACCGGATTTCTAGCATGCTGCAGAGCGCCGTGATTGTCCTCTCGGCGACATCCTGGAGCAAGCCTCGTGCACTAGGGCACCCTGGTTATGCTAGCTGCTCTGTTGAGCTGGCGCGCAACATGACATGGAAGCGTGAGCGGAGGGCCGTGCTCGTGGAAAAGGCCATGTTGACAAAGCAGGAGATTTCAGGCGAAACTTCTTGGTGGCCTGCAGTGCCACCCACATCGACAGCAGCCGTGACAACCATCTCGCCAACAGGGAGTTTGAATGGTACACCGAGACGGCCTAGCTTTACGGGCGGTGTGTCCAAGATTACGGATATCAACATCAGCCGGTTCCAGCGCGACTACATCGACATTATTCCGCAAGACTGGAGCGTGGTTTCCATGGCGCTCAGTGAGAACAAGCATGACCTGTGCATCACGAAGCTTCAGGCTGGCCAGAGCCCCTTTGTCATCCGCCTCCCGCTAGAGCGAGCGATTTCCCGCGACGCCGACAACGAAGTGTTCAATTACCAACAAGGCCGGACCGAGCTTCTGGAGATCGTCAAGGCCATCAACGACAGCTGCCACGATGCTCGCGACATGACTGTCAAGGGTGCCAAGTCGTCCTGGTGGACCGAACGCGAAGCCCTTGACAACCGTCTGAAGGAGCTTCTCGACAACGTGGAGCAAATCTGGCTCGGCGGATTCCGTGGCATCTTCTCGCAGCACGTGCGTCGGCCGACTTTGTTTGCACGGTTCCAGAAGACGTTTCAGGGCATTCTCGACAAGCACCTTCCGTCTCGCCGATCGCCCACGCGTGGAAAGAAGCGAGCGGGCAAGGCGCCGGCATCTTCATCGGCAGCTGCCTCGTCAACACGAGTGGCTCTGGATCCTCGTGTTTTGGACCTCTTCATTGGACTCGGCGATGCAACGGAGGAGGGCTGTGACTTCGACGATGTTCTCGACGACCTGCTGTACTTTGTGGTGGACATCTTGCAGTTCCATGGCGAGCACAACGCATACGACGAGATTGACTTCGATTCCATGGTTGTGGAGACGTTCGATGCGCTTTTTGCTTACCATTCTGCCATTCACGATGGCCAGGCCCGAAGCTCCGCCACCGCGGCCGGAGAGCCGAATGACCACCTCCATAGCATCCTTGTGCTCGACAAGTCCCTCCACGTCTTTCCCTGGGAATCGCTTCCGTGCATGAGGCAGCTGGCCGTATCGCGCGTGCCATCGCTGGCTTGTCTTCGCCGCCTGATCCTCGAGCAGCAGCAGAACACCATGGATACAGATGAGCTTAGGGAGCCAAATGAGGTCAACCGCCCAAGTGGATACCGTGCGTCGCTCGCGTCGGGTGCCTACATGCTCAACCCATCGGGAGACTTGCCATCGACAGAGACCACGTTCGACGGTCCTCTGACGTCGAGCCTGCGCGGCCCATCCTGGACACGCATTGTGGGACGCACGCCGACGGAAGACGAGTTCGAGACAATCCTCCGCGACAAGGACGTGTTGTTGTACTTTGGCCACGGCAGTGGCGCACAATACATCCGAGGCCGGACGGTGCGGAAGATGGAGCGATGCCGTGCGACAGCCCTTCTAATGGGTTGCAGCTCGGCTGGGCTCAACTACAACGGCGAGTTTGAGCTGCACGGCCCTGTGTGGGACTACATGCTGGCAGGATGCCCTGCGGTGGTAGGCACCCTGTGGGACGTCACCGACAAGGACATTGATCGGTTTGCTGGCCAGACGTTTGAGGAGTGGGGACTCGTGCCCCAGGGTGCCTTTGACGACAAGGCAAGCAAGAAGCCGGGGGCGTCCACCAAACGCAACGCGAGCCCATCCTCGCGCGCGACGGCGTCGTTGGTGGAAGCAATCGTGCGCGCGCGCGACGCGCCTCGATTCCGGTATTTGACCTCGGCGGCAGTGTGCGTGTACGGCATTCCGGTGTACCTGCAATGAGATTCGCGCCATGCACAGCATACAGCACCAAGTCCTTCTTTTCCCGGCTTCCCTGTTTGTTCGAATCACAGCGATACAGCCGAATCGAGCCTATGCCAAGACAAACTCAACGATATTAGCCGGCGACAAGGAAGGAGAGCGCTGCCACTACAGCATGTGGCGAGGCCCTGAATACAAACGACGAGGGGATAAAAAGGGGAGAGAGATTGAGAGTATGACCGCAACAGCGACAAAAAGGGGAAAGCAATCTGGATGAGGAGGCCGAGGTCGCGCACAGCATATAGAGAGCGAGTAGGGGGCTTGTTTGGGGAAAGGTCTAGCATTTGGCATATTTTTGGGTGTTTTTGGATTGGAAGCATTGTAGATTTTTGGGCTGCTTGTCTTTTTTTTGTATATTCGCATACCCATTACTGTATGGCCTTTTGGACCTCGTTTTAATTTTTTCCCCCCATTTCGTGTGCCCGAGGTAGCCGTGACATGCGATCCCGTTATATGTCATGTGGTCGACTAAGGATGCGAGATTGAGATGCGAGGCAGGGTAAGCCTCTGCTTACGGCGTCGGTATGGCCGACTAATGTCTGATATTGAAGAGTGAGGAGAATGAGGGTAGATACAAGAGCGTGTCTCTACCTCTCACCTTGATTTGCCCAAGGCAGAACCCGTGCTTTTCACCTGAAACAAAACAAACAACTGGTGATGAAGGGGTCTGGCCAGGCGGGCAACTTTTGAATTATAATATGTCCCTAATTATCTGTTCTTCCGTTTTGCAAGGTGGTATCCCTGTCAAGACATGTCTGGGGGAAGAAGAAACAAAAACGAGGGGTGGTAGAATCCGGGGTAAACCAACAAACCCGAGACCTATGTTCTGTTATTTCTCGGGGACCGAGTTCAGTACTCTTTCTCGTTTCTTGCAGCCAGAAATCGGATCTGCCTGCACGTTGTACAATTTCTTCTTTCCCACATGTACGGCCTCTTTCTTTAAAAATCGGTCAATCAACCAGTCGCGAGTGTAGGAACATTCCAAATACGTCGTTATTACCTTTCCTATTTGGTCTCTCGTGGGCACGAGCAAAAGGCCCCAGCTTTGATATATTAAAGTCAAAAGCAGGGGTAGGAAGAGGCACTTCCGGTAGAAAAAGGGCATGAAGAACATATGTGCCAGATAGAGTTGCCCGTTGTTTATTAAAGAAACTCATTGGTCAGAGGTACAACGGCTTGAACTATTAATGAATATGCTGGGGTATCACTTTTGGCCTTCCTCCTGGCCATCAAGCTCAAAAATGAGGGTTGATAGGAAGAAGATACTCTGTTTCGGCCACATGCAGACAGTAAAACCAAGAGTGCGCCCCGTTAGATGCGGCGCACAAGAATGTCTATATCTTGGATACACAAGCAACGCCATTGCACAAACAGCGTCATGTGCAACCGCCACGCCCCATCCACAACATGCACATGTCACAGACTTGGCGTGACGGAGCACAAAAAAAGGAGGCCATGCGTATCACAGCTAGGATTGGATGGGGAGAAAGAAAAGCGTGGGTACAGTGAGGCGGAAAACGTGTCTATCGCACACAAATACAGCCATCACAACCTGTCAAAGAAACGGTCATCGTAACACACAACATTGACAGGACTGGGCAACTCGCCCTATTTTGGCAATGAATTTGCTTGCTCGATATGGGAAGATCAAGGGTTACCAGGTACCACGAGCGACACGTCAACGGTGATGGAACACGACATGAGATCGATGCTTCTCACATATGGACATTTTGTCGCCTTTCCTCCGATAGGATATGCGACGCTCTTGTCCACGACTGGCATGGTTGCGAGAAACAGAAAAGGTGGAAGCACGAAGCAGGGGAAAAGACCTGTCATACCAGCTTTGGCATGCGGTGTGCATTTGATTTCCATGCATAGGGGAGGGAGGAGAGAATAAGGAGCGCAACTAGCGACGTCGATAACATGAGTTGTTTGCAAGGCCTTCCCTGGGTTTCCCCGCTCAACGATTGATCCCGATTGATACAGATCATAAGAGATATCGTAAAGAAGATCAGAGGGCAGTGGCCCAGTGACCGTTGTTGTGCATGAGGTCGGAGAGTGTGTGTTATAACCTTCTACCTTCTCCTCTCTTCGTCTCTTCCCCCAGAGAAGGGGGAAATATGGGGACAAATGGGGGTGATTCCTGCCCTCGTCTGATAAAATCGGGGCGGAAAGCGTAATTAACGACTGAACCGAGGACAATAATAGCAAGTCATAAAGCTCCGAGAGGAGAGAGGGAGACAATAGCAAATAAAGGAGGGAAAAAGGGGAGAAGCAAACAAAGAAAAAAAGAGATGTAGATGAGAGTGCTCGCCGGTCTTGTCTTGTTAAATGGCGGCCAACAAGTGGTTGCAGAAAAGGCTGAAAAAAGGGGGACGGTAGGAAAGAGCGAGGAAACGAGGTGGATCTGGGAGGACGGAAGGAGGAAGCACGGTTAAGTTCGCTTGTGGTAGAATAGAAACAAAACCGAAAAAGTTTAAAATGGACAGGGCGACGAGAGACATAAAAAAGACCTAGGAGAGACATGAAAGAGATAGAAAAGACGCACAGAAAACGGGGAAGGAGGCAGACCGAGCTTTGTATATTATCCCGTATCGAGAGTGTCACTCCTATCTAGATGAAGTCTATATGAGTTGTGTATATGTATACTCCGCGAGTGGGTACACCTCTGTATTTATATATTTAAATATAGGCTGTCTCCGTAGAACAACTCGTCGAAGGTTCGGATGCATCCTCGCGAGAGGTGCTCTGAGCGGAACGCCAAGAAAGAGGGTGGGAGAGGAGACAGCAAGGGGCCATTTTATCCTGGAAAAAGGCAGAGATGCAGCATTTAGACGAAGTCAAGCAAACAAGGGGGTTTTTGGGCCCCTTAGAAACATATACAGCCTTCTATGGGCTCTTGTCTCTACGTGTAAAGTACGGAAAGTACGTCGTAGAGAGCTCTATATATGCTCCATGTGGTATTGATTTATTTTTGCATCTGTATATTTTTACACATTGCACATTGCAGACAGCAGACTGCATTTTGTGGAGAAGCAGCCTTGCCGTCTTGGTGCTTTTTATTTTTGTCTGTCTCGATCAGGGTAGAGCAGTCTTTAATAGGCGAGATGGGGCGAGATGCGACGAGGCTGGCCTGGCCGGATCGAAATGTAAAACTACCCGTGAGAGGGGGAGGGAGGGACTAGGCCACGCGAGCAAACTAGACGTCGAGGACTTTTGCATGAGAAGCGTAGATATTCTTGAGCTGCTCATCATTTCCCCTTGCTCCTAGCTTAGCCGACCATCGGACGCTTTCCCCTCCCTCGCTTTTGGCAGAACGGTGGCGATGAACGAGTCTTATTTCAGAAGAGCACCACGGACGTCTTGTTTGTGCCTTCAATGCATGCTGAATGGCGAGTATGTTCCTCTTGTGCTCACCGCTGTTCATGGTCCTATATGCGACTCGACGAGCTGACAAACTGACGACCAGGCATACTTGGCGGCACAGCATAACTCGGGTGAGAAGATGCGGCGCAGACGATGACATCGTCGTGGGCGTCAGAGAGTCGGCGCATCACTCGCAATCGGCGTTTATCGGCGCCTGAAGACCGCCGATGCTGCGATGCAACCAGTCAGAGACAGCGCCGTTGGAATCAGAAGGCAGCAGAATGCCGGCACCCGGCACGGCTGTCCGGCTAGGGATTGAGTTAGCCATTTTTATGTGACCTTCTATGACCTTACGCCTCTCGACCTGCGAGCTCCGAGCTTGGCTTTGTGGCGCATTGTGTGTGGGTGTGAGCGAGCCGCATCCCACAAGGCGTCCGCATCACACAAAGCGCCCTCCGTTCAACCTGTCTGCTCGTGAGTTTGGTTCAGTTTCTTTTTTTTGCCCTTTCCTCTCCACATAAATCTGCATAAGCCCGTGACACGGTGAGGCCTTCTTGCTGTTTACGAGGCACCCTGTTTGTGGGTTCAAGACAAGCTCTCGGGATGCACGACGTATCTTAGGTTTCTGTCAAGTCTGTCAATCTGTCATGGTGTGTGGATGGCCGTCTGCGTTGGCAGACGGGATCGGAGAGTAAAATGGAAACCACAGAATGCAGACCACAGGCATCAACCACCATTTTATGCTTTATGGTTTACGGCGGCTTATGATTGGCCGTTTCTTTCTGTTCTTCCAGTTTTGTTTGCAGGATCAGTTAAGCCAGGCCTGGCCCATCCTGATCCATCCCGTCTCTGGGTTTGCTTTCGTGACTTTCTCATCGGACTTGAGGACCCACTGGAACCACGTTTCCCGCTATTCTGGCGGTGGCGGCGGCGGGTCATGTCGCTTTTGTCGCCCATCCAGGCGCGGCCTTGCCAGCCTGTCTTCAGTTTTTGTACATGTACGCGCATGTCAACCGCCTCTGGGGTTTCTGTTGTTCTTGGAACTTTGGTGGGAGAGCATCTCGGTGAGGGTTTTTTGTGTTGTTTATTTAAGGCCTCCGACAAAGGAAGGCGCTCGGCACGGCTCGGCTTGCGAGAATGTAGAAGTCGCGGGTGATGTAGGGGAAGGAGCCTGTGTTCGACGTAGCGAGTCGCTCCTTCCATCACGGCGCTGTCATTTCAGTTGTCAACTGTAAATAAGTGGGTCTTTAGTAGTTGAGAACTCACTTGCACGGCTCATGGGTTTGGGATTTCGTAATCCGCGGAAACTGTGCGGAGTTTTGAAGATGCGTTTTAGGTCACTGGTTATTATCTTCCTGTGGTGCGTATTACTCCGTACATGCTGGATAATTCTCGGTGACGATGGGCCTCTGATGCACCCGTTTGCCCATTGTGGGCACGTGCTCCCTGAAGAAGCCAAACGATACAAGCCAAGACAGCTCCAATGGTCTGTCTACTGTGCATTACCCTCAGACTGAGACGTGTTGGTGGTTCGCTAGCCGAGGAGGGTGTGACCACAAAAGCGAGGGCAAAAGTACGTTCAAAAGTACTCCGTACTCACACAGCAGCGTGGTTTGTCGCAGACGGAACCCACCAGCTTGGACGTACGAAGTAGTCTTAGCTTTAATTCTCCGGTCGGTCGATTCTCGGAATTTCCCATAATTTGCTGGTGCGGGGATACTCTGTATCTGGCTTGCACTTGTCGCCCGCTCGCTGTGCTTGAATTACGCAGCACTGTTGCAGCGCTGTGAGCACCTGCCAGCCACCCTGGCTCCACTCAAGTAGTCCCCTATCTTTCCTCGTCCTTCGCGCCTTCCCGCTCTGGCACTTCTTCGGCCAGGCCGCTGCAGCCACAGCGTATGCCTGCAATATGCACGGATCGAGTTGTGTAGACTAAAGGGACAGAGGTGACAGTGTGCGCGCACACAGAATGCTGTCATTCGCGACCTTTGGCTTTTCTCGGCGTTGGGGCACCAGCAGCTGGCTGCACGTCACAGACCACAGAACTGGCAGACGTCCAGATACGGCGTAGCGCACTGTGGAGAAGGAGCCCCCTCTTTCCTTCTTTCCCTCTCCACAACATGGGGTAAAATTCACGCTCCGCCGCTTCTTATTTGCTCGTTTCTGTTTGCTCCTGTTCGTAATTATTACAGCGCAGTTGGACACCCCCTACGAGTACGGTTCGGTTGGGCCTGGTCCCTTGGCGACCGAGCCCTGTTTGTCCTCCAATCCTGTCCACTGCAGTGTGCTCTCGTAGCATTCTGATCTTGCGCGCTCTTTTCTCCCTCCAAAAATGCTCGATTGCTCCTTCTCTCGCAGACAAGATCTCAGCGATGCGAAGCCCAATCGCACCTGCCCTCTTTTACGTACTACAAGCGTGCCTTCCGTCCTATCTTAGCTTTCAAGATCCCCAATTCTCCTTGAAGAGGGGTCCGCTTAAACGCCATCCGCTGGTTCATATGCCCAGTTCAGCCCCTGCTGCTCCATTTCCCCCGAGGCCCCCAGTCCATAGCATCGCGTAATTCGTCTTAGCAGCCCCCTCCTCGCTTTTTGGCGCAAGATAGACAGCGGCCTCGTTACGGTCAGCACTGATTATTATGCTCTGGAGCGGAGAGAGGAGGCTAGACCGTTCCCCCCCTTTGCTCTTTCCTTCTTTTGCGCTTTTGGGCTCGCTAGTAGCTCTCGTTCCCCAGTGCGCCTTCCGTTGCCTCATGCTGTGCTCGCATTTGCTCCTTCCTGCTTGGACTGCATGGTGCTGTATTATGCGCTTTCCTCATTCTGTCTGTCGCTCCAATACCCCTTTTGAATTTCTTCCTCTGTTTCTTATCCTCTCTTCGTTTGTTCGACCTCCTCCTTCTTTTCTATTCGTTCTATTCTTTTCCGGCTCTCTTATTCGCCGTCTTTTTGCCTCCATTTTTGCCTCTTTCGTCGCTCTCCGCTCTCCTCATCTTTAATTTGAAGGTCTTTGGGGATATTTCTTCGGTCTCTCTAGCCTTTCCTCTCCCAATTACCTCGTCTCTATTCTTCTCTTCTCTTTTGTTCAAGCATCTCCTGCTTCTACTTCTCGCCATCGACAGCTGGTTCCGCCATAACGAGCTTCTCAGTCTCGATCCGGCTCCGACTACCCACCCTCCAGGCGCAAATAGAACTTACAGAAACACAGCATCGAACAGCTTGGTCGACCGGCACCCCAACGTCCGACTGGCCGACGACAAATTCAAAATCCTGCTACATTGTGTCCCTCTTGCTGGCTCCGATCAGTCCCTGCATCGCCGACTCTACCACACGCCCAGCTAGCCAGCGGTACGGCGTACGCGCCCGCCCTTCCTCTTCTCGTCCCCTCGTCCGCTCGTCCCCTACTCCGCCCCAGGCGCCTGCGCTCGTCTTCCCGTGTCGTTCACACCACCCGCCCTTGCACCCGCATTTCCCTCTCGACCAACAAGCGGTACGCAGCGCAAGGGAAACAAAAGTACTGACGCCGCACGCACAGTCGACACGCACTGTCCCAGAAGATCCCAGCAAACACAACGAGTCCACAAGAGAAAATAAACAACCAGAAAGCAGGCAAACGACAAAGAAAGACAGCATCCCCTTACGGTGTCTATCATCTTCCTTTCAAGAGCTCTATTGCTTCTCACAGCCTGCACTTTCACTACACGTCAGATCGAGTTGTCGTCCCGCGCATGCCCGACCGCTGTACCCTCCTCGGCCGTCCGTCCTCGTCCTTCGTCTCCACTGTGCTTCGGTTGTCCTTGTTTGACGTCCGCCGAACGCGCCGCTCGGTTTTACTGTTCACGACTCGCTGTTGGCCCTGGTTCTGGCCCAACGTCCTTGTACAAGTAATACCCTTTACCAACCTGAACCAACCCCGGTTTTGGCGATCGACTACTACCCACAACTAGGGGAGCTTGCGCTTTGCTCCACACCATTTTCCTTCTGGGCTCCTCCGCTCGGCTCTCCAACTGTCTAAACTTTTTCCTGTCTAGTTTAGCTCGTCGCAGCTTGCATATATTCATCATCCTGCAGTTGCTTTTCTTCTTCTGTTTCTGTTTCTGTTCCCTCTCCTTCCCTCCGACTCTGCCATTTATGCGCATATTCCTGCCTCGTTGGCAGCAACCAACCCGCAACTCGGTGGTCTACCCGTCTCTCCTTGCGCCGCCTATTGCATCGCACCTCGCGCAACTCGTCTTGCATTTTCCCTCTGACGCCTCCCGCCCAGTGCTCTTTCTTACGCGCTCCCGCCTTCCCCTCCTCCAGTCTCCTTTGGCCTGCAAATTTCTTTCTCACGAGCCCTGACTCGCCCTGACTGGCCCTCGACTCGCGCCCTCTCTCACCCTCCCTTTTCTGGTTGTGGCAGCCTCACCTCACCGCCCGCCTCTTCTCGCGCCGACATCCCTTTCCTCCCAATGTCCCTGGCCGAGGCAACGAGCCGTTCTCGCGCCGACCAAAATCCATAGCAGCTTGGTGCATCAGCAGTACCAACAAACAACATCAAGTCACCCTTCGAAACCAACACAGTGAACAAACACAGCAACCGGAGAGCTTGAAAACAAAGCGCATCTGTTTTTTGTTCTGGTTTTTTTCTTACTTATTTGACATTTGCTTTTTGGGTGTTTTCGTCTCGTTCTGGTTCTTTTCTTCCAACCCCTTTTCGCCCATTTTCCTTTTCCAAACGTTTAAGCTTCGCCAACTTCTTTGTTTTCTCAGCAGCTCCGACGACGCCTCTGTATCGTCACGCACTTTGGCCTCCCTCACCTCACCCCCATTCGCAACTACCCGACACGGAAGCTGCACACACCCGAAAGGGCGCAATGCTCTTTTTTGTCCTGGCAACTCGACCGCAATCGTCTCTCTAAGAAGAATCTTTCAGCCACCTTGAACGGGTCGGCCAGCATCGCACCTTCTAACCGGAGAAGCTGTGCAATACCGAGCCGACAGACAGTTCACAACATACACGAATAAAAAACGGCTTGAGACGTCGATAGAACCGGAGAACCACCTACGGGGCCGGAGGCTACTGCCCACATAACCGATCGGCGGAATCCTCGGAATAAACAAAATTCGAAAAATAGAAAAACTGCAAACGACTATCGCCCGGAACCGGTTGTCTTTGCAGATCCACGGCGACGCGGCGCCTCCAGCGACCGTGCCTTTCGCGGCAAGGCATGTCGGAATTGCGGTTCCATTCCGATGACGACGACATAAACCAATTTCCATCTCTGGATCTCGAGGTCACACCTTCTGCTGCGGTCTTGGAGGCTGAAGCTGCTCAGTTGCCGATGAACGACGACGAAAATCTATCTCATGCGATCGCTGCCGTAACGACTATGGACGCTGAATCCGGCGCCGGCCAAGATGGCGGCAATGCCGACACGGGAATGATCGAGGTGGCCTCCCCGCATTTCGACGACTTCCACTTTTCGCCGTACCAGGGCTTACACGACGATGGCAACACGATTGTTGCCCTTCAAGACGACTCCACAAACCTGTTTGGATCACCTTCGCCAGCCTCTGCGTTATCTGGTGGTACGCATGCTGACAGCACGAATGCGACGACAGAGCCCGTAGCACCGAACACTACGGAGCTTGCCCCCATCGAGACAGAAGAGCAAGAGCAGAAAGCCGCCGAGTCGACCGCGCCGAAGACCAAATCGAAGGCATCTGGCACGACCAAAGCCGGCAAGGCGAAAGCACCCTCTTCGCAAAACCACGACGATAACTCGCCATCCAAGCCACACCAGGCCAGCCTCGAAGACGCTGCGTCGGACGACGGCAGCCAAGATAGCAGCGAACATGACCACGGCGCATCTTTGCTGGAAGAGCCCATTTCCGACGAATTTGGCCTCGTGCTAAACGACCCAGCCTCCATGGAAATGCGCGGAACTAGCGGCAGCGGTAATGGCAACGGAGGCCACCGTCCATCGTTTTTAGGAAAGGACGAAAGGACGGGTGGCGCCGACGCCACCCCAGCTTGGAGCGAGCTCAAGACCAAGGCGGGCAAAGAGCGCAAGCGGCTACCGCTCGCCTGCATTGCCTGCCGCAGGAAGAAGATCCGGTGTTCTGGCGAGAAACCCGCTTGCAAGCATTGTTTGCGCTCCCGCACCCCGTGTGTCTACAAAGTCACAGCTAGGAAAGCGGCCCCTCGAACAGACTACATGGCCATGCTCGACAAACGGCTCAAGCGCATGGAAGACCGCATCATCAAGATTGTTCCTAAGAACGAGCAAGACCCCGTTGTCACTACGTCGGTCAATCGTGCCGTTGTCAAGCCGGGCATTCCCGGAGCGGGGACATCGGGCGCTACCAACGGAACCGGTGCCGCTGCCTCTGGTGCTATCAGTGCAAAGGGATCATCCAGCAAGAAGCGCGTGGCCGACGAGGCGTTTGGGCCCGAGCTCGATCATTGGTCTCGCATCGGCTCCAAGAACCGGGCCGGCAGCGTGGCTCGCCCGCATAATATGCTTTTGCAGCAAGAGTCCGAAGAGAACAAGCTGTTTCAGGAGGGCGCCGAGGCTCTTCCATCTCGCGAGCTGCAAGAGCACCTGGCCGAGGTGTTCTTTGAAAACATTTACGGCCAAGCCTACCATCTTCTACACCGGCCAAGCTACATGCGGAAATTAAAGTACGTTCCTCGACATGTCGTTTTCATCTCGTCCCTTTTTTATTTTTATTTTCGACAACTAACACAGCGATTATAGTGCTGGGACGTTACCTCCTGTCTTGATCCTCTCTGTGTGTGCTGTTTCTGCTCGCTTTTCGTCACACCCGGTATTTGGAAATGTTCCAAATTTCCTCCGGGGTGAGGAATGGGCCTTGCATGCGCGAGAAATTGTGACACGGCGATACGAGTGGCCGAATATCACTATATTGACGTGCCTTCTCATTCTCGGTCTCCACGAATTTGGTACCTGCCACGGCGGCCGTAGTTGGGCTCTTGGTGGACAGGCCATTCGCATGGCCTTTGCACTGCAGCTGCACAAAGATCTCGAACGCGACCCTTTTCCTCTTCCTGGTGGCGCCCCGTTGAGCTTCATTGATCGTGAAATTCGGCGACGGACAATGTGGGCGTGCTTCCTGATGGACCGGTTTAACTCCTCCGGAACGGACCGTCCCACGTTTGTCAAGGAAGAGTCAGTCAAAATTCAACTACCGATCAAGGAGAAATACTTCCAACTCGACATGCCAGGCTCGACCGAAAACCTGGGCGGCCAGCCTGTCACACCGACAGCAGGTGATGTGGGCAACGACGAGGGCCAATTGTTTGATGCCAAGGACAACATGGGCGTTGCAGCATACATGATCCGGGCCATTGCCGTCTGGGGCCGTGTCATCAATTACCTCAACCAGGGCGGCAAAGAGCTGGATCCGCACCCTATGTGGAGCCCCGAGTCCGGCTACACGAAGCTCGTTAAGCAAGTCGACGAAATGCTCTCGAGCTTGCCGCCGTCTCTTGCCTTCTCTACCGAGAACCTACGCCTTCACGAAGCGGAGGGAATGGCAAACCAATTCCTGTTTTTGCACATTGCGATTCACCAGAACATCTTGTTTATGAATCGGTTTGCCGTCTCGTCGCCCAACGGAAACTCACAGCAGGATGCCGTCCCCAAATCTTTCGTCACTAAGGCTGGTGCGAAGGCTTTCGCCGCTGCCAACCGCATATCCGAGCTCCTGAAAGATGCCGAGTCCTTCCTCGTTGCCGCTCCCTTTGTCGGATACTGTGCATTCTTGTCCAGCACCGTGCACATCTTTGGTATCTTCTCTGGCAACCCGGCCATGGAGGCGACGTCGAAACGCAACCTTGCCACAAATGTCAAGTTCTTGTCGAAAATGAAGCGATATTGGGGTATGTTTCACTTCATGGCCGAGAACCTGAGAGAGCAATACCGATCGTGCGCGGATGCAGCTCGCCAAGGCACGCCTGCCAACGAGAACGCGGCTGCCTCGTCGCCTATCTTCCAGTACGGCGACTGGTTTGACCGATACCCCCACGGCGTGTCGAATTCGGACTTTGGCGACCCGGCCACGTACAAGAAGAAAGAAAAGGGCGACGATGCCGTGCTCGAGCAAAAGCCCGAGCTACACACGGTCGAGGAGTTCTTCGTTGCCGTGGCGCCGCAAAATGCCGAGGGCCAGGCTGGAGCAGGCCCCAGTGGCGGGAACGGCAGCCAAGGTGGCCGGGATGCATCCGTGGCTGGCAGTAGGGCTGGGTCGCAAGCAAAGAGAAAGTCCATGACTAAGAAGGCATCGGGCAGTGTCGCTTCTTCCCGCACCGACCAGCAACCAATCGACCCGGGAATGACCGATCTCGGAGCCGGCAACCCGGATGCTCTTCAGCAGCAACAGCAGCAGCAGCAACACCACGCAGCACTGCAGCAGCAAAATCACCCGCAGGCCCAAGGCATGCATCACGGACGTCACTATTCCGGCTCCCTAGGCGGACAATCGAGTGGGCCTACCAATTTCAACCCAATGTCCATGCCACAGTCGCAGGCTTCTGCTGCAGCAGTGGCTGCCGCCTCCTTCCATGCCTCGATGACGCCTATCAGCCCGGTTACCGTTGGTCCCTTTGGCCATCCCCACCACCAACAGCATCAGCAGCAGCAGCAGCAGCAACAGCAACAACAACAACAACAAGCCTTTTACCAACCAGACTTGCTGGCATTGTCCTTGGCGCAGCAAAGTAACAACATCCTCCCGCAGCTGGACCGCCAGCTCGTTTTTGGCGCATACGGCGGCAACCTCGATGTCACTGGTGCTGCCGCTGTTAATGGCGGACACGGCTCCTTGGATGGCATGGGTTGGGATGGAGGAGGCGGTGGCCACAGAGGAAGCGGCCAAAGTGCTGGACAGGTGGCTGGCGGTGGTGACCACGGCGTGGCGTCCGCCTCAGATGCTATGCATCCCTTTGGCCATCCCCACGAGCAGTCGTCGGCCTGGTTCATGCCCTTTAACATGGAGCCTCCTGAGATGGGCCAAGACCTTTCCGGGTTGGGCGGTTTGGATCAGTTCGCTAATATCTTTGGTAATAACAATATGGCCCAGGGCGGGAGCGGTAACGGCGGTCTCGGCGGCCTTCACCATGGCAGCGGATAAAAGGCAAAGGTGTTTCGATGCCTTTTGCCTTCTCGCCTTGTGTCTCTTCTCTTCATGTATTACATTTCTACCAATTGCATTTCTATTGCCTTTCTTTTTTGGACGATTTTTATTCAGCAAGATATCACTTTGAATTTGGGACTTTTGGAAGGAACAGGGAAAAGGGACTTTTGAAAACAGCTTCAACAAGGTGCTTAATTTCGCATTTTTTAGGTTACATATTTTGGATGAACCGCGAGCGTCTTACGTTCAATTAACCAGAGATACCTAGATACACAACGATCAAATTACGTTTAACACTTCACTCTCACCATTTTTGGCTGCTGTGACTCTGCGCTAACAACGTTCAAAAAAAAAACCCAATGGTTGTATAATAACAGTCCAAATTAACAAAAATAAATACATTGAACCAGCTTTTTTGTTTTGTGGTTTCGCCAAACCTTCCACTGTGCGCCTCAAAAAGAAAAAGGAAAAAGCAAAAGAAGCAAAAATCCGCACTCGAAAAATATGGAGTTGCACTTAGGCAAATAATGGACATAAAAAGAAACACCAGAAAAGAAAACACGAGCAGTCCAATTACTCATCACTGGCCTTGCCCTTGCCCTTGTTCTTCCGGGACCGCTTCTTCTTCTTGGGCTTGTCGGCGTCGCTGTCGCCGCCCTCTTCCCGGTGCTTGGTCTTTCTCTTCTTGTAGCCCGATGTTTCGGCTGCTGCTGCTGCGGCGGCCTCTGCCTCCTCGTCCACGAACCGCTCAAAGCCAAAGGTCGGGCCCGAGTGCTCGTAGTCGGCGCCAAACGTGTCACGGCGCCACTGCCGGAGCCTTGCCTTCTTGCCCAGCTTCTTGCGGTCTTTGCGCTTGCGCTCCTCATCACGGAACGTGGCCAGCTTCTTGAGGCCGGCAAACTCGTTGAGCGCCGTGTCGGACGGTGCGAGCAGAATGTCGCGGGACGTCAGGCCAAACGCCTGCGGGCTTGTCTCACGGTAGCGGAAGAGGCCGCCAAGTTCGGTGTTGACGCCCGTCGCAGGTCCGGCGGCGGCCAGCGCGGTCGGGTCGTCCAGGTTCATTTGTCGGTCCACGAGCGCCTCGATACGGGCACGTTCGCGGCGCGCCTCGCGCTTGGCGTCGGCACGGTCCTTCTTCAGGGCCTTTCCGGTCTTGCGGCGCTTCGACTCGTGGCCCTCCTCGTCGTCCTCGTCAACCTCCTCGTCATCGTCATTGTCCTCCTCGTTCTCATCGTCGGTCAGAGTGATCTTGGGTGCCTCTTCATCCTCGAAATCGGGGACAAGATCCTTGATATCGATGTCGTCGTCCCACTTCGGCTTCTTGGGCAGGTTCTTCTTGCTCTTCTTCTTGCCCTTCCGGTCCTCGTCGCCATCGCCACCACCGGCGGCTAGCTCACCCTCCAAGCTGGCATCCTTCTCGGCATAGTAGTCGTCGCCGAACTGCTTGCGCATCTTCGCCTCCCAGGCCTCGTTGTCCCAGGCGTCGTCGAGCAGACCCATCCACTCATCCTCAGCCAGGTCGCGGCCCGCCACGCCAGCCGCCTGCTTGATCTTGGCAAGCTTCTCCTGGGCCTCCTCAATATTCAGCTTGCGCAGACGCGCCCGCTCGTCGCGCCGGGCCTGCTTCTCGGCGTCCTGCCGCTCGCGCTCCTCATCACGCTGCCGTTGGCGAGCCGTCTTCTCCTCGCGACGCACCGAGCGCTCGGACACCACGGTACGCGAGTACGACTTGAGGACTTCATTGCTCTTATTCGGGTCCTCGAAGCGCAGGTTGTACGCGGTCTCAAACACCTCGGCGCGCTCGCGGTTGCCGTCGTCCTCCTCCTCAGACTCGAACGCCTCCCAGCCCGGGCCACTGGTCTCATCTTCTGGGACCCAGGCGCGGGAGGAGACAAAGTTGGACAGGAAGAGGGCCGGGTCCTTGTCGGCGTTCTCGACGTCCACCTTGGTAATCTTCTTCTTGATGTGACCGGCACGGGAGGGGTGCACGCCAGAAGCGGCAGCCGACTCCTTGGCGGCCTTGGTTGAGGCCTTGGGCTTGATGAAAGCGTCGACGTCGTCGGCATCCTTGTCCTCGTCGTCGTCGCTGCCCGAGTCGTCGTCCGCGGCGTTCATCGAGTCAACGAGCGCCTTCTTGAGCTCATCCTGCTCCTGCTGGTAGGTCTTTGTGAGGGGCGCACCGGCGGGGCCGTCGTTGTCGTCGTCGCTGTCGTCGTCGGCACCGACATCGCCGCGCATGTAGCGCTCGCGGTGGTAGTCTTGGAGGTAGATGGGCTTCTCCTTGGGGTCGTTCTTCGACGCAGCAGCGGCCTCCAGGCCAGCCTTCTCGGCCTCGGCGGCATCAAAGAACTTGGCGTCGGAGTTGTAGACACGTGGGTCCTTGTTCTTGATCGCCTGCAGGGCTGCCGACATGCGTGCATCGAGGTCTTCGGTCAGGAGGTAGCCGTCTTCGTCTTCGGTGCCGTCGTCGGAAGAGGACTCGGAGTCGTCGTTGTCGTCCGCCTTGCCGTACTTTTCCTCCACTACACGGGTTAGTAAAGAGCAGATATGGACTAAGGGACAGAAGAAAGAGCCGTTGACTTACGTTTCTGCTTCTCTTCGCGCTTCTTGTTGTGCTCGTAGCGCTTGGCGTACTCCTCGTTGATTGTGAACGACGAGGTCTTGCCTATTGGGCCGGACCCAAAGGTATTGGCACCATCCTCATCGTCGTCGTCTTCTTCAAAGAGCCGCTTCATGGGGTTTTTGCTGGCCGGCGCAGCCTCGTCGATCGCCATGTTGGTGGTCTGTTGGCTCTGTTGGCTCGACTGTTGATCCTGTGGCGCTGAGTTGAATGAGAGTTTGCGAGACGAGAATGCACCCACGGCACCAAAGACTTTGCCGAGAAACCGAGACATAAAGAAGGAAAGAAAAAGTAGGAAAAAAGAGGGTGGAGATGAGGTTATGCCTGCATGGAGTTTGATTTGTTTTTTCTCTTTTTTTTTGAGTCTCCAAACTTTCTTCGTTGCCGAATGGTCGTCGCAGCTTCCCTCGCTTTTTTTAGTGGAGCCAAACTTTTTTTCAAGACCTGCAGGGCGATAAGATAAGGAAGCCAGGCCCAGAAGTCCGAAGCGGCAGGTGGGTCCCTCTCGGTCGCGCCTACTCATTAGACGTAAAGGTACGGTACTGTCCGGTTCCGGTAATACCTAATTCCGTCCCAAGGCTGCCAGCCAGTCCCGCACTAGTCCACAGGTGGATTGGCTTCCACACCTCCCGATTACGTTGTCTGGTTTGCGTGACGCCGCCACTGCCCGCCACCACCAAATCCAAGACAGGCTGCCTCGATCGTGAGCTTTTCGTCCTTCTCTCTCCATTGTCCACCCTCCCACGGCTCGCCTCATCGTCCTCTTCCACCTGGCTTCTCTTAATTATCCTTCTGCCTAGGAGCTTGCAATACCGATTCTCTCTCCTCCCCGACCTTACCGCCGTTGACCTTCAGCACGAGGCAGACCGTTATTCCGATCGACAATTCCAAACCGAAGGGGCCGGCCTCCTATCCTTATACATCGCTCCGACCATCCCACCTCTGATCGCCGATATCCTCATCTAGCGCCCGTTCGACCCTGACGATACTGCATTTGGTAGCTTTCGCTGAGCTTCGCATTTTCTCTGTTTATTTTTTTCAAATCATACCACATCATCCGTCATCATGGTGGACGCAGCACCGAAGCCCAGCAGCAGCGTGAAGCTGGTTCTGCTTGGCGAGGCTGCCGTTGGCAAGGTGGGCTTTTTATATGGGCTGCGGGGGAAGGTGACGTGCGTCTTGCAAGAAGCAGTGAACTAACGTTGTTTACTTTGACAGTCTTCTCTTGTCCTGCGGTTCGTGAACAATGACTTCCAGGAGAACAAGGAGCCGACTATCGGTGGTATGTAACGATGCCCCTTCTGTCTCTTTCCATACGATGCTGCCGGATGCTAACGCTTTTGGGTTCGACAGCCGCCTTCTTAACGCAAAAGTGCAACCTGCCCACAAGGACGATCAAGTTTGAGATCTGGGATACCGCCGGCCAAGAACGCTTTGCCTCGCTTGCGCCCATGTACTACCGCAACGCCCAAGCCGCCCTCGTCGTGTACGACCTCACCAAGCCGACGTCGCTCATCAAGGCGAAGCACTGGGTCGCCGAGCTGCAGCGCCAGGCGTCGCCCGGGATCGTCATTGCGCTTGTCGGCAACAAGCTCGATCTGACAAACGACGCGAGCGCCGCCGCGGGCGGCGACAGCAACGACGCGGACGACGCGGACGGCTCCGATGCGCGCAAGGTCTCAACCGAGGAGGCCAAGACGTACGCCGACGAGGAGAGCCTTTTGTTTTTCGAGACGAGTGCCAAGACGGGCACCAACGTCAACGAGGTGTTCAACGCCATTGCCAACGCCATCCCAGAGACGTCGCTCAAGACGACACGGGGTGGCGCGGCGGGCGGTGCGGCGGGTGCAGGCGGCCGTGCGGGTGCAGGCGGCGACGGCAACCGGGTGAACCTGCAGGGTGCGCGCGACCAGGGCGCAAAAGACGGCTGTGCCTGCTAAGCGGTTGCAGCCAGACAACAATAACGGTGCGCGGAAGGATGAGGCGAAGACGACGACAACGGCCACGACAGGGAGAACGAGGAGGAATCTGTGCATATTATTACGTGGAGCGATGACCGGTTGTGTACGGCCGCTGCGAGAAGAGAGACAAGGGTTTCACTGCCGGGGAATACGAGTACAGCTGGTCAGGGGAAGGCTGTGTTGCGAGTTTTCCTTTTTGTCACCATGGTTTTCGTTTTCTTCTTTTTTGCATTTCTTTTTCATCGTCTTGCTTCTCGACATCCCTCGTCCCTTTTATTTCACTTTCTGTAGTTTTTTGCTTCCCTGCTTCCTTCACTGTTTCTCTGGGTTGTTGCTAACCAACACGTTACTGCGTTCCTTGTCTTTTTATTTTATACATTATTTTACCTTCCCATACAATATCTCAGAGGCTCTGCCTCACTCTCACCACCTGCATTTATATGTTCAACATTGCTTTCGTGGACCGCATCCTTGACGTAATGACCGCTCTTTTCGTCCCAGTAAAAGTGAATATACACGTGACGACAAAAATGGAAATTTTGTGCTCTTTTCGCCTTCTCACGATGATTTTCTTTTTTCATCTCATGACGAGAATGATTCCACTGAGACTTGATTCGTGCATTCGGGGAACACCTAGGGAGCCTGCAGAGGAAGGCGCAGTGGCTGCAGTGCGCCTGTAGCGCTCCGCCGCTTCACTGAAGTCGAGAGTTGGTGAAGAAACGCAAAGGGTCCAGGGTAAAAATACAGCGAAACAGCGTTGTACGGATGGATCGGGAAGGCGCTGTTCACTAGCCTGCAGGGATAGGAGCTTGCGGGTTGAAGAATCGCAGAGTGAAATCTGTGTAGATGGTACCTATCATCTACGTGGAGATACTATGTGTATCTTTGTACCTTGTACAGATGACGCATTCTGCTGTGCTTATCAAGGCATCAGCAAAACTGGAACCAAAAGAAGAAGGAAGCAGTTGCGACCTCCGCTTTCTGTCGTCCCTTCCCGTCTCGGCCGTCGCGCGCTCCTTCTTCCTTTTTACGAATACGGCCATAGCTCCCTTTTTTCCTCCCTCACCTCACATTTGTCCCTCTTCCACACTCACCAACCTTTTCCTCTCGCACACCCATTCTTTCGAGCGCAAGGCTCCTACGTCTCTCTTCGGACTCTCCCCGACGCGGCAAAGACACCCACGCCGCGCATCTGGCGATTGCTCTTGGCCTGGCCCACCTTTGTCTGTGCGACACACCACCTGTCGCCCTGCACCATCCAAGTCCGCACGACCATCGACTACGCTTCCATATAACGACCGCCTCTCTTCCTCAATTGCGACTTTTCACTTTTCGCATCGGTGACCTTTGAACCGCCTTGTTCTTTCTCGCCATCCTCGCCACCTTCCCCGCCTCTCACCCTTGCTGCACATCGGCCACGGCCGTATTAGCCCATCATGAAGACCGGCGGCATCATTGTCCTGGTGATTGTCCTTCTGCTGCTGGCAGCTGGCGTTGGATGGGTCCTGTTCGCTCGCTTCCGCGCGCAGAGATTAGGGGTATGTGATCCGCGACGTCTCCTACACCCACTTTGTTTTTTCTAACCATTTGCTGTACAGCTCCCACCTCCGTCTTGGATGTCTTTTATTCCGTTCCGCGACTCCTCCCGCTCAAGCTATGGCGTGCAGCCCGCCCCCAGCGGCATCGGCGGCTGGTTCCAGGACCGCTTCCGCAGTCTCAAGAGCGGCCGCAATAACCGTACGGCGGCTGGCGCATACGAGGGTGCCGGCACCTCGGGCCGGGGTGCCGCACGCCACGGCTTTGGGCCCCTCGACCCGGATGATGCTTGGGACTCGCGCGTCGGCGCCGAGGCCGACGCCTACTACTATAACGAAGAGCAGGAGCTGGGTCTGCACACCGGCGGCAACCAGCACGCCAACAGCAGCCGCCTGAACGTGGGCGCGACGCCTTCCAACACAGCGTACCTTGGTGGCGGCGGCATGGGCGGCTCGTCTTATGACATGAACGTCCCGGCCGCCGCGCCCTCGCACGGCGACGACGAGTTTGAGGAGCGCGGCCGTACGCGCGGCCGCAGCCCGCACCCGGCGACTGGCGCGGGTGGTGCCCCCAACCCCTTTGACGACGACGCGGCAGATCCGAGCAACATTAGCCTGCGCGGCGTGAGCCCGCGGCCAATCGTCGACACGGGCGCGCACGGCGGCAACAACGAGAGCCACAACCCCGAGAGCCCGACGGAGCGCCGATCCATGTTCCGCGAGAACGTATAGGCACAGTCCTGGTGGAGAGAGGGGATCTGGTGGTCGCAGGGGCTGTGGGCAAACGGCGTGCGTGGCTGGTCGAACCTCAATTAACGGCTGGCACTGACGCGGCAGTCAGGGGAAGGACAGAATAACAAGAGTCTGTTCTTTCTGTTCTTCTCCTAGGACGGATGCTCTGGCTTTGTATGCGGAATTTTGTCTTCACTTGGCAAGGGTGGTATTTTGGCCGTTTTGGTATGTTCTGGCTCTTTTTTCAGTTTCTTTTTTTGATGCTTTCCACGGTCTTTGGTTTTTCTACGGTCTGGTGCAAAGGCGCGAAGAGGTCCAGGTCCTGCAGAGGCGAAAAGGCGTTTTTGGGTGTTTAAAACAAGGGCTTTTTGTATGCTTTCAGCTTGTCCTACATTGAATATGTACTTTTCTTTTGACTTTATGGTCCTTTTGGTTTCTTTCCGTTCCTTCTATTCTTTCGCCGTCACTCAAAAAACCTTATGCACGACATGCCTTGCAATTGATCTGGAATCACAGGGTCCCAAAACGGTCGAATGAGGTGTCGTCTTTGTGACATCACCTCGAGGCATTGGGACTTGGCGAACGAGCCCCGAGCTTTAGCGACCCCTCCCCCACGACCCCACTATAATTTTCGCAAAAGTTTAAGTGATGCGGCCGGCACAATCCCCTAAACCTAGCGGCGCCGTCTTCGCGCCCCGTTCGTTTTTCGTTCTTCACATTGACATCTTGTGTTGTATACGGCGTTGGTAGTTGCTTGCTCAACCTTCTCACTCCCTCGTATACCCACACACGACAATGGCCGACATTGACTTGCAGGCGGTGCACGACACGCTCGTGTCGGTCGCCTTTGAGGCGGGCCGCATGATTCTGGCCGCGGACCCCAACAACATCCCCAAGGGGACCAAGAAGAACTGTGAGTAAGGGTAGGGAGAAGAGAGCGTGTACATATGCCGGTGCTAACCCGTCAGCCGTCGATCTCGTCACAGAAGCCGACCAGGCCGTCGAGCGCATGGTCTATGCGCGCCTCCGCGCCGACTACCCGACCTGCGAATTTGTCGGCGAGGAGACGTACGTCGCCGGCGAGACGCGCGTCACTGATGCGCCTACGTTCATTGTCGACCCCATCGATGGTACCACCAACTTTGTGCACGGCTTCCCGCACGCCTGCATCAGCCTCGGCTTCGCCGTCGGCCGCCGCCCCGTTGTCGGCGTCGTCTACAACCCGTTCCTCGACATTTTGTACACGGGCATCAAGGGAAAGGGCTCGTTTATGGAGCGCAACGCGTCCCTGAGCCGAACAGAGGGCAGTGCAGTGACCAGCCAGAAGCTGCGGCTGCCCCTGGCGGGCCGTGGCGACGTGCAGGAGGCGCCGGCGCTGCGCGGACTGGGCACGGCGCTCGTGGGCATCGAGTGGGGCTCGGACCGGCAGGGCGCCAACTTTGACCTCAAGGTCGGCGTGTTCCAGCGCCTGGCGGCCGCCAAGGAGGAGGCCGCCGCTGCTTCCGGGGCTGTTGGCAAGAACGCCATGGTGCACAGCCTGCGGTCGCTCGGCTCAGCGGCGCTCAACTTCTGCGCGGTCGCGGCCGGCCAGTTGGACTGCTACTGGGAGGGTGGGTGCTACGCGTGGGACGTCTGTGCTGGGTGGTGCATTCTGTCCGAGGCGGGCGGCTTCGTGGCCAGCGGCAACCCGGGCGACTGGGAGCCGGCGCTGGACAGCCGGCTGTACCTGGCGGTCCGTGGTGCGCCATCAGGTGGCCGGGAGCTGGTGGAGGAGTTCTGGTCGGTGATTGGCGACGCCGGGACGATGAAGTACGTTCACTAAAAGGAGCGTGGTGATACGATTCTGCATGGTATAGAATATAGAACAAAACGAGGGATGGGCTACTTGAAAAGAGTGGCGATAGAGCTCAGCCTGGTGTGATAAGCCACCAGAGAAGTAATGATGCCGCATGATGAAATGGGTCTTCACAAAGAGAGTGAATGCATAGTACAAAATATCAAAAGTGCCGAAAGGGACGACTATCAAAACCTACAAAAGCAATCTGATGACCCCCACCGATGAAACTCGACCTCTCTTTTGAGGAAAAAGCAAAGACACAGACGGGAACTACTGCAGCTAAATATGCAGATTCACATCCACACCAAAAATTTCAATGACAAGCCCACCACAAAAAAAAAGAATCAAAAAAGGAAAGCCAACAAAAAAACGTACAGCAGCGGGTATTCGCTGGTCGTCACCGACCCAACTACTAATCCGCCGATTGCAGGTTTAACTAGGGGAGAGCGGACGGGATCCCGTGTTTTCCTGTATCTATGGCCGTACGTGGAAGATGTGCGTTCTGTGCAGGCTTTTATGCGGTGTCCAGCGTCTGTGTCCAGCGTCTGTCGACGTTCGTTTTGAGTCAATCCAAGTCCAGTCACCGCTACATGTCCAGCAGTTGCCATTCGATGTGGACAGCAAACCGGCCCAGCTCTTATCTCGTGCAGCTTGGTCACTAGCAGATAGACACAGCCAATGGCCAGCAGCTTCCACGGAAGCTCAACCGTACACGTCCGAGATAGGGTTGAATGCTGCGCACGCCATCTGTAGCTGCAGCTGTATGTACGTGCGTGCGTGCAGATGTGAACGTGCAGCTGCAGCGAAGCTTTCTACCTCTATCCGGATGCAGATGAGGTGCATTATCTCACGTCCCACCACAGATGGTGAGCAACACGGCCCATGACAAACAGCCAAGGCTAAACACACCATTTGTCTGTAAATAAAAAAAAAGAAGAGGCAATAATAAAATAGGCAAGATGGTAAAAAGTGTCACCGAAGTGCACAGCTATCCCAGTCCTACCCTGATAATGAGTCGTCTTACAGCTTGGCAGCTTGTGCATATAAAAAATAGATAGGAGGGGGTCCAAAGAGGGGAAGCTTGACGGCCAAGATCCAAGTTCTCTTGACCAAAAAAAAGATGATGAAACCGAATAATAATACGCCCCCTCCTGTCTTGTCCTCATGGTCTGCTTGACCTCTCAGATTTTGAAAACGGACTCACCGACCACCACGAAAACCAGACAAATATATATAGCCCTCGTCGTACTTCACTTCTTCACTTGACATCCTCGCCTGACGCCTCGTCTGACGTTTCTTCCCCATGGGGACCTCGAGTCAGAAAAAGAGTGTAGCCCAAGGGTCGAGCAACAAACAACACAGCCCGGCACTAGCTGGCCTCCAGCATCCATCTGCCATCCACACTATCCACACTATCCACACAATAATACGCGAATGTTTGCTCTGGTTCGCTTGGCTCTGTTCGCTGCATGCCTGTCACCTCCGTTCTCGGCCAGTTGTGTGTCGTCGTCTCGTCGTGTAGCGTCAACGGCCAGGTCTCGCCCCCCGAGGTCCCCTGTAAATTAGCGCCTTTTAGAGGCCGTGGCTAGCTTCGGGCTTCGGGCCTGGCCCCTCGCGCCCCAGTCTGAAAATTTAGCAGGATAGGAAATACGGCGTCTGAACGAGAGGGGCAGGAACACGAAGAAAGAGTCAGTTGCACCTGCCAATGTTGCATGGTCCATTTTTTCTCTTATTTTCTCTCGCGCGACGGCATCTTTGAACGGCGTTTATTACAGAGGGGAAGAACGAAGGAGGGGATGCTCCGACAACCGCGCCTTCCCAGCGAGAAAATAATGCACTACCATGAAGACAAATGGAGGAAAGAGAGGAATGGGAAAAGAGAACAGAGGAGAGTAAAGAAGAAAGAGGAAAGAGGGGAAGAGCAGTGAAGCGCGCTTTCCTGGAATTTCCCGTGTTGCCTGTTTGCTCTTGCCACTTTTTTTTTCTCGCTGTTTTCTTTCTTTTTTTCGTCTTCGGTTTGCCACCCACCCTATCATGGACTTCCCTTGATTCTCTTCGCTGTTCAGAACCAATTCGGACACAACACGACCACCGTCATTGGACAATGCCGATTTTTGTCCTTTTTCCTCTTGTCCCTCTTCTCAGCGATCTCCCCTGCAGCCGACTAACCCCGTTGACTATTTGGTTTGTGTTTATCTTTCAATTTATCGACATCAAAGGTGACTCGCACCGGCTTCTTTTTATTATCTCGACTTCTCAACCCTCCAATCTTCCGTCCATGCAGTCGTGCTCTGACAACTTGACACCAACCGCTGGCTAAGGGCGAGATAATTCGACGCGGCCGTGGTTTGGAAAGATAAAGCAGCATCCCTCTGCAGCGGCTGCATCTTCTGCATCTGCATCGTCTACGATGTACAAGTACATCGCCTGCATCTGCATTGATAACGTTGCAGTATTTACTGGTCGACTTAGTCCTCTTTTTTCATCTTTTTTTTCAGTTTTTTTTTATGCCCGTTGGCCGCCAACAGCAGATCCGTCCCAAATTATCCCGAGGATTCACCTTATCTGCAGCAACCACAGCCAAGCCAAGCCCTCAGTGTATCTCAGCACGGTGTAAAGACGTATGCAGGTGCTTCGAATAACCCCCCTGCAAGCCTCCCGTTGCCTTTGCTAGCGCCGCTGTCTGCCGCCAGGTCTGGCCTGGCCTTGCATTGGCCCGCCTCTTTCCCGTCCGATTCGGCGAGTCTGTCTGCGTCTAGCCCCGTCTCTTCCTCGCGTTTTTACTTTTTGTTACGTTTTTCTCGCCTTTTGCCTTTTTTTGCCTCCTCCATCTTCTCCATCTCCTCCTCTGGTATCCTGGGTTTCGCCCTTTTTACCTCGTTCCCGTTTTTTATATCCCACCTACGAGTAGCACATGCCGTCGTACAGGAGATTAGACCAGCCGTAGACCATCTCCTCTCCCCCTCCGTACGAATAGAGTAGTTCATGAGCTAGAACCTGATTGTTTGAAGGAAACACCGACAACCGCCCATTGTCTGTAGTCCGACGTCCGTCGCCCACCTTTCTTTCTTTTCTTTCTCGTTTTCTATCGGCCCTCCTGACCGCTCTCGCCTACTGTTTTCCTATAATTTCCTTGTGGCAAGACAAGATAAAACAGAAACGTCCTGGCCCCTCCTTCTCTTTCTTTTCTCCCCTCCTTTCTTTTTACTTCTCTCCTACTTTTCTTTTCCTGTAAAAATATATCTATTCTGTGCCTGTTCCAAGTAAACCAAAAAGTTGCTTTGTACATTATTTTGTGACGCGAGAAAAAAAGAAGAACATTCAAAAGAAAGACGCGGAACATCGTGAAACGAAATACTCACCTAACAAGCCCAAGGACGTCCCGTTGCCGCTGCTCTACTACCTTTGCCCTGCCCATTCTGTGCAAGATAGACTAGACAGCCACAAGAAAAAGAAGAAGAGCCATGAGCCTATTCAAACAACGATTCACTCGCGACCCGGATGCGTTTCCTGCCTTTCAGCTGTTTATTTTAGGTAAGAGTGAAGTGCATTGACAACAACAAACGACATCAACGACATCATCATCGTCGCCAGCAAACGCAGACTAACCTTGCCTCCCACAGCCATTGTCCGCCTTGCCGAGCCCATTGCGCTCACCTCCATCTTTCCCTATGCCTGGGCCCTCGTCAAACACTTTCAGATCGGCGACGAAAGCGATGCCTCCTTCTACGCCGGCATCCTCATCTCCTCCTTCTCGCTCGCCGAGGCCCTCATGGGCATGTACTGGGGCGGCCTGTCCGACCGCATCGGCCGCAAGCCCGTCCTTCTCGTCGGCTGCATCGGCACCATGCTGAGCATGGTCGTCGTCGGCATGGCCCGCAACATCTGGGTCGCGCTGCTGGGGCGCGTCATGGGCGGCCTGCTCAACGGCAACATTGGCGTCATCCAGACCATGGTCGGCGAGCTGGTCAAGAAGCCCGAACACGAGCGTGAGTCCTCCCTGTGCTCCTTTTTCAACAAATTTCCTCCCACTGACATTTTAGCCCGCGCCTATTCCATCATGCCTTTCGTCTGGAGCATCGGCACCATCATCGGCCCTGCCATCGGCGGCACTTTTGCCGACCCGCACGCGTCCTTCCCGGAGCTGTTTCCGCGCGGCAGCCTGTTCGACCGTTTCCCCTACC
Organism: Sporothrix inflata; assembly: GCA_021396225.1. Classification (NCBI taxonomy): domain Eukaryota; kingdom Fungi; phylum Ascomycota; class Sordariomycetes; order Ophiostomatales; family Ophiostomataceae; genus Sporothrix; species Sporothrix inflata. The sequence goes on along the minus strand of WNYF01000005.1, from coordinate 60,457 downwards.
TGCTGCCCAACCTGCTGTGCGCGCTCCTGCTTCTCGTCAGCATCGTGCTCGGCTACTTCCTCCTCGAGGAGACGCACCCGGATCTGCAACCGCCCGTCTCCGCCTCCAAAACCGCCCTCGACTTTGACGACGGCCACCTCCAGCGCAGCACCTATGTCTCGGACGAGACGCCGCTGCTGGAGACGTCCGACGCGCTCAAGCGGCCCGCCGTCGACCTGCGCGCTGAGACGTACGGCACATTCAGTCGTGACCGGGAGGAGGGTGCAGTGGCATCGTCGACCGTGTCGTATGGCGCCGTATCGGAGTCTGCGACCGCCACCAGCCAGTCAACCACTCTGTCTAGAGGCAAGGCGGCACCCAACGCTGCCGTCAACATCTTCTCGCGTCGCATCCTCGCCGTCGTGCTGGCACTCGCCATATTCTCGTACCACAGCATGGCTTATGACTCCACGCTGCCCATCTTCTTTGAGGACGACCGCGTCGTGCCGTTTCCCACTGGGGACGGCAGTAGCCCGGCCTTCAACCCTCTCTACTCCCCCGGCGGCCTCGGCCTCTCCCTGCGCGCCGTCGGCATGATCATGGCCGTCAACGGCGTCATCGCCCTCTTTGTCCAGGCCGTCGTCTTCCCGCTGGCCGCGTCCTGGCTCGGTGTCGGTCGTCTGTTTTTGTTGGTGACTGTGCTGCACCCGCTCGCCTATGTCGTCGTGCCCTGGTTGCTGTACGTGCCCGCGTCCATGCTGTACCCGGCCATCTATGCCTGCATGGCCCTGCGCAACCTCTTTGCCATCCTCGTCTACCCGCTGCTGCTCATCCTCATCAAGGAGGCCACGCCCTCGCCCTCGGTGCTCGGTAAGGTCAACGGCATGGCCGCCAGCGCCGGTGCCGCCTGCCGCATGGTCGCCCCGCCCATTGCGGGCTATCTGTACACCGTCGGCAGCCGCATCGACTGCACCGCTCTGGCCTGGTACGGCGCAGCACTCGTCGCGCTGATCGGCGCGCTGCAGTGCTTCTCCGTCGAGCGCACGCCGCCGGTTCTGCACAAGTCGACTGGCCTGTCGTCGTCCGAGGATGAATGCAGCGCTGTCTGAGTGCCCCTCCCACAACTTACCTCTCCCAACACCTTCCCCTAATATCTCTATGATTTATCGCGTCTCGTTCTTTTGCTTTTCTTCAGCGAGCGTGTTTTGTTGAAAAGCGCGTTTCTGTTTTGGCGTTCATTGATGGTTTGGATTTGGGTTTCTCTTTTGAGCATGGCGCATTGTTTTTTTTTTTCTCGAGTAGAGGCGTTTTCTTCATTTCTTCGATATTTGCTTTTTATTGCGAGCGCCCGGTAATGGTTATCATGACGCCTTTCCTAAAAGTTTCTTGTCTTGGGTTTGAAATAGCTGGATAGGATGTCGTTGAATTGAATAGGCGTTAATTATGTTAGCAAAGAATCTCAGGCGAGGCTCCAGCGCAAGAACTGCTAAAGTGAACAAATTTGGCTTACTCATCCATGCTCGCGCCCAGGTGAGGTCATAATTGGGCTAGAAAAAAAAATCCGATATCAGTCAATACAAAAACCTTCAACGGCATCAACTCACTTTTTCGAACACTTTCTGCTGGAATACATTCAGGGAAAAACTTACCCAAAATACTCCAGCATGGTACAGCTGCAAGAGATCTCAGATCAGGTGGCGGAGAAGCTGAAACTGGGCGAGACCAGCCCAGCAGCGGGGGACGATGGCAAGGCAAAGAAGACAGAGACACAGCCTGCACCAGCAGCATCCACATCACAATCTGCCCCGGCAGCAGCAGCAGCAGCAGCGCCAGAAGCCGCACCAGAACCGGCCGTCGCGGGCCCGGAGCTGCCACCGGCACTGGCGCTCACAAGTGGCAAGACCGCCGACGAGATTCTCGCCGAGCTCAACAAGTCGCCCCTCTTCATGACCGACCTCGAGGACAACGACGACATCGCCGCGCTGCAGGCTCTCGCCTATGAGGGCACGCCCTTTGAGAACGCCAGCGACTTCAAGGAGCGTGGCAACGAGTGCTTCCGCGAGTCCAAGTGGGCCGACGCCCGCGAGTTTTACGGCAAGGGCATCGCCTTGCTCGTCGCCGAGGACCGCCGTCGCGCCCGCGGCGAAGCGCCCAAGCTCGAGGCCGACGAGGACGGCAAGATGCCCGAGGACCCGGACACCCCCGAGCAGGTAGCCCAGCAGCACGCCCTGCTGGGCCAGCTGTACGGCAACCGTGCTGCCTGCCAGCTGGAGCTGCGCAACTACCGCTCGTGCACGCTCGACTGCGGCTTCGCCCTGCGCCTCAACACGGCCAACACCAAGGCCTGGTTCCGCAGTGCCAAGGCGCTGCTCGCGCTCGACAAGACCGACGAGGCCAGTGAGGCCTGTGCCGGCGGCCTGGCCGTCGACCCGAAGAACGCGTCGCTGTTGCGCCTGACCAAGGACATTGCCGCACGTGCCGAGACCGTGGCGGCTCGCAAGCGCCGCGAGGACGAGCGCGTGGCGCGCGAGACACGCAAAAAGCAGCGCCTGCGGGCGGTGCTGCACATGCGCGGCGTGCGCACACGGACGACAGCGCAGCCGCCCGAGATGGAGGATGCCGCCGTGCGGCTCGAACCCGAGGACGACGGTACGTGGGGTCTTGACGTGTCGAACAGCACACTCAGCTACCCGGCCGTCCTTCTGTACCCGTTGAAGCTGCAGTCCGATTTCATCAAGGCCTTCAACGAGACAGAGAGCCTTGGCGACCACCTGGCGTACATTCTGCCGGTGCCGTGGGATACGACGCAAAAGGACTATGCGAGCGCAGCAGCCGTCGACTGCTACATGGAGACGATCTCCGGTAGTCTGGTCAAGGTCGGTAAGAAGATGGCGCTGGGGAAGATCCTGGCACAGGCGAACGTGGAGGTTGTTGACGAGGTTGTCCGCGTGTTTGTCGTGCCGAGGGACCAGGCTGAGGCATGGGTGCGTGAATTCAAAGAGAAAAAGGCTGCGGAACGGGGCGAGCGGGCGCCCTAGAAAGTGAGAGTGAGAACGAAAAATAAATAGATACCAAGAGCATAAATGAAGAGAAATCGATTAAATATCAAAAAAAGGCATCACCGAACCCGATCCGAGAGCTACTCCTGGCCCCGTCTAATCAATGCTCCAATCCTCTAACCTAACCAATGACAAAAAAAAAGAGAAAGAGAAAGAAAGCTAGAAAGCAACAATCAACCAAAACAACCAAATGCCAGTGATGGTCGACTTGAAGGAACACATATCTTCCCGAGTAAAAGACTAAATTAAAAACAGACAAACATCCGTTCACTTTTCCTATCTCCATATTCGATCTATCAACTTTTCGCCCCATTTCGGTCTTGTCTTTCAATCAGGACCGGCGCCGTTTATTGCACGGAGTCTCGTCGTCGTCGCACAGAAGCGAAGCAATGCTTGCGGAGAGTCGCGGATCGTTTTTCAGTTTCTTTGTGTAGCCTGGACGGAGACTATCGCAGTTGCTCTTTTGCTCGTCGTTGTTGTCGGTTGCCTTCACCCTAACACTAAAGTTGACAAGGACTTCGGCAGCATTCACATCGATGGCGCCCCAGCTTGAAGATGACGATGATGGCCCCACTGCACCGCCGCTGACCTTTAGTTTGCGTCGTTTGGTTGTCGTCTTTTGTTGGGCTTGGCGATGAGTATCGTGCTCCCGGCTGTCCACCGATGTCCTCTTCTTGCTCGATATCAGGGTCGCCGCATATTTGACCTCATCTTCGGCATCAGACCGCGTAGGCCCAGATTGCTGCCTCCGCTCTGTTTCGGTGGAGTAGTGGAGGTGAGCATGCTGCCTGCGTGGCGGAGATGGGTAGCAGTATGACGATGCGAAACGGTTCTGGTCGCTTTCTTCGTACACATTGTCGGCGACACCACTCCGATGCTCGCCGTCGTGGCTTGGAATTGGATCAGGGGGAACGCTGCTTATGCGGGGCTTCGACGGCTGAGTGTCCTCAGCTTTCGCTCTCCAGTGTGACTGGCAGTCAGGCGTACCTGGGGCCGGTGCCAGTGGAGAGTCCCACAGTGGTCGTCTGTGCTGCCTAGAGTAGTCTTCCATGTTCGGGACGGCGGCGCCATCATCATCCATTCTTAGAGAGGGCAGCTGATAGTACGGCCGTTGGTGAGGCTGGCCTGAGCTGTAGTTGTGACTGTTTCCCGGAGAGTGGCTGTATCGGCCGCTTTCATGATCATCGCGTCGGAACAGAGTTGGCAATGTGATTGGAGGAAGAACAGCAACATGGGACAACGGGGGCAGTCTCTCGTGCTCAACTGGAGACGGAAGAAGATGTCCACCATGGCGCGGCACTGTGTAGCCGATAGGGGCCAGCTGTGGTCCACCATCCGTGTGTGAACCAGAAACAGGACGGGTATGTGGAGAGCCGAGTGGCGGTAGAACATGGAAGTGCATACTCGAAGGCCGAGAATGGACATCCGGTTGCCGGTATGCGTCCCTCGAGCCACCGACTGGCTGCGAAATCTGGCTCCGATGGAAAGACGATGGTGCGGCCCCGTCCTCTAGGTCCCTCATAATGACTTGACGCATAAGCTCCGTCTCCCGTGTCGCTTCTGCAACCAGAGCCGGGTCGATGACCATGCGCGCAAAGTCTGACGACTGGGGAGGCAAGCACTCCGATGGGAAGTCCGGCCCGAAAATAGGAATGAGGGCGCCGGCGATGTGATAGCAAAATGTTGCACAGACTGCTTTCGCACAAGAATAAGGCATCCAATAGCCTTTTGTTTTGTTAGTAAGAAGCTATGAAGATTATCAATGCTATCTAAGAGGAAATTTCAGAAAGAGCTTACCTTGAGCCATGATTGAGCCTCCGGTGATGCTGTGCGTGATGTCGCGAAGGCCCGGGTTTAGATTGAGCATCTTTGCTGGTGTCGTCTGATGTTTTGTCCTCGAGTTAGCCATCCGCCATCGAATCATTTCATCCTCTCTTCAGATGTCTCATACTCGGGAGGCTCTTCTCTTACCTTGCTGTACTTGCAGCACTTGAAGAACGGAGTCATGCGAACGAGGCCGACGTTGTAATCCCACATTACATGGTACTCCTTCTCATCTCCTGGCACCTTGAAGACATATTGGAAAACTGGTTGGTGAGCATAAAGTGTACAGAAAATAATGTCACGGGGTTGAGCAATGACTACTTACCTTCGAAGCTTTCTCTCCCTGTCTTTTCGAAAAAGTCCTTCTTGCCGCTGGCATAGGGAATGTGCCGACAGAATTCTTCGATACTCCCAAATGGGTAGATTTGAAACTCCTCGATACACCTTCTAGCGGTGGCATCGAGGCCGTCTTCGAATGGGCGGAAGCGGACGGCGCCTTTGGGATGGGCTCGAACGAATTCGACAAACGGACCTTGATGGGATCCGCCGCCCATCTGGCTCTGGCTGGCCATCTGGTACAAGTTGTCACTGTACACGGTTGCTGGTGATTCCATAGTTGTCGCCATCGGGGTTGATGCAAAGGATGACGATGGAGATGAGAAGCTGGACGGAAATTCAAATGTTTGGTCGAGATGACCAGGGGGTGGAGAAGTTGTGGCCTGCACAGATGGTCCCTTTGGGTGAAAGAAGGTAGATCGTGACATATTTTGAGCTTCGTTTGAATTGCAAAGGCCGTCCTAGAATTATGAATGTCTAAGGAGATGGACCAAATAGACAAAATAAAACAAGAGGGGTGGGGGGAGAGGTAAGAAAACGAAACGGGGGAGAACGAAATACGGAACGACGATGAGGGAAGGAGATAGAAGGCAAAAGAGAGGGGAGGGGTGCAACAAAGTGATATAGGTGAGCACGCTCAGCACCAGAGCGCAGGCTTGTAAGACAACTTATGATGCCTTACTTGATGGTCTTTTGCTGGTTCACAGGTGAGTGACGGCGCCGAGGGCAGCTCACCAATGCAAACTGTAGTTCTCAGAGGAGAAAGCTGGTATTGTGCACAACGGGATGGGAACGACGAGGGATAGGGGGAATAATAGGAAAAGGTGAGCACAACGAGTGAAAGGTGGCCGGGGACAGTGTGGATGGGGTTGTGGGAAAAGGGAGAGAAGAGATAGCCAGAAGAGAGAGGGGGCGAAGGCTTATATGGCCATGGTTGCACGCATACAAAATCATAATGGGTAGGAGCGGAGGAGAGAAACAGCAGGAAACAACGACCAGAGGTCAGGGCGGGCGTGCTTCATGACAGAGAGCGAGCTCGTACCAAGCAGGCAGGAGCGGCCTGTCCGCTGTGGGCGAGGCTTCACCTTCCGCGCTTCACTCTCCACAGGTGTGGAAGGTACCCTCTGGCCACTATTGCCTCGTTTCGCTACCTCTTCTACTCTCTATTTTTCTCTCTATTTTGGTCTTCGTTGCTCCTTCCCTTTTGCACCTTCCACTATTCTTGGGTGTATCGACATGCGAACAAGAAGTCTGTGCCCGACCGCCGGCCCACCCTGACCTACACCTTGCACATCGCCTCTCCCGCCGTCCCCGCTGTCATGCCTTTTCTATAATTTCAGTAGAAACGATACCTTCACCTTGCTCACCTTCTCTTTCGCCTTGCATGTGTCGGGCACCGATCGAGCCATCCTCTCTCTCGCCAATGACGGGATCCCATCTCGCCAGAGACAACGCGTGAAGATGCCGCTGTTCCGCCTCGTTTCGCACTCAAAACACGGACTACAGGCAACGGGACACGCTGGACCTCGCCTTTATTGTCGGTGTGCGTGCTGGAGCGACAGACGGGCAAGGACAGCAACAGCACGGGCAAAGAAAATGGAGGACGCAAGCTGCATTGTGGATACGGTTCTTGGGCTCTTGGCCCTTGTATCCTCGCCGCCTCTCCTTTTTTTGTTTACGATGTCTCATGACCAGTTGGAGTCGGGCCTCCTTTCTAGAAAACTTGGAAGACTGACGAGCCCACAGCGTCTCTACCCTTCTCAATCCCTGCTTGTTTCCTGTCTCTTTTCGTCTTCCTTCTGGCGTCCGGCTCCTACGAATCAATCACCGCCGAAATTGTCGGAGACTGGGGGCTTTCCAGGTGAGAAGCAGCTTGAGCGACGGAGCAACCACAAAATGAGAACTGATCGAAGACAGCGCGGAATGGGCGACAGAAGCGAGAAAAATGCACACTCTTTCCTTTTCTTGCCAGCCATGAAAGTGACAGAATTGCGCTTGTAAAGGGAGCAAGAGGCGAGAAAGAGGCCGAGAGAGCCGTCGACAACCTGTCGAAGCGGATCAAAGACGGGAACTGTTGGGGAAGAAAGAAAGGAAATAGCGGGAAAGCCATAACAACAACAGAGACAAGACATAGTCTTAGCTCCGTCGTGGACCGAACAACTGCAGCAAACGGACAGAGAGAGGAGAAGAGAATGGACTGGGTCGGGCCCTTGGCCTGCTGGTCTCCAGGACTCGCATATTGGGCTCCAGAGAAGAAAGGCTGGCTGCATGGAAACCAAAAAGAAGCAAAGAACAGGCCGTTGGCTGGTTTTGGGCGTGCACACAATTTCTCAGGCCAGCCACTATATTGTGACGGTTGGTTTGTTTTCCATTGCCCACGACTACGCCTATGGCAAATCAGCGACCGTCAAATGATAGACGGGGGTGAGGGACTGATCATGGGATACACACTGACCGGCTACGGGGGAGAGAGGGAGATGAGTGGTGCACATCAACCGTCCAGAAATGGATGGAAGCATAGCAAAAGAAAGCACAGATGAGAACGAAAATACGGAATTGTGAACAAAAATGTGAGCATAACTTGAGAAGCAGGAAGTTAGCGAAGAGTCGGCGACACCGTGAAACCGGTCTAAGGAGAACGGGCCAGAAGACAGATGATGACAAAATTCAAAGAAGGGCGGAAGAGAAGAGGAGAAGACAAAATATGATAACAGACAAGTGAGCAACCACGAGGACTGTCCCTTACCACTCCCACCGCCTCTCACCAATTTCAAGGGATAGGCAGCGCCGCCTATAGCATGCCCCACGTCACTATCTGTCTCTCTCTACGGCCTCTGTTTTGAGTCCACGGTCTGGCCGAGAGCTGCTGGCTGGTGGCTGGCCAAGGGCGAGTTGAAAGTGATAGATGAGATGGCGGATAGTTGCGGGTCACCGCTCGTGCGAAGGTGAACAGGTGAGTCCACACTCGCCAAAGAAGAGCTGCTCGAAATGGACAGCCTCATCGTTCCTCGCCCTTCCCTTTACCCTTCCCCCACCCTTTTGCTTCTCTCCTCTCTCTTCTTCTCTTGGGTATGAGGCGAGTGGCGCGGAAGCCTGCAGCACCGACACATCATGAACTGGTGGCTAACCGTAGAATTCATATCTGTGTCTCATTTGTTTTTCTACTTTTCGAGCCTTTCTCTTCCATCTCCCCTCCTTTTCTTCCTTCCCGCCCGCCTCTGCCAGCCGTCCATCCGATGACCGACGTGCTCCTGTATACATCGTAAAATCTTTGCAGAACAAAGACGGGCAGCAAATACAAATAAAAAATTGAGAATTAGAGACCGGGAGCCCAGATCAGCGCAAAGAGACAAACTAAGGGCCTGCTCGCTTGACTCGACACACGTGGCATCTGCAGCTACTCGTTAATTAAGAAGTCTGCACGAAAGACAGGCTCGAACACCGCCAAACTAGAGTGGTTTATGGGCCAGAGAGGGTGGGAAAACACTATGAGAAGTCGGTGAGCACAGGACCAAACTCGCCGCCTTGTTTTTGCATCATATGTCTATTTCTCAGAATGTTCTGTCTTCTTTCAGTGTTCTTCTGCTTGGCACATGAAGCAACAAACAAATAAAATTCAAAAGCGCGCCTAGTGGACTTTTGAAAGTTCGCGACTCTAAACGGTGGTGAATCATCGTCGTCCTTGTCAGAGAATTATGTTCTTGGTGGCCCATGTTGACTATGAGTACTAGTTTATTTTCCCTGAAAGTTTGTACAGCTTCTGACTTCAATTTTCCACATACAGAGCACCAAACGGTGGATGCCCAAATACCAGGAATTAGAAGAAAACAATCAGATTGCAAAGAGCGGATCTGTGGCACGAACAGCAACCCTCGTATTTGTTTTTCTTTTTTGCTCCCCTATGTCTCTACGCGTGCAACGGCGGAAGGACGGGTGACAAGAAAAAAATGAAGATGCGCAAATTGAGGTCGTATCTCTCTGCCCCTTGACCGTTGACTTGCTATATTGCATCTGTTCCTGTTGTGGCGCGTACTTGATTTCCTGCTTTTCTTTGTCGTCAGTACCCATACCGACAAACGCACCCTTTTTTTTATCTTAACATATCTGTTATTCCCATGTAGCACACAACATTCAACGCCGTTCGCTCGGGCACGATATTTGCTGCCTGCGATGCTCATTCATTGTGTGCGCTTGGTTTTATAATATCATACCTTAGCCGTGGCACTGCATGGCACCAAGACCGGAAAATAAGCCTTACCTTAAAAGCGCCGAAATAGCAAGAAGCAAATCCTAAAAGGGTCTCTCATTTTGCCTTTTACCTCCTTCTTTCGCTCTGCTTTGTCTGAGTCAAGGAACACAGGAAAAGGCATCTCTTCAAGGCACAGAGACGACGACAACAGGAAAAAGAAAGGTTTGCAAGAGATAATCTGGTTTCAAAATGGCTCTGTTCGTATTTTGAGCGGACAGTGTTTCAGTTGAAATTTTTTGTGCCGTTTGTGTAATACAATCTTCACAGCAACCTTGTGTAGAGAGAAGAAAGTGCACAAAATGTGGAGATAGGGGGGGCTCTATGACCCGGCGAACATGGATTTTCAAGTCAGTTAGTACCGAAAAAGTCAAAGAGCCTTAATCCAAAACTCTGACGCGAACAGAAAAGGGGACAATGGTAGAATAAAGGGGAAAGGCAGCGAGAGAGAATCCGATAAATTGGCGAAGACAGTGGGTTTGTTGCATGCAGCAGCGCAAACAACAGCGACAATATCAAAGCCATCAAAGATGGCAGTGGTACGATGACGAAACGTTGCTTCTACAAAAACGACAGCGAAAACGGAATATGTGTGGCGAAAATCAAATAAAAAAAGGCAAACAACGACTAGGTTCGCCTTACTTTGGCATGTCCGTCGCCCTATCAGCTTATTGAACGCGCCAGGCTCTCGCCAGTGCAAAAGTTATGCTGTCCACCATGGCGAGGCAGCCGTAAAAGCAAGGCGATTTAAATATGAACAAATAGTAAATAGAAGTAATCAATTGGAGGGAAGATGCTCCCGGAGCCGAAAATGCCGTGCATTGTAGCCTCTTCCCTCCCCAGTTCTCTATGCGGTAGGCAAACAGATCCCGGCTCCCAGAATTAAACTACAGGATGGGCTGATGTGTGTGTAAGATGCGACTCTCTGCCGGATCGATCAAGAGCTTGTACGCCTTCTGCCGTGCGCTGTGCTACGACTCGCCGGCTCTTTTGCGGCGACTGGGCTGGTAACAGCGGAATTTGGCAGGAGGCAGCACTGGGCAAGTTGAAAAATGGACTGCGGTACCTCGCCCCGTCCGGTTCTGTACATTTCTCCCACAGGTGGGCGGTACAAAAATTACAAGACGCAAAAAATGCACATCGAGTGTCAAAGAGCCTTCCAGCCTCTAGTCTTTCGCTCTTGGGCCAGAAACTTGTGGCATCAACATCAATGGCATGCATTGCATAAGACAACTGGAAAATAGAGCCTTGGACCGCTGCCGTGCCTCCGAATGCGGGATGGTGTGGCAATGTAGGCGGGTAGAGCTGTCTGTACCACACCCGATAAGCGAATAACTAGGGGCCACAAGAAACGCAAGCGCAACGTCTATGCAACTGCGTGTTTCGTGAGTTTGGCGGGAAGCACTGAAAACGTGTGTGCAGGGACCAAAAAATATGACGAGGATCAAGCGGGCAAACGGCGGGCAGGCGACGAGACGGATCGCGAGAAAAGCGATATGTGCCCTTCTCACCTTTCAAAAAATGACACGAGAGAGAAACAGATGAGAGGGGCCGGCACTGGAGTCGCCGCTCTCGCCTACGGAGCAGCCTCAGGCTCGGACAAGCCATGACACAGGTGAATCCTCCCCTCCTCATCTTTTCGAGCTCAACGTGGTCACTCTCGCACCCCTCTCGTGATGTCTCATCATCAAAAGAACAAAATTGTCGACTGCAAGTTCAGCAAGACGCGGCTCTGCCTCTCAAACGGCCGTCCATCGCATTCAGCCCGTCTCCTCCCTACCCTCGCCGTCCTCCACCTTCCTCGTTTCGTCGTGCCCGACAAAGGTGGGGATCCATCCGGATCAGAAGATGCTTGTGTTTGTGGTCGTAGTTGTGTTTGTGTTCATGCTGTGCGAGGAGACAGGCTATTATTTTGTGTACCCGTGCCAGGGCAGTGCCTGTTTTCTGGCCCTCTCACCCCCTCTCACCTCTCGTCGACAGCCGTCGTTGGAAGGCATGTCGTTTGTTGTCGTTTTGGAACAGTTGTGGCGGCCTTTGTGGCTGAAAGACATTCAGGGGGATCGGCAGAAAACAACAACAGGGTTGCACGTGACCGGTCCTGAATGTTTTGCGTTGAAAATGCAGCGATGACTAAGCAGTGTCGGCGACGCGTCTGGGGACGAAACGCCTCGCGAAAAATGGCCCTAACAGGCTTGCCAGGGGGGAAACAGAAAAAATAGCATGGCGACCAGGGGCCTTCCTACTTTGTTTACATTACCGCCGTGCCTTCCCAAATTGGAATATCAAAACAAAAACAAAGCAGCAACTCCGAGGGCCGCACTTGCTTTATGTAAGCCCCTCTTTTTCTGTTTCCCCGGCCGTTCATTTCCAGTCATCCCAACTCTTCAACGGCGACAATTCTCACGACAGCCCTCGACACTCTCGACACTCTCGACGCCCTCGACGACCCCGACACCCACGACACTCTCGACATCGCCGGCCCGCCAGGTTCAAAGGACTGGATCCTTGCGTGCCCTTTTCAATTCGCTTTTTCGCCTTGATCATCTGTCTCGGCTCTCCCCGCGGCCTCTGCCCCTCTTTGTGCCGCGATCCCCGACGTCCGAATCTCGCATTCGGCCCTCGATACCCAACCGCGCTCCCTGGGCGCATCCATTCACTTTCCCTCGACAGACTGCACCTTTGTTATCTGCCAAAATGGATTTCGAAGACGATATGAGCGACCCCGCGTTCGACGTGGACAACGACTCTGACGGCTACTCGCCGGCGCCGGTAAGTTGGCTCCGATCCCTTTACTGTACACTGTGGACAAGGCTGACGATCTGACTTTTCCATGACAGAAAGCAAAGGCCCCCGCAAAGAAGGCCGCCGCGACACAGGCAGCACCGAAGAAACCCACAAAGGCAGCGTTGGCAAAGCTGGCAGGGAAGCCGGCCGCGTCTAAGAAGCGGGCCAAGCCCACGAGCGACGACGAGGACAATGCCAGCGACAATGACTTTGGCAATGGCAGCGTCGTCGGCAACCTCTCGCAGACCCCGCCCAGTGCCAGCAAGCAGAAGAAGCCGCCAGCAAAGAAGGCCAAGTCGGCGGGCAAGCCGCTCGCCGAGATCGCCAACGACAGCTTTGGCCATTTCGATGGCGCTGACGACGCGCCCACAGCATCCCAGTCCAAGTCCAGCAAGACTGCTTCGGAGATGTACCAGAAACTCACACAGCTTGAACACATCATCAAGCGTCCCGACACATACATCGGCTCGGTCGAGCACCTCGAGCAGGCCATGTGGGTGTACAACAAAGGGACAAGCCAGATGGAGAAGCGCAACGTGTCCTTCGTCCCCGGTCTGTACAAGATTTTTGACGAGATTCTCGTCAACGCCGCCGACAACAAGCAGCGTGATGGAAGCATGACCATGCTCAAGGTGACCGTTAACCGCGAGTCGGGCGAGATCAGCGTCGAGAACAACGGCAAGGGTATTGCTATTGAGATGCACCAGGTACGTTGCCAACGAGAAGCGTGGATGATGAGCAGATGGACATGACCGAAACTTCGATTGCTAATGCTCTTGGCCCCTTTCTACAGAAAGAGAAGGTGTACATTCCCGAAATGCTGTTCGGCCACCTCCTGACGGGTTCGAACTACGACGACAACGAGAAGAAAACGGTTGGTGGCAGAAACGGTTACGGTGCAAAGCTGTGCAACGTCTTCTCCACCGAGTTCACAGTCGAGTGTCAGGATTCGACCAACGGCAAGCGCTACAAGCAGTCATGGCACAACAACATGTCCGTCATGGACAAGGCCAAGATCACGTCGAACAAGACGTCCGACTTTGTGCGCGTGACCTTCACGCCCGACTACAAGCGCTTCAACATGCCCAACGGAATCGACGACGATCTCGAAGCCCTCATCTACCGTCGTGTATACGACATGGCTGGTGTTGTTGAGGGCGTCAAGGTGTACCTTAATGGCGAGCACCTCAAGGTCGGCTTCAAGAAGTACTGTGATCTGTACGCCAAGGCCATTGCCAAAGAGCGTGACGAGGAAGTGACTGGCGAGGAGCTGCCTTCGACCGCGACCGTCCAGTTTGAGGACACCAAGCTGCACAAGCGTTGGCAAATCGGCTTCACCGTGTCCGACGGCTCCTTCCAGCAGGTGTCGTTTGTCAACTCGATCGCCACGACGTCCGGCGGCACACACGTCAACTACATTGCTGACCAGATCTGCAATGCCCTGTTGACGGACCTCAACAAGAGAAAGAAGGGCCATTCCCTGAAGCTAAACCACATCCGCAACCACATCTTCATCTTTGTCAACTGCTTCATTGACAACCCGGCCTTCACCTCGCAGACGAAGGAGCAGATGACGACCAAGGTCAGCGCTTTCGGCAGCAAGTGTGTCCTCTCTGACGCTTTCATCAAGAAGATCCGCTCTACGGACGCCATCAACAACATCATCCACTTTGCCGAGCGCAAGGCCGACAAGATGATGGCCAAGAGCGACGGCAACAAGCGCTCTCGTATAAGCAACGACAAGCTTGTTGACGCCAACTTGGCTGGCACAAAGCACGGCCACGAGTGCACGCTCATTCTCACAGAGGGTGACTCTGCCCGTGGTTTGGCTGTTGCCGGTCGTGCCGTCCTCGATCCGGACCGCATCGGTGTGTTTCCGCTTCGTGGTAAGCTGCTCAACGTGCGCGATGCGTCGATAGATCAAATCACCAAGAACAAGGAAATCCAAAACATCAAGCAGTTCCTTGGCTTGAAGCACAAGCAGGTGTACACCGACACGAAGGGTCTCCGTTATGGTCATCTCATGATCATGGCCGATCAGGATCACGACGGTAGTCATATCAAGGGTCTTCTCATCAACTTCTTGCAAGTCCAGTTCCCGTCCTTGCTGTTGATCCCGGATTTCTTCCAGGAGTTCATCACGCCCGTCGTCAAGATCTGGCAGGGCCCCAACCCCAAGAAGCCCACCAAAACCAAGGCCTTCTACACCATTCCGGAGTACGACGAGTGGAAGGATACCCACCATACTGAGGTCAAGCGGTGGGAGCACAAGTACCTCAAGGGTCTGGGTTCCAGTTCGAACGAGGATGCCCAGGTGTACTTCACCAACCTCGACGCCCATTTGAAGGACTTCAAGGTGATGCAAACCGACGAGGCACAGCTGTTCGATCTCGCTTTCTCCAAGAAGAAGGCCGATGCGCGGAAGGAGTGGCTGGGCAACTTTGTGCCTGGCACGTTCTTGGACCAGTCCTCCAAGAGCATCACGTACTCTGACTTTGTCAACAAGGAGCTGATTCTCTTCAGCATGGCTGACAACATGCGGTCCATCCCGTCTGTCCTGGACGGTTTCAAGCCTGGTCAGCGCAAGGTCATCTACACCTGTTTCAAGAAGAACTACGTCAAGGATCAAAAGGTGTTTGAGCTTGCTGGTACTGTTTCCAAGCTCGCCTCGTACCACCACGGTGATCAGTCGCTGCATCAGACGATTGTCGGTCTGGCGCAGACCTTTGTCGGCTCCAACAACATCAACTGTCTCGAGCCCAGTGGTAACTTCGGTTCCCGTCTTTCTGGTGGTTCTGATGCTGCCAGCGCTCGTTACATTTTCACGCGCCTCTCTCCTTTCGCCCGCCGTGTCTTCAACCCGATGGACGAGCCTGTTCTAGAGAACAACGTGGACGAGGGCAGCATCATTGAGCCGAAGAACTACGCGCCTATTGTACCCATGGTTCTCGTCAACGGTGCCGACGGTATCGGTACCGGTTGGAGCACGCAGATCCCCAACTACAACCCGGTGGACATTGTCAACAACCTGAGACGCCGCATGGGCCGCGTTGACAACGTGGCTGGCGAGGAGATACCTTTTGAGACCATGGTACCCTGGTTCCGTGGCTGGAAGGGCACACCCGAGCAAGAGCCGACTCAACCTGGCAAGTTCCGCTTCAACGGTATTGCCTTCCAGGACGACAAGCACCTCAACGAAGTGATCGTGACTGAGCTTCCGGTGCGTGTCTGGACCGACGACTTCAAGGCCAAGCTGGAGGAGGTCATCCGCGCCGAGAAGTCGCCTTCCTGGATCAAGGACTACAAGGAGTTCAACGACCACCAGAATGTTCACTTTGTTATCCAGATGGACGAGAAGCACATGAAGAGCGCTCTTGACGAGGGCCTCATTGAGCGCTTCAAGCTTTCCAAGACGATCGGCACGACGAACTTGGTCGCCTTTGATACCAACGGCAAGATTCGCAGATACGAGAAGGTCGAGGACATTTTGGAGGAGTACTACCACTATCGCCTTGGTATCTACACCTTGCGCAAGGAGCATTGGCTTGGTGTTTATCACACGGAGTTTAGGAAAATCCGGAACCAATACCGCTTCATCTCGGAGATCATGGAGGGCAAGCTTGTTGTGTCGAAGAAGAAGAAGGCCATCGTCGTGCAGGAGCTGCGCGATCGCAAGTACGAGGCCTTCCCCAAGGACAACGGCGACGTAAAAGCTGCCAAGTCCAAGGACGATGATGACAACGTGGAGGAGGAAGACGACGATGACGGTGGTTCGGCCCGCGACTTCGACTACCTGCTCTCCATGGCCATCTGGTCGTTCACCCAAGAGCGTCTAGAACGGCTCAAGAAGCAGATCGATGCCAAGAAGGAGCAATACGACGAGCTCAACTCAAAGAGCGAGAAGGACCTGTGGTGTGCCGACCTCGACGAGTTCTCCAAGGAGTGGGAGAACCAGCTGATGCTCGACGCCGACGTCCAGACCACCATCCGCCGCATGGGCCGCCGTGCTTCCAAGAAGATCGGTGCCGGTGGCCGTGGCCGCAAGGTCAAGGACGAGGACGACTACGTGGAGAAGAAGCCTGCGCGTGCACCCAAGGTGTCAGCGGCCATGAAGGCCCTCGCTGCGCCCAAGCCGGTGGAGAAGACGTCACAGCGGTTTGCCGAGATGTTCTCGGCGAAGCCCAAGGCCAAGCCTGCTGCCGCCAGTCAGAAGCTGGGTGGTGATGGCGCCGAGGACGACTTCTCCGACGATGACTTTGCTGCATTGGCCAAGCCAAAGAAGGCCAAGGCCGCTGCGGCGGCGCCCGCCATCGCCGCTGCGGACCGGGTCGTCGACCTGAGCGACGACGATGAGATGGACGAGGTGGTCCCGACCATTGCAAGCGCGGTTGCCGGCGGCCGCACCAAGCGTGCCGCAGCGACCAAGGCCAAGACCTGGACCCTCGACTCCGAGTCCGACCTGGACGAGGAGGACGACGACGACGAGATGCTTGGCGATGTCGGTGCCATGGTCAAGGGCATTGGCGGCTCGGAGGCTAAGGCGTCCAGCTCGTCGGCCAATGGCCGGCTGAGCCTGTTCGCCATGTCGCGGCCCGAGACGAGCCAGGGCGACAGCAGCGGTAGCGGTGCCTCGCTGCCCAAGGTCATCCGCACCAAGCCCTCGACAAAGTCGTTTGATTTCGACAGCCACGACGACACAAACTACGAGGCCCTCGCCCTGTCGTCGCCGCGCAAGTCCACCAAGGGCGACGATGACATGCTGTCCGAAGACGACGATGACGACGA
Organism: Sporothrix inflata; assembly: GCA_021396225.1. Lineage (NCBI taxonomy): Eukaryota > Fungi > Ascomycota > Sordariomycetes > Ophiostomatales > Ophiostomataceae > Sporothrix > Sporothrix inflata. The sequence goes on along the minus strand of WNYF01000005.1, from coordinate 43,444 downwards.
TGTGCGGCCAACCGGGAACAAGTCGGCCATCAACTCTACCGCGCTCAGCATCGGCTCGACGCTCGCCAAGAAGGGCCGCGGCCGCCCCGGCGGCGCCAAGCCCAAGGCCAAGGAAGAGCCCAAGAGCAAGAGTGCAGCGGCCTCCACGCAGTTGTCCCCGGCGGCCAAGGCGTATGCCACGAAGAAGGCGCAGGCGAGAGCGGCGCTGTTTGACAGCGACGACAGCATGGACGACATGGAGGAGGCCATCGTGCAGCGCAAGCCGGCAACCAAGGTCACCAAGGCGGCGACGGCTGCGAAGCCGGCCGCCAAGGCGGCTGCGAAGGCAGCCCCCAAACGTTCGGCACGGGCAGCCACAACCACCAAGAAGAAGCCGGTGTACGTCGATGACGACGACGAGGACGACGTGAAGGATGAGGACGACGAGTTTGCGATGGATTTTGATTAGACGGTGCAATTTTTTTTCTTTCTAGTTTTGCGGGGTTTTCTTTCTGTTCTTTCTGTTATCTTCTTTTTTTCGTATATTGTTTTTTTATTCTCCTTGTTTTTATGACGAGATATACGCTTGTTTATGGGTACGGCCACCGGAGGGAAACGGCTTTGAAAATGGACACAATTTGCCTTGCTCTGCTTTGTTCCCAGCCTTTTATGTCATGTCATGCACTCGTACATTTACCAACCCATTTTTATGCTGTAAAGAAATGATGATGTTGATTTTTCCCACGATATGGCTTCTGTGACGATTCGAGTGTGGCGAGTAGGGCATTGTCGTGATGCTAATGGGCCGTTTTTATTTTCTTAAAATAAAAGAAAAAGACTTGTCAATATTATGCCGAAAAAACGAAAAAATTAAAAATTAAAAATTAAATAAAAAATTGAAGGGGAATTACAGAGCACCTATGAAATTGAGCAAAAGTAGAGAACATGCACATCAGTAAGAACAATAAAAAAAATGCAAGGGCATGCAGACATACGCACAGGTGTGTAGACGAGCATTGATGCAGGACTATTCCCAATCCCCGTTTTCTCAGTCTCTGGTCGACTAATGTAGCTCGCCCAAAACGACCTTGCCACGTTTGTCAGACAGGCCGGTTGACGGTACCAAAGAAAGAAAGAGGCAACCCGTGTACTCCGTATTTTCTTCTCCTTTTGTTTTTATTTCTAAAAAGAGGGACACAGTTTGCTCACCGATTAGACACGCGTATGAGCGTGTTTGTTTCAGAGCAGCACAAGTCCAGACCGCCATTTCGCGTCTGGCTGGAGGTGCCCTTTTATTTTCATATTTTATTTTCATATTTTATTTTGATTCCCTTTATCATGCCTATCTTTTGGACTTGTGTATTTTTATATATTTTCTTTTATTCTTGGTTGTTTATGTCACAGATCGACTCGTCTTTTTTTGTGAGTGCAAAATTGGTGCGGTCGCGCTGTTAGTTTCGGCCACTCCCGCCGATGGTGCTTGGTGCTTGCCTTCGTAAGCCTGTTTGCGACGCCGGCAAGACAACAAAACGGGACAAAGCCCAAACAACGGGTCCTATAGTCTAGCGGTTAGGACATTGGATTCTGATCTTCCTTACAGAACACTTTCCAGTAGCCCCGGTTCGATTCCGGGTAGGACCTTACTTTTTGTGTTTTTGTTTTTGCCTTTCTCAACGCTGGTGTATTTCGTGTTGTGTGGGCATGGATCTCGACGATTTTTTTTGCACGTTTTTTGTTTCTCTCTTTTTCTGACGTATCGCACTTTTCGCGTTCTGGTGTGCTTGCTTTCAGCCTCTTCATTTGTGTTTTATGGAGAACCGTATGAGTACACCATACGCGAGAAAAAATGACAGAAAATGACAGAAAATGACACAAAAAGTGCACTTTGAATAAAACACGACCCAACAGTGAAAAAGAAGAAAAAAAGGAATAAAAAACGCGAAAAAAAACAGTGGGGCATTTTACCCAACGGATGTCAAACAGCACGAGACAAACGTCTTCTTCACCAAAACTACCCCTGCATTGTCACGGCGAGGTCTCTTTCGCAAGCAGTGACAAGCAAACTGTCGAGGCCGGCCGGAAAGAAGCAAGTTGCGGTGTGATAAGGCGGAAGCGGCCTTTCAGAGACTGTCTTTGATCCTGCCCGTTGTTCACGCGGACTCGAGGGTGGTAAGGCTGGGTAGTGGGAATGCAAGGGGGTGCAAAAACACGCGCAGGCTGTACGGAGTAATACGTCGTACGTACCATGCCATTGCCATGTGAGTGATGAGAGAACAGGAGGGATTCAAAGGCTGGAAGGAGGGGCAGACAAACGACTAGCCGACGGTCAGCAGCCACAATTGCTCAACAAGATGCTGCAAAACAGAGGTGCATACGTTGTCGTACTTGCACAACAAAGCGTCGTGATGAACGAAGATTGGGGGGCAACTAGGACAGGGCCACTCGGGTTTGTTCATAAATGTCATGGTTGAACAGAAAGGCAAAAGAACAAAATTGTCTGTGTAAATCAAAATCAAAATCAAAATCAAAATCAAAATCAAACTCGACACGAAACACAATCAAGATGAAAAAAAAAGCCAAAACAAAACGACCAAAAAAAATGAGCGTGCGGGTATTCAGATCCTTACAATGCCAATATGTCCCGAGTGCCCCCCAAACCAGATATTTTCCCTGCGCCCCGCTTCCCTTCTCTTTCTCCAAATCATGCCAAACACTTTTTTTTGGTTTCCACAGATTGTTTCCCCCTTGTATTGTCCATCTAAAGTAGCCCTTTGAAAAAAGAAAGTCTACCCTCCTTTGGCTGGCTGTTGTCCCCGACCAATGTACCGTAATTTGACGTGGGCGTGATGTGGTTGGTGCAACCATGTGATGTAGTGTAGCAGCTTGTGTCGTTCAGACTGCAATGTCGTGTCTTCAAGTGGCTGCCTCTCTCGCTTTCTTCCTCGCAACAAAGACGCAATTCCATGCCCTTCTCCTCTTCGCTTATGTCTTTTGTTCATTCGTCACAAATATCATCCAAGTAGGTCGTAAGAAACATAATAAAAAATAGGATGGCGCTGACAAAAATCCAAAGCCAGAAAAAACAGAAATGTCGCGAAGACAGAAGACGAAAAACAAGGGCGATATGCCGTTTGGATGGCCATCGTGTTGCCTTTCACGACATCGTGACGCTGGATGCTGGTGCAGCGAGAGACGGGTAATAGCCGCTGGAGTTCGATTTGCCTTCGTAGCGGCCGCAGCGATTTGGGTAGAAGTTATCGCCTGGGTAGAACGTGTTATGTCCATGATGGGACCCGTCGTTCCTCGCCCTCGCTGCCTCGATGGCGCTCGTACTCATGTGTGGAAGAGCCGTGTCGTGGTCGCCGCGCTGGTGCGAGTGCGAGAACAGCTCTACCGGGTGGCGCGGATCGTGCGTACTATCGCATAAGGGCGTGGGGAAGTATTGGTATTCCTTCGGCTCGGCGATGCTCTTCACCTCGTCCGTTGTCATGACCGGGTGGTCAATGTCGACGTCGTGCTGGGAGTGTTGCTGATGACGTGATGCCCCGCCGTAGTGGCCGGACCGTGGGTCGTAGGAACTGCCATAGGCTGCAGGAAGAAGAGCCGACCCGGCCGAGCCAAAGTCGGACCCTATCACCTGTGAGCCCCCGTAGCCAAGGCTGCCGGCCGAGCCACCAGGGCCGCTGCTTGTACTACCACGCCGTTCAGATTGGTAGTGGCCCGGTGACCGCCCGCGGACAATCATCTTGGCTGACTTGCGGTGCGCGACCTTGACGCTGTGCCAGTCGCTGGTGCCTGGTGCGCCCACCTCCGCCCAGAGCTCGATGAGGAGGTGGTAGTACTGCTGAGCTGCACGGCGCTTTCCATTGTTCGCCGTCGCTTGCTTGAACTGGATCCGCTCAAACGTGTGTTCTGCGGGGTGGCCGGCCTGTGGTGGCCCATAGCTGTGATCGTATCGGCTTCCCACGGACATGCCACTGTCTGCACTGTACATGCCCATGTTGTGGTGCGACGGCTGGGGCGGTTTGGCGATGAGGTGCACCTTTTCGGGGCGCGCGGTGGGGCCTTTGTCTCTCTTTGGGGTGTGTTGGACCAACTCAATGACGTGGTTGTCATTGTCGGACACAACGGCTGAAATGCTCATGGAAAACCCGTGGACGTTGTTTCTTGTGCCGTTGGTTTGAAGAAAAGACATGTTTGACGCCGGGTAATGCGGCGAGATGGCAAATGAACATATGCATGAGAAGTAGTTCCGCCGGTAGCATGTCCACTCTTTGTCGGCCAGGAAAAAGCCCTTGTCAATGGTCCCGTTGATCTCCAATTTGACAGACTGGCCGGCACCGGGCCCGTCCACGTACTGAAGGGTGCCGAACGTTGTTGTTTCCATCAGCGGTGGGATCTGGGGCTTCCCCCCAAACGAACTAGAGTCCATCTTGTATGGTGCTGTGTAGGTCTGATTGGGGCTGGGCGTCGGTGAGAGGGGGTGGTGACGGTGGCCTCCCGGGAACGAGGGCGACCGAGTGGGATGGTCTGTAGCCCGTCGAAAGGATGGTGTCGCAGTCGAGTACAGGTCCCGCGTGGTGATCTGAGCAGTCGGATGAGGCAACTGTGCTCGGTGGGCATGTCCCAAACCAGACGACGAGGTGCTGCTTCTGGGATCACATGGGGTCAGCATGTTGGTCACGTTGGTTCCCCGAGCTACAAAAAAGACGCCTCCGTAACGCGGAGGTGTGCTATATTTTGATCTCGAATTGAACAAGAGTGGGAAAGTGGCGAGGATGTAGAGGAACAAAGACAGGGGGAGCAAGAGGGAATGGAAGGATGAACTCACGTTGTGCCGAGTCTTGGGCGGACGTCTAGATTCGAAAAGATATGCGACGAAGCAGACGATGGGTAAAATGAGCCGTTGCTATCGGGCTGGTACGTGGTCGCCTGGTTGAAGACCGACGGCTGGCCGGGGGGATATAAACTTATGACTCCCGTCGACTGCGTCGAGCTTTCGAGGTTCAACGGGGACGTATTGGACTCTTGGCTGTATCTAGAGGGTTGGTGACTGGTCAGCAAGAAGTGTCAATGAATAGCTTTTGTCCTACAAAAACAGACGATAGAACTAGAAAAAGGAGAGTGAAAGAAAACAAGAGAAACAAGAGAGACGAGGAGGTCGTCGCAAGCGTCGCTAACGCTGTGCTCCGTTGTCCACGGAACACAACGACTCCGAGAGTGTGACCGAGTTCTTTGTAAGACGGACAACGGGCGCTGTGATACAACCGGTGGAGGTAATGCACCCAAAAGAACTGCTGCTCACGCGGACTGTAGGTGCACGGCATGAGACGGGCAGATGCACAGTCCACATGGGCAAACGCAGGCAGTATTGGTAGAACATGCAGCCACCGTTGTGACGCACATGAGCTTTCTTAGGGGGCGATGAAGAGGAGATGTGGAACGGGCAAGGAAGTGGAGGACCAAAAATTAAGAGGTGCGAAATGAAAACAAACAATCCGGAAAAGAAGAAAGAAGAAGAAAATAAAATCAGAACAGGATAGTAGGTAGGGTTGCTTCCAAAGGGGGTAGGTGAGGGGCTATGCGTGTTTCTTTCTTTCTTTCCTTTTTCTTGTCCGACCACCAGCATACCCTTGCTGTGCTTCCTTCTAGAACACAGAAGACGAAATGACAGGTGCATGACGTGAAGTTCCAACGGGACAAAAAAGGGAAAAGTTCAGGGGTAGGTGCCGGGGTACGGCAATGGAAGGTCGAGGGCATATGGATGTGTAAAACAAGTGAGACAGTGTTCGGAGAATAAAAAGATAGAGCCCAACACGGACTTGAAAAAGAACTCTTTAAAAGTACTCCGTAGCAACAGGGCAAACAAGGTAGAACGACAAGAAGCGCTAGTCGGTGAAAGTAGGTGTGCAGGCGGCAGTGAGTTGGGGGCCAAAAGTCAGGTACATAGAAAGCTAACTTACCGGATATCAGCCTGGGCTGGTATCTCGAGGTAGTCCAGCCCAGGACAAGAGGGCGACGACTGGTCAAAGTCCTGCTGTAGTTTAGATTCTTGTTAGAAGTGCTCTTGTAGCGGGCTTTTCTGAAAGCTCGATGTATCGTAGAGAAAGCCACAAAAAGGAAAGGTCCATGAAAAATTGAGGGTGAAGAAAATATGTAAAGGGTCGTTGTTTGAGGGGCAAAAAAGAATGACAAAAAATGTATGAGTGCAATGAAAGACAATTCTCTGCAGATGAAAGTGCCTAGGGGAATGGGATTAGGTGCGAGCTAATATCTTTGCGGCTGTCGGCTGTCTTGTGGTGTTGACGATGGCAGGATTGGTTAAGCTCCGGGGCCAAGCTCCAAGCTCAAGTTGCGAGAATACGACGATGCTCCGTAGAAAAAAGTAAGTGCCGGCAATCTCAGAGGCGAGAGAGGCCGCAACGAAACCTGAGAGCACACAAAAGTATTGTTAGTTGCAATTGAATTTTGAAAACAGAAAGCTTTGTGGGAGGCCTATTCTTATAATGGATAGAACTCGACAGGGGAAGACGCGGAGGAGGGTGCCAAGGTGGCCTGCGGGAAAGCACACGCAGCAAGGAACAGTGGTGGGTTCGGAAAAGGGAAGAGAAGTGTACATCGTGGAGAGAGACTTGAAGGAAGGTAAACACTACCCGACTCGGGAGCTAGCGTAGCAATAATGAAGGGAAACGGAGTGCGTAGCGAATGAGAGCAAGAAGACAAACGAAAAATGCAAGGGGAGGGAAAGGGAAAATGCGAGAAAAGAGTCAAGACAGACCCGATTGTAAACACTGCTGCCACTGTAATTTGTGGTCTAAGGAGGCGTTATCCGAAATCACACCAGAGGCGACCAAACCGGGCCAACCCTGACCTGTTCGTATCGTTTGGCAAGAGGTACAAAAGGCTACCAGCAGGCACAGGAGAAATACAAGTTTCTGCACGAGTACGACCTCGAGAGCTCCGTATGCAGGAGAGACAGTTGGCAGAACAATGGGAGGGTGTGAAGGCCCTGCGCCTAGTATTCGTGCTGCTGCAGGAGTAGCAGGCGGGCGTACGTTTGTCACGTCGTACAGATCCGCGCATGCGCAGAGGCAGTACGTGCGCACTCATGTAGCTCAGCATTCGCCGTGCATACCCTGTCCCGACCACTAGTCATTGGCGACAGGTCCTAGCCCAAGATTGGGTGTTGGGAGGGTGTGGACGGGGAAAATTGGGCGTTGAGAAGGGGTGTAGAGGAGAGGAAGAAAAGGAAAGGACAAGGTGTGAAGGAGATTCAGGAACGGCAGACTGTGCGCACGGACAGGACTGGCTGCGTTGGTTGTCCAAAAGGAGGGAGGGAAGCGCAGGAAAACTCTGGGAGCCTCTCATGCGCGGGCGGGCTGCAGCCGCAACCAGTGCAAGGTGACAAGCCCCCTCTTTGCTCGAGTCCTCTGAGCTTCGCACGGAGCAAGGCTGTCTCAATTCCACATCCACACTCAGTCTCAGTGACTGGCCACTGGGCGGGGAAACTTGAAATACAAAATGAGGCTGAAGATGGAAAGACCAAGGGGACGCCGTGATGGAGGAATGGGAGATTCAAGGGTGGAATAAAAAATATATGTGCTTGCATGAACGATTGTGAAGGCCAAAAACAAGAGTTTTCAAAACACTCCAGTATGGTGCACGAACAAAACACAGACGCAAAAAGACAAGAGAAATCAAATAAAACAAAACGATAGATGCTTCAGGGTCAAGGCTGAGGATTCGGACGAAGACATGCAACTCACCTGTCAAACTCAACAATGTTCTTTCTTGCCACAGTCCATGGCGCGACACGGTCGTCCGCGGTCGACCCCCTTCTCAACAGACATGGAAGCAGAGCATTGGCCGGTCGCGCTTGTTTGTTTGCTTGAGGGGAAAGCTGCTGATGACGTGCCACATAAACGCGTCTTCTGCTTCGTGTTTGTTCGTAACGCGCGTGTACTTGTGCGGATACGTTGTGTTTTGGATTTTTGTATGCGGCCTGAGGCGTGGTGTGTTCTGGGAGGAGCAGTTGCGAAACTCCAATTGACAAGCGCCCATACAACAAGCGAGTTGAAAAAAAGGCGATTGGCAAGAGCTAAGAGCGAGCCGGTGGGCGGACAGGGCTGAGGAAGAAAGGAAAGGAATGTGGGTGGGCGGGCGGCTTGAGGTTTGGAACGGCTCGTGGGGAGAGATGACAAGAAAAAAAGAAAGGAAAGTAGCAGGGAACGAGTGAGATTGAAGAGGAAAAAAAACCACGATGAGATAGGTGATGGTGCTGTGTGTAAGAAGGCTGAAAAAATGGGCGGAGAGGACGGTGGCACAACGGTTGTGGACTTTGGCTTTGTGTAGCGGGGAAGTAACACGTACCTTTGGGAGTTGTTGATTCATAACAGTTTTTTCGTGCTATCTACTGCGTGTAGCTAGCTCGGCTTTGGGTGTCTGGTTTGGGTTTCTTGGTGGAGGAGGGGCGGAGGGGTCGCTGCGTGTTGGCGTGCCTGTCAGTTAGTCGGCCAGTTGTCGGTTGCGTTGGCTGCCTGGTTGGACCGCCGGCTGAAGCTGGAGCTTGTTTGTCTGGAGTTGTGTGGGAAGAGGCTTATGGGTCAGACGGGTAAGTTGTGGGCCGTTCTGTGTGCCTCTCTCTGGATCTTCTTTGACGACCCGCTCCAAAAGGCACTACGCCTATGAATTGCACGTCTGAGGTTGTTGTTTCGTTCGGGCGTTTGCTAGGTCCCGCCGGGTCGTATGAGACGGTGATACGGCAAGATAATGGCAGACAAAGAATGGTCTTGCTCGCCGAAATGATAGATTCGGAAGAAAAAAATATATCGAAAAAATCGTGAAAAAACCCGATGAGCAAAAATAGACGGACAGGAGACAGGCGGCTGTCCGGTGGCGCAGTGAATTGTGTAGACAGGCTGCAAGCCGCGTCCTTGCTTCGTACAGCGTGCCCCTGTTCGGAGTGCCGTGAATGCTCGTATGTCGCTTGCCGCGGCCGCTCTGGCTTCCGCTTTTGGGGGTGAAGAGGAGCCTAGACTGCCCGGGTCTGGTCGACTCAGAGCAGCACTTTCTGTCAGCAGCAAGAAAAGATCCCTGTCGCACACGGGTTGGATTTGCCGCTCATGCGCTTAGCCAAAGGGGGGAAAGTCTTGTCCTCACCTGTTCTCGACTGCCACCCTTGCTTGACGTCTGACAGGTTCAAAAGGTCCGTTTGTTTATTGGTCTGAACTTTCTTTTTCTCTCGTCTTCACGTTCTTTTCCCATTCCTATTTTTTCTCCTCTTGCTTGCTTCTGTCTTCGTTGGAGCTTCTCCAAAGACGAGTCTTGCTTGGTCTGCTTCACTGTTGTCGCTTGGCGCACTGTAGCTCACTAGGGGCTCATGTGGGCACAGTTCCGTGACGTCGGGTGGTATTCGTGCGTTTGGCACCGGACCTGTTCAAACCCCCACTCGCTGCGCGTCAGTTGTGTGTTTTTTCCTGTCGATTTCTTCCCGGTTCAACACCAACAACAGCTGGCCGCATAAGACCCGGCCCACTGCCGAAAACAGAACAAAAAAAAAACGCGTTCAGCAGCAGCGTCAACTGCACGCACTGTTGTTGTCTGTGGGTATGCAAACAAGACGACTTGGTCTTTGGTCGCATTGATAGAAGACGGGGCTTCTCAGGAACGAAAAAATAACGAGAAGATGTGATGTGTTGTGTATGATCAGGGGTTCGGATGGTTGAAGAGAGCCGCCACCAATTGAACTCGACCACAGGAGGCACACAAACGAAAGAAAAAAGGACAGCTAGGAGCAGTGGAACATGCACAAAGAGAGCCGGATGCAAGCAGGCCTGTGGCCTGTAAGGTGGACGCGATGTCGGGGCCACAGGCTTGGGGCGATCAAGATCCCGACGTGTCGTTGTGTTGTCGCGCGCTTTTTGACCCCTTTTGTCGCTTTGGAGCCCTGACGTTGCTTGGTTGATTGGAGCCGCTGGTTCTTGAGAAAGGCTGGCCTCTCAATGGGACTCTGGCCGACTTGTCCACGGCTGTGGCCGCGAAGGTCCAATGCCGCTTCGATCGTGTGTGTCTTGTGTCGGCTTGTCGGTCTGTGTCGTTGATGGCGGAGCTCTTCTTCTTTGGCGATTGACAGGATGCTCCGCTGAAGCTCCACGATGCAGCCTTCTCCCAGTTTGGACTCTGGACTGCGTCTTGGCCTTGTGGACGGTGAAATGTGAAATGTGAAATGTGACAGGTGAGAAGGGATGGTAGGGTGGAATTGGGACAAATCCAGAAAATACCACGAGAGAGAAGCGTGCTCAACGTGGATGGATCAGATGATGCCATTAGGAAAAGAAGGGGGGTGGGAGGTAGGTAAAAACGACAATGCAGCGTGGCAAAGGCAGGAGCGAACGTCGCAAAATAGGAAAGAACGATGGCCAATGTAAACATTACCACCAGCGGCGCTCCTTCCCTTTCGTTCATGACAACTTACTCGTTCCTTCCCAAAATGGCAAGATGCTATGACGATGGTATTTTAGCGGTGTTTCCCAATTGGGAATCTTTTCGACGTCGCTGTCTCTGCAAGGCAAGTGCTGAACAGGTGGAAGCCGTCGAGGTGTGTGTCGAAGTTTCTGGCGATGGTCTGTCGATATGACGGCGAGGTTTCGTTCAAAGGCCGTCCGGTGTCGTGTTGTGACGAGGTGTTGCAAAAGACGATGAGATACGAGAGTCAAGCGACAATGTTAGAGTTGGATAAGTTCGGAAGATGGACGAGAAGAGGAAGGGGTAAGGGTGAGCCAAAGAGAGAGGGAAAAAGATGATGACCCGGGTCTCTATATACCTGAGGTCTTGAGTGACGGAGGGAAGGTGGACGTGGCTTGGCCTTTTCCTCTAATTTTTTATTTTTTTTTGGGAAATGTAAGCAGGCAAGCAAAAGCTACGAAGAAAGCGAGGGCAAGCGAGTGGTGGAGGAGGGAAGGTGGAGAGGGATAAACCACACCAGAGTCCAGAGCTCGGGGTCTGAGAGCTCAGCTTAGGTCAAGGGGGGTGTGTGGAGGATGGGGAAGATGAAGAGGCGGAGAGTGTGGGAAAGGATGGAGTGAGGTAGCTTTCACAAGGGCAGGCGTCAAGATGAATGAGACGAGAAAAGAAGGCAAGGAAAACATATGCTAGTTATCCAAGAGGCCTTGGAGGCTGTACAGGTAAGACTAACTGTAGGCTAGAGTACTGAAAACTGGAGGATGTAAAGAAGCAGTCCTTACGGGGGCAAAGAGAGGGCAAGGTCAACAAAGCCAGTAAAGAAATAGGCCGGCAGTTACAGAGCGCCTGGGGAGAGGCAATGGAGGGTGTGGAAGGGAGGGGGGTGAGTGAAATAGCAGGGAGGTAGCGAGAGAGAGCCAGGAGGACTGCTGCGTAGGCAAGAATGAGCTCAACCGTGAAAGGGAGTGGGTTAGAATATAGTGAGGAGAGAAAAAAAAAAGTTAAATAAATCATATTAAAGAGGGAGATCAAAGAAGAGACGGGGATGTGAGAGACAATAACAGAGTAAAGGACAGGAAGGAGGGAGGCTGGAAGGTGGGAAGAGGGTCCACATCCTCTACCCGTCGACCCAATCACTTTTATTGATTTTGTATCCTTCCCTGACTTTCCTCAGTTTCCTTACATTTCCTCCTTTGTCTCTCTTGTCTCTTTCTGCCAATAGTTGTGTTCTGGCGTCGTGCAAAGTCCAGCCGACTGAGACAACAAAGGAGCTGCACGGTCATCATAGCAGGAGGGAGAGCACACCAAAGGACCTTTTTTCTGAAAAAAGAAGAAGAAAAGAAAAAGAAAAAAATATTGAGACAGAAGGGGGGAGTAAATTCGAGGCTGTCTCCGGTCTCTGTTCTCTGGTTGATGTCTGTCTTTGTCTCCTGCCTTCTTGTTTATTCTCTCTCTTGATATTTTTCTCGTTACTCTGTAATTAAAAAAACTACGATACAAGATACAAGATACAACTTCACCGTTTGTACCCATCTCAAAAGGAGAAGTAACAGAGAACACTCACATGGAACAAACAGTGGGGACAAACAATAACCGGGAGGAAGGGATCTATGTATCTCTGTGGTCTCTGTTTGTATGGACACGGCATCTGCCATGGTGTCTAGGGAGGACAAGCGTGTAGTGCAGCTACCGCTAGGTCCTGCACACATCGAGGGCATATCCCTACAAGACAGCCAAGTTAGGCCAATCTCCAGTAATAATAGCAAGGCTTCAGCTGCAGCTTGACGTGGCATTGGAAGAGTTTTACTTTTCCTTTCTCGGAATTTTTAAATGTTTATTATGTGACTTTACAGAAGTCAGAGACAGTACCATAATAAAGAAAGGAACGGCAATTATGAAAAGCCACTGCGAGTAAGAAAATTAAATCGAATGCTAGGGCAGTGAACCGCGTCGTCTCTTGTTTTTATTCACCTCTATTGTATCAATTGCTCTGCTTACGGGCGGGAAAGTACACTGGCCGTCTTTCTTCTTTCTTTATCTCTCCCATTTTATTTAAAAGACAGAAACAATACCTGACATGTACCGGGCTTACGTAGATGTCATCGTTGACGCGTGTTGACTGTCCTAACATAGAGGCCTTTGTTTGTTCAAAAGGGAGCATCCATGTAAGAGCCAACAGCCTCTCGCGGCTGGCTGCATAGAACAAATTAGAAACGTTGCTATTAAATGAAAGGAGGGAAATAATAAAAACAATATACAAATAAAAATCCAAAACCAGGAAAGCATGCAAGCCTCCCCACGAAAGCCGCCCCAGCGTACGACTGGACGAGCTGATGATAGGTAGGAAAGAGGTCTGGAGGTCCAGGCAAGCTGGACAATTTTTGCCACCAGATCGCACGGAGCAGCAAGGCGAGTGAAAGTCAACAAAAGCTGGCGTAATTCGTCAATGAATGTGTGTGTTGGCCGGGAGCAGCGATCTCCGTCCGTCTGTCGCCTTGCACATAATTTTTCCAGTTCCCCAAATGCCATTTTTTACTCACATCCACGTATTCCCACCCACACGATGAAGATGCGGCTCTCTCCGGCCGCTCACCCCTAACACCTCCTCTTTCTCTACTTGTTGTTTCCCTTCTTTTTTTACTATCTATTTCCCTCTTCCCCATCCGGATTGCAACTCCCGAAAGCCAGGTTACTTTTACGCAAGCGAAACAAAATCATACGGTCGTATGAACAAAATAAGAATAAGGAGAAAATAAAAAAAATGGACACCTCCAAGTAAACAAGAAGAAACGAACTGCCGAGCAAACCGTCGTCGTTAGTACTCCCGAGCGATCTTGACGAACGAACTTGTAAGGCCAGGCCCCTGGCCCGGACTGGCCACTAATACCGCTAACCATAACACAACGAACACTCTAAATGTTGACTCCATTACACTAGCCACCAACAGCGCCCGCCGTCCCCAACCAACAGGGGAAAACCAACAAGGGGGACCACACATGAAACGGCACTGGTCGACGAACAACAGCCAAGAATGGACATTGTTGGAATGGAGGTAGGAAGGAGGGTGGAAGAGAGAGGAAGGAGCTGCTTAGACCGAGAACAAAGCTCGGAAACCCCCAATCCCGGCCAAGATCAGCTAACTTTATTTTCTCTATTTCCATTTTCTCTCACTTTTGGAAGGAGAGCACGCCTCCCCACTTACACCTCTACCACCAAACAGTCCAGAGGAGAGGGGGAGGGGTGCCTTGCTCTCTCTCCTCGCGTGGTTACACAGGCTGATTGGCAAGACGCCGTCGGCCAACCACACCTCGCCCGACGATCCCTCTCATTTTGGTCCCCAGTTCTTTTCATCGCAGTCATCTCGCTCATCTCTTACCTCTTACCTCCCGACTATCCCTAAAGTCGGTATGAAAATGAAAGAAAAATTTGCGCGGATTCTTGCTCATGTCACGTAAAAATATGTTCTACATGTGAAAAAAAAAAGTCTGATGAGAGAAAGGAGGCAGGCCGGCGTGCAGCATGTGCCAAGCGGGAAAATACGGAAGAAAATCACGTAAGTTGTTTCTGTTTACGCATGTCTTATTCTTTTACGCTTTGCGGCCTGGTTCAAAAAGGACAAGCAGAAGACGGACATTGAAAGGGCAAAAACAGACAGAAAACACAAATATATTTGCAGCTATTGGCCTCTTACTTTTCGTACATTGTTCTAGAACCCATGATGGGAGAGAAGACAGGGCGTGAAGGAATATGGAAAAGGGGAAGAAAAAAATGCTGCATACAGCAAGAGAAACAAGAGAGAGAGACAGCACACACCTAACGTCAACGGCCGCAGCGAACAAGGAAGAGGGGACCTGGGGACGGTGACACCAAGGAGACCAAGGGCCAGCTGGGCTTTGGCTTTGGATCTTCTTCTCTCCCTTCTTCTCCACATGCCTCTTCGCTCTTTTCTCGGCCAAATCAAATATCTTCCTATTGTCTTTCACTCCCCTACCAATTTTTATGGATATATTTTGTGCCTCGTACTGTCTACGGAAGTCAATAAATTTATGCCCGGGGCTTTTCTTTTAGATGAACGAGATAGATTAGCTTGGGCGTACTCTGCACTGGAGTGTGCCAAGAAAAATATTTAAAAGATAGCTCGTAAACAGTCCTATACTCTTCGTCTCGCCCTTTCCACCCCTCCATGTACACCGCAAGTCTGGTGAGAAAGACGCATTCCTTCGTTTCCAGGGCATCATCGACCATCGATCAGCCTAGGACCAAAACCATGACGAAGGTGGCGAAGAGTCCAGGCCTGACAGGACGCCTTCATATGGATCGATCCTTCGCACTCCTTTTGAAAGAGAGCCTCTACTTACTACAAGTGTTTTCTCTTTCCTCCATGGAGAAGAATTTTGAGTGGATCGGCCTTCTGAGGGTAGAGTTCTTCCCGATGCTTTGTTTGAAAAAGATAAGAGGGGAGTGGAGGGGGACCGGGCAATCTGTTCCCCGAACCAATGAAAACTACCCTTACCCGAGAGTGGCCAGCCTCGCAGTAGACGCTCCCCCAATTTCTAGTCCTGATGTTGGGGGCTTGTGGCCGAACCAGACCTCCATCGGGAAGGCAGACTATTTTCAGACTGTTGGATGTCGATCCTTTTTCGTTCTATTTTTTGTTTCTTTTCCAATCTTCAGCCCGTGCGTTTAAAAACAAACGTAATAATGACAATGGACGCAAGGTACGGAGTCCGCCATTCAAGCGCACGGAGTAGTGACGGCAGGGGCTCATTGTTCAGGCGTTTTGAAGAAGAGACAAAAGAGGCAGAAGCGCAAAGACAACAAGATCGACGGCGTTTTCCGTAGTTACAGTCTGCAAAACAACCAGCCCCCATGAAGAAAGATGGACTAAGCATTTTTATTGGACCGGGTTGACAAGTGCAATTTAGCAGGGAAAGGGGGGAGAGCTTGAACATCCGTTGATGTGGTTTGATTCTGTATCGGTTCTGTCTTTCTAAAAGTCGACTCAGCAAACACTGGCCTCGTATTGTTCCTGCTCCTGAATTCGTTTCCGCTCTAGAAAAAACCGTTACGGATAGAATACGAGCTATTCAGTTTGTCTACACTGATACAAAAAATAAAAGAGGCACAGTTGCCCACAAAACGTATGTCTGAGCACCCGGAAAGCTGCGTCAGAAGTCCGTGTCTTCGTGCCCGACGCGGTGGCGGCAAGGCTTGACAGAAGAAAGACATAAAATAAAGACAAAAAGAGAAATAATAAGAGGACCAAAAGAAAGAAAGAAACAAAGGCGGCTTCGAGCTAAATTCAGATCCCTGCCTTTTGCACTTAGGACTGCCGGCTTCAGCTCCATACGTGGCCACAGGTGGCTTCCTGATTTACACGGAAATTGTCTTTATTTCGGTCCGGCCCGTGCTATTGTTGATCTTTCCTGCTATTATTGACTCCAGTTTAGGAGAGGAACAATCCATTCAAACAGATGTCGTATTGTCCAAATCAGAGGAGAAGAGCTTCTATAATTACATCCTCAAACGGTAGGATCTGAGTAGGAAGAGGATGCCTGCGATTATGACAGAAGAGTGGCAGATACGATGGCGGCCGGTACACCGCAGCTTCCTCTGCATGGAAGCGTCGTAGCAAGTCCAAATCCCAAATCCTCTGCAGCGTCTTCTTGGTATCTGCGTTGAGGATCCTAGCGACACGAAAAGGCAATGTCCAGCCACGAAAAAGCCAAGAATTAAATAAAGATTCAATATAACGAGAACATAGAAAGGCAGCCAACACCAACATAAACGCCACCGTGCTTGCTGCCGACCCCTGCCCTGTGCGCTGTCTTGTCCTGTCTTGTCTGGTCTCTGTCCTGCCCGTCCCCTGGCCTGCCCCCTTTCCCCGTTGACGCCATTGTTCCCGTCTCTCCACCGTAGAACAATACAGAAAGCTGCACACAGCCGCAAGGACCACCAGAGTATGCTTTCTTTTTCGGCCACGTTCCCGTCGACATGCACCTGACGCACATTGTTCCCCTGGACGGGCCCTGGCATGCCTGATTTCTGTTTCTTTCTTTTCTTTTCCCTGTTTTCTGTCCGTTACTACCCAACACCCCCGTCCCAACATGCACGGCGACAAGCGGTGGGAAGGATGCCACGGGGGGACAACACAGATGTCGTAGAAAGAAGAAAAGAAGAAGAAAGAAGAAAAGGGGGCAAAAACAGGAGAAGAAGAAGAAAAAGAAAAAGAAAAAAAAAGGCGTTGGCGATTTCCTAGATCTTGTGCTATGTGACAGGTCGCGAGCAGGACTGTTTGGAAGGGGGAAGGGGGGGAGGAACAGAGGGAGGACTGTCACTAACGGTGCAAAACTGACTGACACCAGCTGTCAAAAAAGATGGTTCCATCGTTCGCTCTTTTTTTGGTTCTTTTTTCGATCTGTTCAACGTGTTTGTTTCTCTCCATTTATTGTGCACAGGCAGGAGAATTGGGTCCTGGATTCTGGGTCTTGTTCCAGTGTGTGAACAGTTGACGTGAATGGGGCAAATACTAAGCAACAATAGAGAAAGAGCGCGATGCCTCGTATGCTCGCGATAAAGTTAAAGAAAACGTTTCTTTCCGTATTCTATGCAGGTATCCTTTCTCATTCCCCTGCTCGCCTTCAACAGAAGCGATGCTATTGGCCGCCGTGAACAATTAAAAAAGGAGCAACTACGGCCTGGTGACGATGGCGTCCATTGTTTATTTTATTCCTTCTATTCTTGATTTAAATGAATGTCTTACTTGCACGCGCGCCTGCGTGGATCCAACAGGATGCCCGGGCCTGCATATCCTTTTCTTTGTATCTGTTCTATTTTATTTAAAATACGCTACTAACCTTCAACGACAAATAGTGGCCTGCTTTCTATTCAAACACGTCCCGTCGGGTAGGAAAGGGGCAGTTGTAAAAAAAGAGATTGGAGAGGGGAGATGGAGGGATGGGGAGGGACATGGAGGAGACGAGAGGAGGAGGGGGTTGCAGAAGGCCGAAGCCACCCTGCAGCCACCCATCTTTGTCCGACACCGTGCGACTCGCTGCCTTATTCTCTGATTGTCATGGACTATTGTTCAGTTCCCTCATCTCGTTTGTCTCTGTCTGGAGTTCCTTCCCCCCCCCCCCAAAAAAAAAAGATAAACAATTGTGTTACTGATGAAAATCAACTTATATTAGTGAATAAAATAGAAAAATCTTGAAAGGAGTGAGAGAACAAAAAGAATAAGAGAAGAAAGATAGGACAGTCCCGGAGTCAACTCATCATATTAATCACTATGAAAAAACTGCGTCCTGCAGGTATGCGTCTGTCTTTCGCCTCGTGCTTCACACCCATGTGCATATTCCTCGTTCATGTGCATATCTATCTGCAGCAGCCGCAGAGGTGCAGGGATTGGTATGAGATGTGCACTGGTTCCGGCGTGCGTCCTCGCTGCATCAGCCCAAGACAAAAAGACAAGGCCTTTCAAGCATCATGGTTGAAAACGAGGCGATCGACGCTAGACAAAACTATCGGAAAGGGGACGAGTAAGGCTCACAGAATCCGAGGTCCGGACACGGTATTGAGGCTGATTTGAATGTGTTGTTTTGAATATAATAGTTTTTGGAAGCCTTTATTTTATTTTTCTGGGGTTCTTCATCGCCATCAAAATTGACTGATCATTTCGTTTGGCTCGCCGTTTTTTCAAAGAACATTCTGTTGGAGTACGCCCACCGACGCCGATCGCCAGGATGGATGATTGCTTCCCCCCGTTGCCCGCCATGTAAGAGACGAGGGCCGCCCCTCTGGACTTTGTTGATCTGATTCGCTCGGATAATGCACTCTTTTTTTCAACTCCCTCTCTCTCCCCCCCTCTTCGCACTGACGCCTGCATGATCAATGTGTTACCACCCCCTTGTTTTCTTTTTTCTTCTTTTCTTTTTCACAAGCCTGTGTGGGAGACTGTCCGTAGGGTAGGGAAGGATGTCACACTCCACGTTATTTATCTGTTCTTTTTCCCTTCTTTTCGTTTGTCTGCCGATCAGGCTTGATTCACTCCCACCACCGTCACCTAAATCCTGGTGGCGGGAAGCTGATAACTCGATTGGTCGGGATTGTGTGGCTGCATCTTCCTCAGAAAGAGGTGGTCTGAATGTGTTATGTGAAAACAGTAGTAATAATAAAAATTAAAATAAACAACGAAGTCCGACGTCCTCTATTCTGTGCCTTGTTTTGGCATACGGACTGACCGCCTTTCAACTGTGGCATCTCCCTTAAGGCCCTCGCAATCGACTGGCCCATCAACCGGGTTCCGTCAGTGAGCTGCATGCAAAGAAGCAAGCGGCACGGCGTCATCCGCCCATCCTGTCCGCGCATCCTGCAGCTTCTGGTTGTCCGGTGGCCTTGTCTAAGTGGCCTGGCTGGGTGAATTCTGCCTAACACCGACACCGCCTCCGGATGTCTTGTTTCGTACCATCAAAGTACCATGCCGTCCGATGGGACTTTATTCTTGGCTCTGGGTACCTGGGACTTGGAAGAGGTGTTGCTACTGTGCCACTCTACCTACGACGTACGCCATCAACCATCATCCATTAGCCACAATTCACAGGATTGCTTCTAGATTTGATATTTGCGCCAGACTTGAACGTCGACCAATCAAGCTACCCCTCGTTTATGTTGCACCAAGTGTTCATGTTGGAAAACGTCCTTTTCTTCTAATATGGGATCTTCCTCGCACACTTCGATTGGTGATCCAAATGCTCTGTCTCGTTCACAACGATGATTGTAGGGCATTGCTCCTGCTCCTGCTCCTGCTCTAGCCTACCCATGGTGTCTCACAACGCATCACCTACGAGACAAGCGACCCAATATACTGCTGATAGTCTACAGATATTTGAACGCAAAAGCAAAGCTCACCTCGCCCATCACGTCACGTCAAATACACAGGGGAGACACGAGTACAAACAGTGGCAGAAAGAGAGACAAAGATAAGAGACACCATGGATATCAAAAACCACAAGACAGAGCCACAGAACTAGTGTCAAAGTCGCCCGATACAAGCTGTGCGCGCATCTCGTTTTGCTCCAAATCGCGGAGATATCTCTTTTCATCCTCTTGTCTAGGCCAGCCCGGGCGACTCTGGAGGCTGTGAATGACCGTGTTGCAATTTTTTTAATCTATTTTTATTATCTTTCTCTGCCTCCGTGTTGTCTTGGATACTGTTGTTGGAAACAAGAGGAGATCATGAAAGGCCAGACGGCCTAGAACCACTCCTCTGGGAATGATCACTGCATCGTTGCAACCCAGTGTGTGCTGTGAATTGTTTCTCACATCTTGCTGTCACGACAGATGAGGAGGATGGAGGTGGAAGGAACTAAAAATAAAAGAAAAAAATAGCATAGAGTATTGAGACATACATGGATTCACGGCCCCTTCTTTCCTCTCCTCTTTCGCCTCCCAGACTACGGTAGAGGATCCTTCTTACGATCAGGAAGGCTGCGTACGCATCTCCGTGGCCCTGTTGCATCAATAGAAAATAAATTGGACGTCGAATAGCTGTAGGGAGCTACCAGGAGAGATAGTGAGGGTATTCCACGGCAGATCATCACGACTCTTCTGCACCCCCTTCACACGCCCCTTTGCGTATGTCTACGTCTTGCACCTGATTTATTTTGATTTATTTAGTAAAAAATTATAAAAAACTGTAAAACTTCTTCTAATATTTCTTATTCTTTTCCCCTCTTCTTTTTCCTTTTCTCCTTACTTTTACTCTTGTGTCTATCTATTCGTGACCGGGTTGGGGTTTGGCCGAGACAAAAGTTTCCGAATCCGTTCGCTAACCATTTCCCAATCGAGACAAGAATCTGCAGAGAAGGGTTTATTTATATTTAAATGAACTTTACTTGTGATGTTTGTTTATATATTGTTCCTATTGTTTCTTTCCAATTCCCATTATTCTACTTGTCATGAGGTGAGGTGACGTGAGAGCAGCTGTTGGGCTACGTATTTGTGTTTGTCAATACTTTGATTTCATTAATCTCTTTTTATTATTATTATATTTATTAATATTTTTGTTTTCTCCTTTCATCCCCTCACCTGCAACGTTGTGTACTCTGCCACCTAGACTCCTCCAGAAGCCTTACGTGCGAAAGCCGTTCTCGGGGGGGAAGGGCAGGAAGCATGACCCCAGTGCCGCGTAATTTTAGATTGCACCTGTTTTGTCTCCTGCTCATCCGAATCTTCCATCTTCCATTTTACATCCCTCTTGAAAAAAAAGATACAAGTAGACACCCCAAAACACTGTCGTGACCATAGGCAAGGGTTAAGGCCGGGACCAAAGGGGGAGGAGGAGGAAAAGGAGAAACACGCGTTCCTTGACACAACACGACACGACATGGAAGCATCACAGGATAGACAGTAATTACAAGACAAGACAAGACAGCACAACACATTGAACAAACCCTATGGTGCTCCATATGTTTGCCTTTTTCGATTTTGGCTGGAGTTGTGGGTTTGTGGTGTGCCAGTTGGGACTCTGGGTCTCATCGGTTCATGGTGGCAAAAACATAGCGTGAAGATCGAGGGCGCCAGTCCAGTCCTGTTGGTACCGTTTTGTGTCCCTATTTTTGTGCCATCGCTGTTTGTCTTGTACTTCGTCCTGTTTCCTCTTTTGTCTATTCTTTGAGAGCTGTGACCGTTGTTTTGTCACATCTTGTCACTCTGTCACTTTGTGCACTGCCATTTCTGTCGCATGTCGCCTGCTTTCTGTCACGGCCTGGTCACATCTCAGCCGGGCTGGACTCTTTTTTTTCTCCATCTAGAGTCAACGGATGAACATGGCACCAAAGCGTAAAAAATAAACTAGAAAAATGATAACTAGTTTGCCGGAGACGTGTACGGGGAAAAAAGGGCCGAAATAGGGTACGGAGTGCTGTTGGGGAACTCACAGACGGTTTTTACTGTCTCTCATTTCTACTTTACTTCTCTTCTATTATTTTGTGCCATTCTGCACTGCCGTAAAAATCTCTCGGAGACAGTAAAGAGGCACTGACAGAGCGTCCTGCCCTTTCCCGTGCGGTGCGAGTCACCTGTCACATGCCTATTTTGTGGGAAGTGTGTAGAAAAGACGACGGCAAGGATGCCTTCGGCGTTGGTTCTACAGCGAGTCTCACCATGCGCTGGAAATTCCTGTGTCTTGGCCAAATGGGGGAATGGGCCTTTACTGACGACTGTATTATCAAAGCTGCTCTGTCCGGCAGCCAACATACTGGAAAAAACAACAACAACAACAACGACAAAAACAAGGGTCTGGGACCACAAGGAGCCAATATCGGGATCCTCCATGTGGAGTCTGCCTGGAAGCTGGCCTGCCTTATCGACGCCTAGCCTTGGCTTTTGTTGAAGAATCGAACTGAAAAAAGGGAAAAATAATAAAGAAGGAGTAATAGATTGCAGACTAAACAACCACGGATCGCTGCAGGCCACCCACCGCATCAAGTGACCATCCATCGCACGCCCTGCGTATACTGCGTATATGACCACACTGTCCACACTCCATGCATCCTGCGCAACCCACCGAGAAGATCCGTGTTTCTTCAAACGAGAGTGCGTCTACCCGCCACCGTTCTCTACCCTGTTCCTCTCGTCTTGTTGGCCAAGCCCAGGCGCGTCTGTTCGCCTCAGCCCCCACACCCCCTTCGGCATTTCGCAAAAGATTGCAGCATAATTGCATCGCGGACGACAATCCAACAGAAGAACGACAGAATACTGGAAGAAGCTCCGGAGAAGAATCACGGAAGCAGAGGAAGCCGTCCATGGCGGTGTGGAGAAAAGGCGGACAACACAAGGGCGTTGGGGATGGAAAAGGAAAGATTGTCAAGAAATCAATGGAGTTCTAAACATCAACAAGAGAACGAAAGACACGCCCCTCCCTCTCCTCTGCAGCTCGCCTCTGCTTTCTACACTGAGTAAGGAATCTATTTATTTTCTCTCGTCGTTGTCGCCTTGGCCATCCTAAGAAGTTCTTCTCTCTCACGCCTCGCGATTTTTTAGACCGACGCCCGTGCACGCGTCGCCATGGTCTGATGATGTTCTCATGTTTATTTTGAGAAAATGAATAAAACAATAAAAAATACGTAAATGCGAAACTAGAGAGTCCCGTGTAGACGGAGAAATTGCCGTCGTTTTTCTCTAGGTATCGTCGTGTCCATGTCTCATTCTTATTACTTGGCCTTGGCTCCCCTTCTGTTGTTATTACTCCTTTTTCTCCCCCATCCGACTTTTTGTCACCTCGCGACGTCTTGTCCACCTTCCTCTTTTTGCTCGCCCACTTTGCTCTGTGTTCCGTTGCTCTGTTGTGCCCCTCTGCTGTCTACCATCTGCCCTCTTCCATCTCCTCCTGTTCTTCCCTCAACCGGCTTGTGCTTCGTACGTCTGTCTCGTCCGTCTTTCCAATGTCACCGTCTCTCCCTCACTCTCCCACTCTCCGGGGAACTGCTTGTGGGTTCCAGGCCCACGCCCCCTCTTTTTCTGGGCTGCTGGGCAGGCCTAGCTGGTGTTTTCCCCTCCTGTCTCTGTTCCCCGTACGTGGTTTGTGCTCGGTCGTGTATGCTGTGTGCTTCGTTGCTCAGTTCACCAAGCCGTTGGTGATGTCTCCCTGTTTTTGACACCAGTTCGTGTTGCCTCCCTTTTTGTTGTGGTTGTGTGCAAACTTTTTGTACTTGTAGAACGGAGAACCGTAATGGACAGGGCACAAAAGTAGAAGCAGGAAAGGAGAAGCAACACGACGCAAGGCGACAAGCATCCAAACATCCAAGCATAGGACCTAGGCACGGCATCCATCAGACAGAGAAATGGCACAAAATTTAGAAATAAAAACATGCCAAATATTTACGGCAGACCAAAACAGACTCGGTGGGGCCTCTACGTCCTCTCTACTCCCACGGACCATCTAGCATAAATCTCAAGCGCAAGAAAGTCCGACCTCTCCCTACGTGGCTAGCGATGAAACCAGAAATAAAATAAAATAATAAAAAATGCAAAGATGACTTGCATTGTTCGGCGATCGGTCTCCCGTCGGGCAATCGGGGAGAGAAATCAGGAGGGATAATGGTGAGCTTGCTCGCTTGGTAATCGATGCAGGGTGAAAGAAGAAAGGAAGCAAACAAAAGCGAAGAAACAGTCAGAAAGACAGTCACAGTGGGTTGTAATGGGCTGTAATGGAGCCAAAAGAGTCAGAGGGCGCAGCAGCCAATTTTGCAGAGGAGTCATAACTATGCAAGCGCACAGTGTGAGTAGACACAGTGCCTGACACTACGCACGGTAAAGGCCCGTTGCCTAAATCGGCTGCTGAGCTCGACGCTCATTCGTCTCGCTAAATGGGAAGGAACGACGACGACATCGAACAGGCGACGGACAGGGTAGGAACCAGAACGTCTAGATAATCGCTCGTCCCCGTTCATCCCTCTTTCCCCCTTTTCTTGCGACCTTTCACCACCTCTTATTACCTCTCATCAACCTCACACAGAAACCCACGCCCACGCCCATACGCACACGCACACCCCTCCAAGGACACGCACGCACACGACAGTCCGGCGCCTGTGCTCGTTCTCAGTTATCATCGCCTCTCTACCTCTCCCCGGTTACAAAGGGAAAGGGGGGAAACAAAAGGTATATCAACGGATGAGACATAGGGAAACAAGGAACAAGGGAAGAAGAACAACAAGGTGGCCTTTCTAAGGACACACCCCAGACTGACGACGACGAGCAGAGCGAAAACTATACTAAAAGCCCTCCAACGATAGAGGCCCCGTCCGGACAGCCAAAGTGCTAGGCCAGCCTCGCGTTTCAAGCAAATAGCGTCTCTGTTGGCAGCCGTGGGCTATTTGTCCACTTATCCAGTTGTCCAGTTGCTCTGCGTTGCTCTGCTGCACCTCGTCTTGGTCCTGGTTCTTGTCTGGCTGCACACTTCGATACACCGCTGCGTGTCTCGGATTGTTCTGCCTGGGAGGGTATCACGACACCCCCCCTCCTTTCTTTCCTCTCTCTCCTCCTCCTCCTCTTCCTCTCCATCTTCCTCATCTTCCTCCTCGTCTCCTCCGCCGCCGCCATGCCTAAGAAACGGCATTGGGGCATGTACTCAAAGCCGCAGTCCACTGCGCCCCACTCCTTGGAGAGCTCCGGCCTCCAGAGCAACCTCCATCACGGTCAGTCCAATCGCGTGTCATTATTGCGTCGTCGTTGTTCTTTGCTTTCTTTGTGTTTTATTATTTTCTTCTTTTTTTTACAATTATTTCTCTGTTATTTTTGTCCGTATCTCGCCTCCTGCTGCTTCCCTGCCTCCTCTCCTCATTCACCCCCCCTCTCTCCTCACTTCCTCTGTTTTGTTTTCTTGTCCTCCCACCCATCTTGAGCACAAGCTTCATTCTCTGACCCTTTCTCACCAATACCGTCTTGCTCCTGCCTCCTACCTTCTGCATCCTCTCCGCTTGTGACCAGGTGCCGGTTTCCCTGTCTGTACTCCCACAATTCCTCCACCACCACCACCTCCGCCTTTGTTTTTGTTTTTGATTTCCTTTTTGCCACCGTTATTCACGGTGCACACTGCAGCATGTCTCTCTTCACTGGCCTTGCCCTCTCCCTTGTCTTCCATGTCTTCCCTGTCTTCCGTGTCTTTCCTGTCCCTCTTGTCCTTCCTGTCTTTTCTTGTCTCGCCTGCCGCTCCTCTCTCGTTCCTTGTACTCCCGATGCCCCTACCCAGCTAGCCCGATCCGGGCTTGTTTGGCCCACTTTCTTGATTCTCTCCTTTTCATCTCTGTTATTAACGCCTTTCTTCTTGTGCAACAGAGGAACCGCAGTCCCGCAACGTAAACGACCTGCTCGCAAACCTGCGAAGAACGGCCTTGTCGCCAAGCGGGGGCGGCAGCAGCAGCAGCGGCGGCAGCAGTGGTCTAACCGCAGGCGCTTCGTCCAGGCTGCCCGCACTGTCGCCGATCCCCGTCGTGACGCCAAGTGTGCCACCAGAGGTCGCGCAGATTCTGCTGCCCAGCCCGCCCAATGGTGGGGGCCCAGACACAAGCATCGTGGGAGGAGCAGCACTGTACGCCCACCATGGCGGTGGCGCCCTCGGCGTCCATGGGGGCGCCGCCAGCATGGGAGGTGCTGTTGCTGTTGGCGGCGCAAACGGACTGGGCGCCGCGGGTGGTGGTGGCGGGCGTCGCCGAGGGCCAGCTGGCCCGGCGCCTCCACCCTCTTGGCTGGCCCAGTCCCGACACAACCCATGGCACAACCTGCGCGCTCCTGATCGTAATGGTGGTGCTGGTGGCGGCGATGGCCAGCGGGGCGGCCACAGGAGGCGCTCTGCGTCTGGTATGCTCTCTGGTCACCACGCAGGGGAGGCCATGCCGGGCATCGTCCGCGCTGCGCCGGGCAGTCTGGTGGATGTGATTCTGCGCCGCATCGTGCTGGAGTGGACGGTCCAGAAACAGTACAACCAATATCACTTGACCTATCTCCAAGGCCCGCTGCGCGCGGCCTTGGTCTCCTATTTGGGCCAGC
Organism: Sporothrix inflata; assembly: GCA_021396225.1. Classification (NCBI taxonomy): domain Eukaryota; kingdom Fungi; phylum Ascomycota; class Sordariomycetes; order Ophiostomatales; family Ophiostomataceae; genus Sporothrix; species Sporothrix inflata. The sequence goes on along the minus strand of WNYF01000005.1, from coordinate 17,458 downwards.
TGAGCGAAAGGGAAGACGGCAGGGGGGCCACGATCAAGGATCTCCGCGCGCTCCTGCTTCACCCTACACCCCCGTCCTCGCCAGACGGCGGCTCCAGTCCCCAACACGGACACACCGCCGGCGAGAGCGACCCTGACAGCGAAAGCGGCGACGAGGAGCTGCTGTCTCTGCCGAGCCCGAGCACGCTCAACGAGGACTTCCGCTACCTCGATCTGACGTGGTCGATCGGGCATTCCATCTCCGTTCGTGAAGTCAGCGAGCTGCTGTTCCCCAGCCGGGCCGCCGCCACACGCGGCCGATTCCGCGACTCGGACCGCTTCCAACAGGACGATGCTGAGCTCGTCGAGTCCTGGGATGCGCCGGGCATCGTGTCGCCGCCTCGGCCGCTGCTACCGAACCTGACGCACCTGTCCCTAGCCCTGACGCCCGACCGCAACCCCCAGGTGGTGTCCTGGCGCCAGCTGCTGTCCTTTGCCGCGCACCTGCCGATGCTCACCCACCTGAGCCTCGCCTACTGGCCCGAGCCCACCCTGACACCCAACGCCAAGTTCGCCACCGTCGATTCTCCGCTGGGTCGCCGCTTCCAGTACGGCGGCACCGGCGCCTACAGCCACTCGCTCGACAACGACTGGGCCGAAGCGGTGCTGCTCATGCGCAAGCTGAGCAAGGCGCTGTACGGCCTCGAGTACCTGGACCTGACGGGCTGTGCGTCGTGGCTGCCCGCGCTGATGCACAAAGTCGACAACGGCCAGGTGGACTGGGTGGGAAACTGGGGCAAGATGACGACGCTCGTGCTCAACTATGGGGTGAGCAACGAGTTCGACCGGCTGTCCGAGGCGGTCATTGAGGCCAACCGTCCACCAAGCCCCGAGCCGGAGGTACCAGGAGCACCAGGACGGCCGCCCGCCATGCAGCAGCACCTGCTCCCACGGCAGCAGCCGCAACTGCCCCTCGGCGAGGTGGCCCGAAGGGTCAACGCCTCGAGCGAAGCACGGCTGATTGAGGGGCACATCCGGCAGCAGCGGGCGGGCCGGGGCCGGTTTATTACGGTTGTGTACGATAGACAGCCGGAGGCTGCAAGATAGACGGCCGTCGATGCTCGTGCGAGTACGGCCTACACCTACGAGTAATGATACGATAATCATCAAAGCACATCTATAAACCCATTTGTAAGTACTAAGATACAAGGGTAGGAGTCTGTCTCCTCGCTCTGGAATGTTGCTAGCGTCCATGCCAAGAACGTCCCGAGTAGCCCGGAGCAGCCTCGTGACAAAATCTCGCCTTGGATCCCAGACGACGATGTTGCAGTACACTACGAGTCCTGGTAAGAGCGAGCACGAAGCGAAGGACGGTCTAGCTTGGGTTGTCTATGTGGAAGGCCCGGTTGCTTGGCATTGCCCCGGGGCAGCCACCGGGAGTCCAGAGACTACGGCCATGCGTGGTTCCATGTCTCATCCGTTGCGGTCGGGAGCCTTTTGCTGGAATGTTGTTGCCGGCATGCAGAATCGGAGAGAGCAGCATTCCAGCCGTTGCCGATCCCCTCTTTCTGTCCCTGGTTTTTCGTCATTCTCTGCTCTTTGTCACGACTTTCTCCCACCGGCCAGCTCGGCCGTCGCAATGAATCGATTGCCCTGCCACCCAGAAGCATGCGCGGCGTAGCTAGAGATGGCCGGCGCAGAGAAAGTAAAAAGGCACCACAGCCGCTCGCGGCCATTTTGTCTTGTTCCGGCCAACTTTTCATCCAGCATCTTCCCATCGACAATCCACCGCGCCTCCCTCCTTTTTTTGTTTGTGTGTGCTCGTTTTTTTGCCCGTACCCTTTGCATCGTGAATTCGTTTCCCCTCCTCCTTGTCCGTCGCAAACATCCAGCTTGCCCTCGTAGACCCCCCTCTGGCTCCTGACTCGTCGTGTCTCTCCCAAGCCTCCTCATTTTTTTCTTGATCCGTCTTCCTCGTTATTTTCTTGGCTTTCTCTTTAATATCATCACTCGTCTTTTTTGGTTGCTGTTCCCTTTTCTCTTTCCTCTCTTTTTTTTCTTTTTTTCTTTTCTCTCTTCTCTTACCCTTTCCTCCCTCCGACCCTTGCTCCCTCTCGATCACGAACTGCCATCGACGACAAAACGAAATACATCCCTTTTTGGTTTGTTCAATATTGACTCGAGGGTGTCGCTAACCATACGATCTTGACTCTTGACTTTATTTCATATATTTCACACTTACCTTGTGGCCGTGGTAGGGCCCTTTCATTATTCATAGTCCCTTTTTCAAAACCAGCAACAGCTTCAACTTCAACCTCAACCTCTTCGTTTATATCAACCCCTCTCGAGGGAAGACATCTCGCCACAACCACGAGTAACCATGGCGCTCCTGTTTCTTTTCTCGACGGCGTGCTCGATCATCGGCTTCGTGCTCACCATCCTCGGCCTCTTTGCCGGCAACACACCCGGCTTCATGGAAGACTTTTCCGTGATCACGGTGAGTTGAATTACGACGTGTGAGCACACCAGCGTGGATACTTGCTAACATCCCAGCTCAACACATCTGCCCTTGGACGAAATTTTGTGCCGGCACTCAACCAGCCCGCCACACGCGACCTGTCTCACGTTGTGGTGCTCGCCGGAGAGGACGACAAGGCGACGGCCGCCCGCAAGCTGGTCCCGCGCAAGCTGACACTGTCTGCGGCCGAGGGCGTGCTCGCCGGTCTGCCCGCCGACTCGGCTGCCGACGACATGGCGGCCGTGCTCGGCATCAGCGAGTTCTACTCGCTGCACGTCATGAACATCTGCGAGGGCACGTTTGCGCCCAACGCGACGGCCGACGGCGCCTGGCGCAACGTCTCGTCGTGCACGCTGCAGCTCAACTCGCAGCAGCTCAACATCTCGGCGCTCATCGACAGCGAGCTCAACGCCAACTTTGTCGACGGCGGCAGCCTCGCGCGCCTCGGCGGGTCCAGCAGCCTGCAGAACGCGCTCAACCGTATCCCCACGCTGGGTATCGTGCTGGCCATCTTCTACATTGTGGCCGCCTGCACCTCCGGTCTGGTGTTGTTGTTGACCGCCGCCTCGGTGGTGACGCGCGCGACGCACGGCCGCATGACGGTCCTGGCCAACATGGGCGCGGCGTCCGGCGCGGCGCTGGCGCTGCTGATCGCCGGGCTGGTGTCGGCGGTGGCGGCCAAGTCGACGGTGGACTCGATCAACCGGCTGGGCAAGGACACGATCGGCATGGAGGCGTACCAGGGGTACAAGTTTGAGGCGCTGACGTGGGCGGCGTTTGGGCTGATGACGGCGACGGCGCTGTTCTGGCTGCACGAGCTGCAGAGCGATGCCAAGAAGGCCGCTGCCGCCGCCGCGGCCAAGAAGAAAGCCGCCGCGGCCCCGGCCAAGAAGTGAGACGATTGACCACCGGGTAGAGAAAGCCGAGTCTACGCTTTGTTAAAAATAAGAAGAAAAAAGAAGAAAAAAAGACATACACCGCCATCCTTCCTCACCGACAGGACGTAGATGGTGGATGGTGGAGGTGGACAGTGGAGCTGAACCGGGGCAAACATCACCAGTTGGACATCACCACTGTCGATGCCCCGCACCTGCCCGCTAGCAAACCGCAGACGCGCTAGCGCAGCTCCCCAACCTCCCCTATCATACGGAACGTACAGCGCACACACCAGCGCTCTTATCGGCCACTAATTCTTTGGGTTTGAATAGGCGCGCCAGGCCAGGGTCGTGCCGGGCGATGGATGGATCGGGGGAGACGGGCCAGCCTTTGAGATTTAGCTTTTTAACCTTTTTTTCTGACAGCCTTTTTGCTATTTCAATTTCAATTCCAGCTTCAGCTGTATCTTCAGCCTTGCTTCGTTTCTATTGTACTCCGTACATGACCTCCATTCATCAATGAACACATTGAATCCTCTGTCAGGTGACCACTGCTGTCAATTGGTCAGCTCTTTCCTGCAACTTCGCACCTTCCTCCGTGACATCTCCCTTGACCGCTCCTGCCTGTTGAGACATGCAGTCTGGCATGTGTACTCCGTAGGTCCCCCCTCCCGATAAGGTAGCCTCGACCTAGGCCAAAACAGGGCCCGGCTAAAGCAAGCATCCCGGCGAGGCAGGTGCGCTTTTGGTTGAAAAGTGGAGACGAGAGGCCACTGAAAGGAGAGCGATGCAGTCCATCTGCAGTTCATGCAGTCAATCAATACGCCATAGCCTGTTTTGGAGCGTTTTGGCTCTCAGCTTGGCCGGAGCAGGTAGCCTGTTTGGGGTCGTGCCTCGTCCATTGGGAATCACAGACGCCGAAAAAGAGAAAAAAGAAAAAAGAGAACGAAGGACCTCAGCTGGTGCAGTAGTTTCAGCCACCGCCAAAAGTCGCGCGTTCGCTCTTGCTGCATTGGGCTTGTGCGGAGCACAGGCACAGGGTCGTGCTTGCTCTCCGCCATTTCGCGATACCAAGATCCAAGCGTTCGCGGCTAGCCTGCCAAGCTTGGTGCTGCAGCCTTCCCCCTCCCACTTCCTGTGACCTTGCTTCCGTGACGATCAGCGGCGAGCACTCGACCTTTATCGAGGCGAGCGAGGACCCCGTCTTCTTATATTCGCGCTCTTGACTTCTTTTCTTTTCTTTTCTTTCTCTCTTTGTTTTCTTCCTCTTCTGCAAATCCCCTGTTCTGCTGTACAGCGGACTTGTGGTAGCATATTGTCTTTTCCTCCGTCTTTTCGCCCCCTCATCGTCCTCTCCCTCTCTTCCGTTCCCCTCCTCTTATCTCCTCGCTCCTCTTCTGGCTGTGGCCTCTACCGCAAGGCCAACACCGCCCGCCATGTCATCCAACAACAACAGTGGCGGCAACAGTGGCCCGGGCATGATCCTCTTCCGCGACGACCCCAACGCCAGCAACCCCTTTATCAACGACACCGAGCTGCACGAGGAGGACAATGTCTTTGAGGTCGGCGAGCGCGCCGTGCTGCACATCTGGTCCGGCTTCCTCGACTTTGCCCTGCAGGGCAACATCCTCGAGATCGCGTTCGGTTTGATCATTGCCTCGTCCTTCACCGCCATTGTCAACTCGTTCGTCTCGGACATTGTGCTGCCGCCGCTGTCTGTGCTGCTGCCGCTCAACAAGAACTTGGACGAAAAGTTTGCCGTGCTCAAGCCGGGGCCCAACTACGAGCGCGAGAACGGCTACAACACGCTGCAGTTTGCCCAGGACGACGGCGCCGTGGTAATGGCGTATGGGATCTTCCTCAACCGGGTCATCAACTTTATGGGCGTCGGCATCTCCCTGTATGCCCTGGCCAGCACGTACCAGTACTTTTCGCACGACCCCATCATCAAGCACACCGTCAAGTGCAAGTACTGCCGCAAGCGGATCAGCGAAAAGGTGCGTCATCTCCTACCGTGCAATGTATTGCGTACCACGCATCGCCTTGTTAACAGCATCTAGTCTCTTCGCTGTGTCAACTGCACAAGTTGGCTTGACGGCCGCGAGGAGCGACAGTCGGGTTTGTGAGCTCGATGGCCCACTTGATCCTAAAATACGCAATCCACGCATTATACCATACCGGCCATCTAAATGGCAGCCTCCCTTATCCTATTATCCGACGACACACGGAGTACGAAGCTCACACGACATTGTGATTTTCTTTTGTTGATTTTCTTATTTCCTTTCATGTTTTTGTTATATTTATCATTTACGTCATACTTTCTTGACCTCTGCATAGCACACGCGTTTCTTTTGTCGTTCTGATAGCACACGCATTTGTTCCCTTTGTTTTATCATTCGCTCATTTGCCTGTTTCCTTATTGTCTTCCGTTGAGTTAATAACTAATTACGGCACCGTTATACCTTTCAAACCACACAATACAAGCAATATATTTTTTAAATCATTTTTGGTTGCTCGTATGTCATCTCCAAGACAGTCACAATACTCTCAAACTGAGCGAAGCGAAGAGACGAAGAGAGAACGAGCGGAGCGAGTACGTAAAGAAGAGACAGCGAGGGATAACAGCATAGACTACAAAAAAAAAAAAAAAGGAAATGCCATAACAGATGAGAGAGACAAAAGAGGTCGCAAGACAACAACGGGTCACCCGTATGTCTGTGGAGAATGCAACGTGCGTATGTTATGGGAAGAAAGAGAAGAAAGAAAACGAGGTTGGCTACCTTTGTGGCTACCTCTGTACACCACTCCTTCTCATAACCCGTGTCCGTCCTCTCTGCATTTCTCTCGAGTAAAACAAGATGTCTCCGGATACGGAAGGTTCTCTTCTTCGTCCCGGCCTTTTTTTTATTTCCTTTACTGCCTTTCAAAGGAAGGGGAAGAGGCGAGGGCAGTCAACTCAAATTTTCGAATAGTCTCTCAGCTGCAGCGACACTTCTGTTAACTGGCTGCCCGTTCCTTAAGTCCGTCCATATCCTGTCTAACGATTTTTAAGTCGTCCATTCTGCTAAGACTGGCTATCCGTTCCACAAGTCCGTTCATATCTTGTGTATCGATTCTTAAGTCGTATATTCGTTGCCGGAGCAGCTGCGATGCCATTGAAAATAATTGAATAGCTTCAACGCGACTTCTCCCGGGCCTGGCTTCAAGTGCCGTATTGCCATCAACATCTTGTATAAAACAGTCGGCGCCGTATTTTAATAGTAGATGAAAGACTTTCATGTGATTTGCCCGGGACGCCTTATAGATTGCTGTTTGGCCGTTTTCGTTTTGTGCGTCTATATTCGCGCCGCTATCAAGGAATAATCTAGCGGTCTCAGTGTGTCCGTACTCGGCCGCCATATGAAGTGCTGTGTTGCCGGACGCAGTTTGTACGTGAATGTCGGCACCGTTGTCGAGGAGCAATCGAATGGCTTCGGTATAGCCATTTCTGGCTGCATAGTAGAGTATGCTCTCACCGTTATTACTCAACACGTCTACTTTAGCGCCGTTGTCGAGGAGAAACCGGACAACATTCGTTTGACCTTGGCGAGCCGCTTCAAAAAGCGGCGTCCCGTCGTATTCACCCTGCATGTGAATGTCGGCGCCGTTTTCGAGGAGGAGCCGGACAATTTTGGTAACGCCGTACCTGGCTGCGATGTTGAGCGGCGTTCCGTATATGATGTTTCGTGCATTAACGTCAGCGCCCTTTTCGAGAAACAGCTGAACGATTTCTTGATCGTAACTTCTGACCGCGGAGTGGAGCGGCGTCCCCTTGTATTTACTCTGCACGTGAATGTCGGCACCGTTGTCGAGGAGTAACCGAACGATGCCCGTATGGCCTTCTTCGGCCGCGCGGTGGAGCGGCGTCCCGTCGCTTTCAGCCTGAACGTGAATGTCGGCGCCGTTGTCGAGGAGTAGCTGAACGATGTCCATATGGCCTTGTTCGGCCGCGTAGTGAAGCGCTGTTTGGCCGTATATGTCGCATTCGTTGATGTTTACCTTGTCGGTCTTCAGCATGTCCTCCACAACTGACGTCAGATGAAAGTAACTTGCAAGACCCAGGCTGGTCAACTCGCACAACTCCTCATCAGTGACGCATAGCCAATCATTGTTTCGGTTATCAGTCTTGTCCAAGAGAATGCGAACCTCCGACCGTAAGTCGATTCTAGAAGTGGGCTCCTGTGCGTTGAAGTGCCGATGCCAGTGTTCAGCGGCGTATTCAACAAATTCGACGTGTCGTTCAAAGCGATCGTTGTCGTAACCTTCAGGGGAAACGGGAAGATCTCTCAGCAGCAAGTAGCGAACGCAGATTGACGACATGACGCTGTGTGATTTGGGCAAGGCAAAACGTCCCTGCCAAGAGTTTCGTTCGCTTCTGGGACCGACGAGAAACTCTCTCGCGGTTTGATGGATGAAGACTAATTTTTCGTCGTACACACTAATGAAGAGGCCACAGAGGTTGGTCACAACGCTTTTGAATGTGTCGTCTGGCCACAGTTGTTTTTCAAGCTCAACGGAGGTGGGTGGTGACGGCGAAGTCTTCTTTTGTAAAGCAAAGGCCATGGCCAAGGCGTTGTTTGCTTCGCGGAGCGTCAACGGTTTTTCGGCAGCAAGCACAATATGAAGGATTGTTTCTGTCCGCTCTTTATTTCTACTCCGGTTCAAGATTTTGTCGTACGCGTCGGCCACCTTCGACGGTAGTATAGACAGAAGCTCGCCGATTTCGCAAGGTCGGCTAAATTCGCTAGGGTTTTGTCTGATAATGTCAAACGTAAGGTGTAGCCAAAGGTAAGTGCGGTTCTTGATACTCTTAAGGTGTGATTTCAAGCTCTCCCGGTCATCGTAACTAAACGTGCCGGCCACTTCTTCCACGAGCTCATCAATAACGAAATCGATCTCCCGGCTTATTTCGGCGGACTTGTCGTCGCCGTGGAACTGGATGCAATTAACCGTCGCGAACCTGGCAAATTGTTTTTCCAGGTCGTCGTAGGGGCGGCTTGTGATGATGAACTTGAGCTTCGAGGCCTTGGCGGAAGTGTGTTGTTGATCGGCGTAAAACTGTTTGAGATGGAAGATCAGCTCATTCCGGCTCGTCTGTTCACATTCATCGAGTGCGTCCAAAACACAAATGATTTGGCCAGCTTCGTCCGACTGAGCACAGTTGGTCAAGATCTTCCACAGCTCAAGGAAATCCTGGGCCAAGCGCTCCCCACAATTTCTGTGACTTGGCAACGCGTACTGGATTAAGCTTTTGGATCGATCCTTGAACAAGTTGTGCAAGATGGCGCTGAGTGCATTGGCTCCTAGCGTGCGTCCCTCGTGTCGTCCCTCGTGTCCGTCTTTAAAGAAAAAGTGGCAAACGGTGGAGCTGCCGCCGGCGGTGGACGCGCGCAGGTCATCAACAATAGCTCGTGACAAAACCGATTTGCCACAGCCAGGGCCGGCAGAGACCCAGAGAAGGCTAGACGTACTGGCATTGCGCCATGCATGAAATCTGTCGTCGTTGAAGAACCATCCACACGTCCCTTGAACTCTTTGACGGTTGAAGTCTTTGTAGCTCTCGTAGGGGCAATTGAGATCGCGCATAAGGGCAGTTTCTTTCTCGTCCCTCTCACGGTCGCGCGTTCGCCGCTCACTCTCTTCCAAAGCCACGATGATGTCATGTATACCCTGCAGTTTCCTGTCGTTGGCTCGTTGAATGTCGGCCCGGCAGCTGATGTCCACGAGATCTTTGCACGTTGTGTTCAACTTGGCAATGTTCTGTGCCTTTGTGGCCCACTCCACTGCGCCGATAACGCTCTGCAGTGCTCGGGAGCCTTGGTCCTTCGAAAGATGGCAAATGACAGAGGCCTGGTACTCAATAATGGAAGAGTAGAGGTTGGCGAGAGACTTAAGGAAGTGGGCTCCGGTATCGTCGTTGCGGAGGATCTCTTCACCGGCATTCCAGTAGACAAGGATGTCGTTGATAGAATTGAAGCCGTCGAGCATCGCTTCGTTCTGGGTAGTGGTATTTGTGAGGAGCTGTTAGGAGGGGGAAAAAAGACGTTAGTATATATGCTTAAGGGCTTGTTGACTGTTGGATGAGTCCATAGGTGCAACAGTCTAGAGATGGAAGGAGTAGTTACACGCACTGAAAGAAGCATAGAAACGCTAGACCACGCCAGTGCTGCATAAGGCTGGGTACTGAGTGCATCTTTCACGATGGGATCGAAATAGAGCAGAAGCTTAAACAGCTTTTCGGTCTGTTTGCGCACATGGATCGTCTTGCCCAAGGGAAGCGGCAGCATCCACTGCTTGCTCTCACGCCGCTCTAATTGCGTCTGCACAATAGATTCGACACACCGTGGCACGGCCAGCTTCACGTTGTCTGCTGTCATGCCCAGCAGCGACGCTAGGCATTTCTCGTAGCTAGCTGCAAGATCAGGGGACTTTGCCTGGAACAGGCGGAATGCCGCCGTCCAAGGCTCAATGTCGTCAGCGTTGGTTTCGGTGTTGGTTTCGGTGTTGGTGGCGCTGGACTCGGTCGACTCCGAGTTCGGTGGTGACGGCGTTTGAATCGCTGGTGACGCGGGCGTGGCAGCCAGAACAGCCGGTGTCTGAGATGGTTGGGTGGCAGGTCTGATAGCCAAAGCTGGCGATGTGGTTTGGCCATTTGGCGTACCCTGTCCATTAGGCGTCGACTGGTCATCTGGTCGAGCCTGGGCAACAAGCGGAGGGCTCGATCTTGGTGCCACCAGCTCCAGGCCTCGTGGAGCGTGGACGACGTTTGTGGGCCCGGCGTTCGTGAGCACGGAGTTTGAGGCGCCATTGGCGCTGTGCCGGACTCGTGAGAACAGAGTTTTGAATCCCTTTCGTGACGTTTCGACCCGTTCCCGCATTTTGTGCCGCTTTGGATGGTGTGTTGTGACTTGCGAGTCAAAAAAAAAAAGAACAGAGACCAAAAAAAATACAGGGTATGCCCTGCGCTTTATGGGTTCTGTGAGTCCTCCTGGGTTCAGGCCTCACCATTCTGGCGGGCTTTGATGGTGGGTTGCGCATTCGTTGGTACCCAATGGCTGGAAGGCACACAGCCTACCAAACATGCATGCACATTCGCTTTTGCCATGTCGTATTTAACGTCGAGCGTTTCCACTCCAAATTTCGATAACAAATGACAGGCCACCGCACGGTCCCCAAATATGCCGCATAGCCAGTGAGCCAGTGTTCGGGGCAAGGGCAAATCCGCGGCAAGCTGAGGCTGCTTTTGCGACAGCCAGGCTTATCAGACGGGCATTGGACTTGATGACTACAGTACTATGAAAATAGAGAGAAGAAGGGCTAGAAGGAAAATGGAAATTTAAAACAAGAAGAAAATAAGCTTCCTCCAAGCACTGCCTCATTTTTCTATTCACTATTCGGCGGCCGCCGTGGCGGACATCACGCGCGACACCTTGGCGGTGCGCCAGGGCGACGTGCAGGGGCGAAGGTCATCGTGCGGCGGCGATGCGGCGTCCAGCACCGCAAACGACGTGCCGTTGATCGCACTGGTGCCGAGGATGGTAAAGACCTGTCCAAACGCGGCGTCGCCGCAGGTCTCCTTGGGCGTCGTCGGCACCACCGCCGGCTGGCTACCGGCGCTATGCGGAATACCACGTTGTGCTCCACTTAGCTGGCCAGCGGGCGGGCGTGGCTGTTCTCGGTGCTGTTGGCCGCCATATCACGAACACCCGTGGCCAAAGCCACAAACGACATACGGACCCGCAGGCGGTATTCGCCAGACGTCGTGTCGTTGAGCCCGGTGGTGGACGGCACAAACTCGACGAGCTGCACGCTGTGGTTGTCGAGACGGCCGCGCTGCCCATCATGTCTTCCACCGTATAATCGACGTGTCCGCCGGAGCTAAAGTCGAGCACCGTATTGTCGGCCATGTCCTTTTTGTTAGAAGGCGCATTCGCGTCGGTCAGCTGGTAGTCGACCTTGACCTGGAGGACGGTGCTGATCTCGGGGCGCTCGAATTCAAAGATGATGGGCAGGGCAGCATTTTTGAAGGTGACGTAGGTCTCGTTGTTGAAGGGGGAAGACGAGGCTGGCCTTGGCGCTGCCGGGGACGAGGTCGGTGGCGTTGGCGTTGCTCGGAGACGGCGACGGTGAGGCTGCGGCAGGCACCGTGACTGGTGACGCCGTGGGCGACGCCGACGAGAGCACGGAAGATGCCTCGTGGAGATAGGCCATGGCGGCCAAAAGATCAGACGTAAACGTGCAGAAATGTACAAAGCGCAGCAAAAGCGTCGTGAGGCTGAGCATCTGTGCCCAACGGCAGTTTCTCGCGCGCCCTCATATTTGATTTTCTACATTTAAGCCTATGCAGACTACCGAAGCAAGGCGCCTGTCTGATGAGCCACCTCGGCGGTCGTAGTTAAAAAAAAAAAATCATAGCATTCATCAGAATCTCGCGTCTTCCACGGGATACGCAGGCATGATAACAAAATAGGATATTATGTACAGTCACTACCATACAAGAATCAAGCGAATCCTGCAGCCACATTACCACCACCTTCCCGTCGTTTCTTCCTAATTAAACAGCCGGCTCAGCTTGTTCGGGTTCTTGCCACGCGGTACCGGCACCGGCACGTAGCGGTTCACGGCCTGCTCCCACACGTAGCAGCACCACAGCGCCACCAGCACGTCCCGGCGGTCGCGCCGCATGGGCGCCGTCACGACGAGGCGGGGCGTTGTCGTGGCGCCCGCCTCGGCCGTCTCAAACATCAGGGCGACTTCGTTTTGGGCCTTGTCCGTCCACGTGCACACGCCGTTCTTGTGGCGCGCGCGGAACAGCGGCTTGCCCCCCTCGACGTACGCGAGCTCGAGCTTTTCAATGTTCATGGGGAGGGCCTCCCAGGAATCGGTCGACACGTCCTTCCAACCAAAGTCGCCCAGCGGCGCCGTCCGCGACGACCGGTTGTAGATGTACCACCCGGGCAGGTCGGTCTTTAATATCCTGTGGATGTGGGCCAGCGCATAAAAGCTGCGCGCGCGCACCCGCGTCGACCCGTCGGCGAGCGTGCGGTAGTCGATCCGCTGCAGCTCGACGTGCGTGGTGGCGGGGGCCAGCGACGTGAGGCCGAGGTCCGCCTCGTACAGCGTGACGTCGGGCGCATTCTCGGCGTAGATGACCTGGCCAGCGAGGACGAGGACGGTGGGCGGCAGGATCTCGGCCCGGTCCGGCACAAATGTGTGCGGGATGGCCGGTCCGGCGTCCAGCAGCATGGACGTGTGGACTCTGTAGTCGGATGCCGTTGTAGACGACGTGGCCTTGGCGTTCTTGTCCGAGGATTCCGCGTCCAGCAACATGGATGTCTGCACGCGGTACGACGCCGGTGCCGGGGCCTTGCCCTTGTCTGTGTCGGGGGAGACGGGTGTTGTGGATGCGAACGTCGCGGCAGGTGGCTCGTAGTCAGGTGGCTCGTAGTCAGGAGGAGCCACTTCCGTTGTCTCCGATGCGGTCTCCAATGCGGTGGACACTGCAAAGGGCGGTTCATACCTGGGCAACGGTTCCGTTTCTGGATCGGGGTGTGCCATGATGGACGAGAAAGACGGCGAGGACAAAAACGACAAGGAAAACGTTTACGAAAAAAGGGTCGATTGTACTATTTCATGCCCAGGGATGTTGATAGCAGGGGTGGAGGTGCAAAGAAGAGCGAATGAGGAAGAAAAGAAAAGCGAAAAGCAGCGGGGGTATTCAAAAGCCAAAATAGAACGAGACGAGACACAAAGGCGAGGCTTAGGGTACGGAGTATCCCTACGAGCAAGAGAATAATAAGAACGTTCTTGGGGTGAGAAAGTTAAAAAGATTTACAAAACAGATACAGTGAAAAGGAAAGAAGGAGAAATGATGAAAATGCAAAACCCCGACCCAAAACAACTCGAAAAGAAGGAAAGGGATGGGAAAAGACGGGCAACGAAAATAACAAGGAATGGGCGACACAACTCAGCCAACGAGCGCATTGATCGAGAGGGGGCTGTACAATGCAACATGGACGAGGCACACCACGAGGCAAAAAAGACACATGATGGTTCCGTGGTACTCGTGGCACAGACAGGGCGGTTGCGGACGGAGCCGGTTTACATATGCTTCGTAGTATGGGGGCTGAAAGGGGTGGCAGCAGACCAGGTCTATTCCGGTTGTGGGAAGCGGCCGAGGGCCTTTACTTTACTGAAGAAGGATGGGGGTGGGGGGTTGTTTGTTCGGTGTTGCCTTTATGCTTGTAATCTTCTTTCGGGCGCTGCCGGTTTCCCCGCCCTGTCCACCAAAAACAAAAAAGAAGAAAAAAAAAAGACGAAAGTGGCGACACGACGGACGTCCCCTGCTGAGACGCCTGCCAACACGCCTGCCGAGACGCCCTTTGAGAAACGTTGAAGCGCCCCAGACTTCGTCCGAATTCTGAATTGTGTGTGTGGCCGAGCGATTTCTTGTCTTGTCTCCTCCTCCCCACGTCTCCTCTCACCCCACTCAATCCTAACCAAAAGACGTGCTACCTACGCCGCACTACCTACCAAAAGGGCGGTGGTCGTGTCTTAGCAGTCCGCAACAGGACGAAAAAGGACGACGAACCGTTCCCCGGAAATAAGAAAGAAAGGAGGAGGAGAGGAGACGGAGACAAAAAGAGATAAATAGAGAGAAGGAGGGGGAGAAAGAGAAAGGAGGATAACAAATAGTACAAGGATATAATTTTATTCGTCACATTTCTCATTTCGTTGAACGGGCTTCACAAGTAATCTACATATAAATGAACCTCAATCCAAACAAGAGCATATTTAACGGGTATTAACAGAGGAGAAGACGTTAAGTACGCAAAGACGAGGATAATCTTAAGAATTTGATATAATTATTAATTATAAGTATAACTCTTCTATTATTTTCTTATTTATTAGTATTATACATTACGGCAGATCTTTATATACCTAAATAAGTTCCCACATTCACAACAACCAACAATCCTACAAGCGTCGGTGGTTTAGTGGTAAAATCTGTCGTTGCCATCGACAGGCCCCGGGTTCGATTCCCGGCCGACGCAGAATACGATATCTTTTTTGCTGTTTTTCGTTATTTTCTTAACCTTTGGTTTTAATTTTAATTAAAGAATTATTATTCTTTTTCTTTTATTCTCTTTCTTTTACCCCATTTTTTTGTCGTTTGTGGCTGTTCTGTTATGGTTGAATTACTTTTACGGGCTGGTCTTTTAATAATCTACTAGGTAAGCTTATGTTACCTTTTTATTTTCCTTCGTGTTACGTTTTTACTTTTAGTTTTTAAAAGGGATATTATCGTCTCTAAAATAAAGAATTGACGAGTTTCTATTATAAGAAGAAGCATCTATCAGTGATTGATAAGAAAACACTCGTAAGTAACTTAAAAGAAGAAGTATATAATTTTCTAGAGTAGATTTTCGTAACGTAGCCTGTTACCTAGGGGGCGCATCCTAACACGACGACCACGACCACCTCTCGCCGAGAACGACACATCCTCCGACGCGTAGAAGACCAATTAGAACGAATATCGTATCGCTATCTCCTTCCCTCCTTTTCTCGTAACGAAAGAATCAAATAATGTAACGGCGTCTATACAGTTAAGGACGTGTCACGTAACTACAAGATTTATTCTTTAAGTTATATTATTATATAACATATATGTCGGGAGGCGTGTGCCCGGAGGCATACTCCGCGCCTGCCCTTAACAAGAACGCACGAGGAGAGAGGAGAGTCGGCAATCGGACTATGTCACGACGAGCAAGCTTACATCGTAACATCCACATCCACAAAAGCCTGACGAGACGAGATTTTTCCAACAACCAATAATCCTAGTAGCGTCGGTGGTTTAGTGGTAAAATCTGTCGTTGCCATCGACAGGCCCCGGGTTCGATTCCCGGCCGACGCATTAGACTTTCTTTTTTGAACTTGGACACTACTTGTACGGAGTGCTCTTGTTCTTTAAGTTCCCACCGTTTTGACTTCCGTCCCTTTGTCTATTTTTATTTTTCTTCTTTTTTGTTATCCTAGTTTACACCCGCCCCTATCAGGCACTAAAAGAAGTTTCTCCGTCAAAGTAGTGGAATTATACGTGCCCTTGGCGAATGTCTTCAACTCCTCGTGCGCACCGCCCTGCGTCTGGAAGTGCACCCGGCAGTACTCGTCCGAGTCCTACTACACGACACCGTCGCCTATAAACATCTTGTTAATCTCCGTCACCATCTTGGTGAACTCGCCGCCCGCCTCGGTAAGGGCCGGCCGTACGGGCGAAAAAGAAAGTTACACTATAAAACGAAACGAGAGACTGATCCAAGGAAATACAAGCAACTCTGCGAAGCAAAGAGACAGAAGAACAAAAGCAATGGTAATAAAATAAGAAAAGAGAGACAGCGGTGAGTTAATATTCAAGGAGGGAAGACTGTCTTTCAACAAAGCAAAACGAGTGACTGAGGACGTGTCAACCTATAGACCAGATGCGGTTCTTGTTGTTCTTGCTGTTCTTTGGTCTTTTCACCACGCAACCTCCGTCCACGAGGACGACAACCAATGTTAATTATCCCTTTTTCAAACCCAACGACTGCGATGGAAGTCCGCATTGGAAAACGGCGTTTGGCACGGCCTGACCTCGACTCCGTACTCGGAACGGGATAAGTAAAAGGCGAGTAGAAGGAGATAGACCGACACGCGTACTGGGAACGTTCCATATGTCGAGACTCTATCCCGCCTTGCTTAATTGTCTCGCTGTCGCCATCCATAGTCACTGGTCGTCCGGATCGAACGGATCGGAATATAAGTCGATGTCGGTCTTTCTCTCCCTCTCTCTCCTTTCTCTCCTCTCTCCTCCCCGAAATCATTACGAACTTTATAGTGGCCCCCTCTTTCGTGCTTCCTTTACCCTTTTTTGTAGACCGTTTTCTGCTTTGCTACTTTTACTCGGTCTCTATAATAATATCCCCTTTAACGTAAAAGAAAAACAAAAAAACTTTATTAAAACATCTAATAAGAAAATCCAATTTTACGTCGGCCGGGAATCGCCGGGGACGAGTGGATCGTGAGAAAAAGTATAAGAAAAAAATAACGACTAAAAAATAACGAAAACACCAAAAAAGAAATCGTATTCTGCGTCGGCCGGGAATCGAACCCGGGGCCTGTCGATGGCAACGACAGATTTTACCACTAAACCACCGACGCCTGTCGCAGGGACCGCTTTCTGATTTACTCGTTTGTCGGGTCTCAAGTATCATGCGCTAAGCCGGACCAGGTCAAAAGGTACCTGCGAAAGCGAGCGTAGGTATCGTCGCCGGCGGCTTGAAGTCGACTGAAAACTGGAAACCTATTAGTTATATTTAATATATAATTAGTATAATAAAATTCTACGGAAAAAACCCTCCAAGGTCATATAATTTTTATTATTATAGGGTGTTTTTTACCTTTTTCACCTAATTTAATAAGTCACGGCGTACCCTTAACCTAGGCGGCGTACCCTCGACCTAGGCGGCGTACCCTCGACCTAGACGCTTACGTTCGCACTCTTACAGCGCATGGGCGATTAGCCATCTATACGTCATTGATTACACAACAAATAATAGTTTAGATAGACGTATATAAAATCATCTCTCTCACCTCCACGAGCAAAAGAGAGAATAAAAACTTTGCATCAATCAATACAATTCGCACGCAAATTGTCAACTTGAACTTTCCACTTTCAGTTTCAATAACCGAATTCATCGATTTTCATCGAAACCGATTCGCGTCTTCTCAAAACCGTAAACTAGAAATTGAAACTGGAAAATTGGAAGGCGTAACCCTTAGGATCGACTAAAAATAAAAAATAAAAATAAAGTTTATCCTTAGATTAATAGTTAGTAGTTGTGTCGTCTGTTTTTTCTCTTTTTCCCCTTTTGTAAAACTTTATCTTAAAGTCGATTATTAACGGTACTAATGTTAAACTACAGGGCATATAGGGCTATAGAGCAACACGTACAGCGGGTGAAATCAACTAAGCTTTAGTGGAACAAGTGCTATAATGGCCATAAATAGGT